>JAIOJX010000026.1:11998456-12598456 GCA_022376925.1 Tragulus kanchil | reverse complement strand
CAAGCTATATGAAGTTGATTTTTCTCCACAAGGAAAGCAGAAGGAATACTGTAGACAGACCTCCTTGTGAATATAAATATAGTATAAAAATGAGCCAGTTGGACTCATCATTATTTAAAAACAAAATATCTCATGTTCAAGAAAGGAAGTCAACTGTCATTATTTGTAGATGACATGATATTAAATATAGCAGATAACCCTAACAAATCACTGGAACAAATAAAGGTGGAGTGAGATAATACATGCACATTCATAGAAGCTTGTGAAAACATGGTAATTCAAGAAACTTCATCAAGCAAGAGGTTTACTAACCCCTGAGAATGAATATAAGTAACTTCTCTGGTTACCCATCATGTCTCCCATTTTCCTTCTAAGTACTTTTGTGACAGAAAAAACAAATATAAGTGCAGACACATCCTCCACCTTTACTTAAATCCTTAAGATACCCATTTCTCATTCAGATATGTTTTTTTTCTTTTTTTTAGTTTTTTTCTTCCTCGTCATCATGCTACTTTTATTTTTGTATTTATTTTCATCCATTTTTATTCTTTGCCATATGTGGGCCTCCCATTGCAGTGGCCTCTCCCATTGTAGAATACCAACTCTGGGCGTATGCGCTCTAGAGTGCTGACCTGTAATTGGACACACCAGTCCAGCCGTTTGGCTGCACGTGGGATATTCCCAGGCCAGGGATAGAACCAGCGCCCCTTGCACTGCAAGGCGAACTCTCTACTCACTGGACCACCAGGGAAGCCCTCAGATATGTTTCTTTTAATGCTCATCTGGCATATTGCAGGTGTCCCCCAAAATATAGGTAGCGTGAATTAATTGATGCGATCAGATAAAATAATTATGAATAATATGAATTGCAACTTACCCAAGTTTTTTCCAGGAATTTTGCCCAATTAGGTATTTTCTATAGAGCTACACTGAGAATACCATTGAAAATCTTAACCAAGACATGAGTGATGGGTACCCAAGTGTAACAGATTTTCTGATTTAATTGAAAAAAACCCAGGTGAGCTTTCTGTTAATTTAACTACAGTTGTTGTTCAGTTGCTAAGCCATATTTGACTCTTTGTGACCCCATGAACTGCAGCATGCCCAGCTTATCTAACCATCACTATCTCCAGAGTTTGCTCAAGCTCATGTCCATTGAATCAATGATGCCATCCAACCATCTCATCCTCTGTTGTCCCCTTCTCCCCTTGTCCTCAGTTTTTCCAGCATTACAGTCTTTTAAATTTTCCCAAAATATCTCATGTTCAAGAAAGGAAGTCAACTGTCATTATTTGTAGATGACATGATATTAAATATAGCAGATAACCCTAACAAATCACTGGAACAAATAAAGGTGGAGTGAGATAATACATGCACATTCATAGAAGCTTGTGAAAACATGGTAATTCAAGAAACTTCATCAAGCAAGAGGTTTACTAACCCCTGAGAATGAATATAAGTAACTTCTCTGGTTACCCATCATGTCTCCCATTTTCCTTCTAAGTACTTTTGTGACAGAAAAAACAAATATAAGTGCAGACACATCCTCCACCTTTACTTAAATCCTTAAGATACCCATTTCTCATTCAGATATGTTTTTTTTCTTTTTTTTAGTTTTTTTCTTCCTCGTCATCATGCTACTTTTATTTTTGTATTTATTTTCATCCATTTTTATTCTTTGCCATATGTGGGCCTCCCATTGCAGTGGCCTCTCCCATTGTAGAATACCAACTCTGGGCGTATGCGCTCTAGAGTGCTGACCTGTAATTGGACACACCAGTCCAGCCGTTTGGCTGCACGTGGGATATTCCCAGGCCAGGGATAGAACCAGCGCCCCTTGCACTGCAAGGCGAACTCTCTACTCACTGGACCACCAGGGAAGCCCTCAGATATGTTTCTTTTAATGCTCATCTGGCATATTGCAGGTGTCCCCCAAAATATAGGTAGCGTGAATTAATTGATGCGATCAGATAAAATAATTATGAATAATATGAATTGCAACTTACCCAAGTTTTTTCCAGGAATTTTGCCCAATTAGGTATTTTCTATAGAGCTACACTGAGAATACCATTGAAAATCTTAACCAAGACATGAGTGATGGGTACCCAAGTGTAACAGATTTTCTGATTTAATTGAAAAAAACCCAGGTGAGCTTTCTGTTAATTTAACTACAGTTGTTGTTCAGTTGCTAAGCCATATTTGACTCTTTGTGACCCCATGAACTGCAGCATGCCCAGCTTATCTAACCATCACTATCTCCAGAGTTTGCTCAAGCTCATGTCCATTGAATCAATGATGCCATCCAACCATCTCATCCTCTGTTGTCCCCTTCTCCCCTTGTCCTCAGTTTTTCCAGCATTACAGTCTTTTCCAATGAGTCAGCTCTTCCCATCAAGTGGCCAAACTATTGTAGTTTCAACTTTCAGCATGTTAACTACAACTCAATATAAAAATAATTAAGCAGATCTCTATGTCTCAGCCAAATGTGTGTATCCTGAGATACAATATGCAATGTGCCAAATCTGAGGAATGCTGGAGAACATGTATAAAGACCTGCTAATGAACAGATAGATGACTTTACATAGGACTGCCTGTCAGCATTTTTTTAGTTCCATTTTGCAAAAAAGGCTTGTTTGTAATTACACACTTTGTAGTTTGGGAATTGTAATTTTGCCTATGTCTTGATAAATTATGTAAAATTTTGGTCCTGACCATTTTGCTGCTGGTTCAACAGAGCCACTTGTTAATACTGAGTATTGCTCTGGAGGGTGTCAGGGAAGCAAGGGCCTGAGCCAGCTCTCACAGAGGTTTATGGGCTATGCGGAAATTCAGTTTTGAGGGAGCTTGCTCACATTTGATTTTGAACAGAAATACATAAATCCAGAAGGGAAAAATATGCTGTGGCTTATTTCTCTTTTTAAATCCACAGAAATGATTAATAAAAATGCTAGCTGACATTTTAATTATCTTGCAGTTATAGACATTTATTGAAAACTTTTGATGACTTGAAAAGCAATGGCTATTTTCTTAGCTGTGTATGAGAGCTGATTGATTTTCAACAGTTTTCTTTGATGAAATCTACACTACTTTTCTTTTCATAGACTATTTACCTGTCAGAGTGAGCCCCAATGGCCCCTATTTTCTATAGAGCTACACTGAGAATACCATTGAAAATCTTAACCAAGACATGAGTGATGGGTACCCAAGTGTAACAGATTTTCTGATTTAATTGAAAAAAACCCAGGTGAGCTTTCTGTTAATTTAACTACAGTTGTTGTTCAGTTGCTAAGCCATATTTGACTCTTTGTGACCCCATGAACTGCAGCATGCCCAGCTTATCTAACCATCACTATCTCCAGAGTTTGCTCAAGCTCATGTCCATTGAATCAATGATGCCATCCAACCATCTCATCCTCTGTTGTCCCCTTCTCCCCTTGTCCTCAGTTTTTCCAGCATTACAGTCTTTTCCAATGAGTCAGCTCTTCCCATCAAGTGGCCAAACTATTGTAGTTTCAACTTTCAGCATGTTAACTACAACTCAATATAAAAATAATTAAGCAGATCTCTATGTCTCAGCCAAATGTGTGTATCCTGAGATACAATATGCAATGTGCCAAATCTGAGGAATGCTGGAGAACATGTATAAAGACCTGCTAATGAACAGATAGATGACTTTACATAGGACTGCCTGTCAGCATTTTTTTAGTTCCATTTTGCAAAAAAGGCTTGTTTGTAATTACACACTTTGTAGTTTGGGAATTGTAATTTTGCCTATGTCTTGATAAATTATGTAAAATTTTGGTCCTGACCATTTTGCTGCTGGTTCAACAGAGCCACTTGTTAATACTGAGTATTGCTCTGGAGGGTGTCAGGGAAGCAAGGGCCTGAGCCAGCTCTCACAGAGGTTTATGGGCTATGCGGAAATTCAGTTTTGAGGGAGCTTGCTCACATTTGATTTTGAACAGAAATACATAAATCCAGAAGGGAAAAATATGCTGTGGCTTATTTCTCTTTTTAAATCCACAGAAATGATTAATAAAAATGCTAGCTGACATTTTAATTATCTTGCAGTTATAGACATTTATTGAAAACTTTTGATGACTTGAAAAGCAATGGCTATTTTCTTAGCTGTGTATGAGAGCTGATTGATTTTCAACAGTTTTTCTTTGATGAAATCTACACTACTTTTCTTTTCATAGACTATTTACCTGTCAGAGTGAGCAAACATTCCATCAAATGATTGCATCATTTCTCATTTCCTTCTTACTAGGAATAATATGTTCTTGAGCAGTACAGTAGGAAAATATTCTTAAAAAAACCGATCTTTAGTTAAGAGGCTCTGATGGAATATTTAATTCCATTACCTACTTGATCTTCTCAATCATATACAAAACTATAATTTCATTCAAATCAGTACTTAAATTCTTTATCCCATATTCTAATTTCAGAATGAGTTAAAGAATAATGAATATGTGAGAGAGGAAAATCATCAGTTGAAATTATTTGCATAGCTGAGGCCACAGTAATTGACACATAGTATGCATTGAAGGTTTTATAATATATACAAAAATACACACGTATATAGGAATTTATACAAATGCATTTTATATAAGAATGTGCATGTGCCTTTAGATATGGGTGTAGTCTACATCTGTAATCCACAGTAGTGTTTACAGACACATTCATATACTGTATATTATATACATATATATGTGCCATATACATGTGTGTATATATTTATAGCATGTATATATTATATCTCAATTGCGGGGACCTTCCGCAGAAAGGGATGGCAGCGGGATTGCCCCTGGCTGAACCGGGAGATCTCGGAGAAAGGCAAATCTTGACTGCCCGCCCCGCAGCCCCCTGGCTCAGGCAGGGCACAATCAGACGCGACAGGGGTTCCATCAAAGTAGTTCCACTTTATTGAAGAAGATCCACAGCTTTTATAGGCAAGTGAAGGGGGTTTTGCACGGGACTTCCTATAGATTACACCAATCAAGCTAAAGGCCAAGCAATCATTCACGAGCGCGGAAACCAAGGGAAACAATCAGAAATTTTGACCATCAATTAACAATTTAGATCACGCCCTGTCTCTTCCTGTAGGCGCCATTTTAGCTGCAAACATGTGCTTAAGCTTCTTTAAACAATGCGCTTAAGCTTCCCTTCATTCCCACGTCCCTTCCTGTAGGCGCCATCTTAGCTCCAAGCTGAAACAATGTGCTTAAGCTTCTTTTCACTCCCACGCCCCTTCCTGTAGGCACCATCTTAGCTCCAAACTGCAAACATGTGCTTAAGCTTCTTTATGCTTAAAATGGTCCTCTTTCAATTCAGAGCCCCACACTCAATGTGTTTATAGATATGGCACATATTAACATGTGTATATGTACATATATACTCTACACACATATTATACACACACATGTTTAGAAATAGTTATGATTATATTCTATTTTTGACCAATTAAAATTGCTATTAACTCATTTAAATATAAACTATTATTGTTATTAAGGATGATTTTAAGCATTTTAAAATTCAGAACTGTTATTTTTTTCTCAACATTGAAACTTGACTGTATAATTTATAAATTTCTTGGGGAGAATGTATTTTTTGGAATATGTGTAACAATTATATGTTCAACATAATTCTCTAAAACATAGTATTCTCCAATTTTCTTAAATAAGAAAGTTTAATGCACCCACAGATTTAATGCAAACATACTACACACTTCTTTAGTCAAATTTAATGCAGAGCTAGTCATGACCAGTTGATCCAGAAATAGCAACAGAGTAAATATATATATAATGCTGAAGAGTTAGTGGTTGGAGAAATTACATTTTGGAATGGAAATCTGATTTTAAAGTAAATGCTAAAACCCTTGCTATGACAGATGGACTCAGCAACTTTAGAATGGGCCCCTGCTGTCTCTGTCACACTCTAGGCTCCAGCCCTCAAAGCAACAATAGTTCCTGTGGAGGCAAAGGGATAATAGCTATAAATAGTATGAGCCTGGCTAATTAATATGTACTCTCAGATTCTTAACCATTAGCAATTCACCTGAAAGTTGTCTCAACTGCTAAAAAAAGTTGAATAGATTACAGTAGAATGTCAAACAAGAAAAAAAAAATTCTATAGCTTTTATACATATATTACATCTTTAAGTAGACTTCCTCTCTCTGGTTTTCTATTTTTATCTGTAGTACTTCCATTCTTGACAAATGATAGTCTTAAAAGCAGTGGACTGTATGTGTTACTGTTCCAGTGCCAGAATAAAACCATAGTTAATATTTTGGGACATAGAAGTGATTGTACGTGTATATTTCTTAGGAAAAATGAGTAGACTATGGAAAATACCTTTGTATTTTGCAGCATTTTAAACCATTTTTTCCATATTTTCTATCACATTGACCATCAGTAACATAGACATACCACATGTGTATATATGATAGATGAAATTGAACCTATACAATGCCCAAACAATTAGATGATCAATAGAAAAAGGAAAACCAAAATAAAAATAGAACTCTTGGCATCTTTGTAGACTAAAGAAGTGGGTACCTAGATAGAATTTGTTTTTTCTCAAATAGTGGCCCATCATTATGTGTGTCTCACCCCTAAGATTGGAGAAGGAAATGGCAACCCGCTCCAGTATTCTTGTCTAGAAGCTTCCATAGAAGGAGAAGCCTGGTGAGCTACAGTCCATAGAGTCTCAAATATGTATCTACGGGACTTCCCTGATACTCAATGGTAAGGAATCTGCCTGCACTGCAGGAGACCCAGGTTCCATCCCTGGGTTGGGAAGATCCCCTGGAGGAAGACACAGTGACCCATTCCAGTATTCTTGCCTGGAGAATTCCAAGGACAGAGGAACTTGAAAGGCTGCAGTCCAAGGGGTCACACAGAGTCAGACATGACTGAAGTGACTAAGCAGCAGCAGCACAGCTAAGAGGTGAGAGACAAAGCCCAGGGCGAAATAAAATAGCCCTCTCTGATTTAAGCACTTAATAGAATTTCCCTTGATCTTTCTTTGCTTTTAGCTATTTTAATCAATTACAGTATAATATGATCAAAGCAGATACATAAAGTGATACAAGGTGATAGATAAACATAATAGATAAATATCAGTCACAAATCAGATATAGTGGTCCAAGCCAATTATATTTTGTATGAAGGTAGAGGTCTCTCAGTGCTCTTAGCATATCACAGAGAAGTGTGAAGGCATGTGTGCAATGGTAGGATGTGTTCCAGTGGCTGACTGTTTGCTTTCTTCCTCTCTCTCCTCTAGGACATATATTTTTATAGGATATTTATAAGAACAATATTACCTGTGGAGAGAACTGGCCTAAATGGATACTAGGCATTATGGTTTAGGTAACAACTGCTTAAATTTTGGATACTTGGAAGATATGCATGTGAAATGGTATCATTTTTTCTTAGGAAAAATGAGTAGACTATGGAAAATACCTTTGTATTTTGCAGCATTTTAAACCATTTTTTCCATATTTTCTATCACATTGACCATCAGTAACATAGACATACCACATGTGTATATATGATAGATGAAATTGAACCTATACAATGCCCAAACAATTAGATGATCAATAGAAAAAGGAAAACCAAAATAAAAATAGAACTCTTGGCATCTTTGTAGACTAAAGAAGTGGGTACCTAGATAGAATTTGTTTTTTCTCAAATAGTGGCCCATCATTATGTGTGTCTCACCCCTAAGATTGGAGAAGGAAATGGCAACCCGCTCCAGTATTCTTGTCTAGAAGCTTCCATAGAAGGAGAAGCCTGGTGAGCTACAGTCCATAGAGTCTCAAATATGTATCTACGGGACTTCCCTGATACTCAATGGTAAGGAATCTGCCTGCACTGCAGGAGACCCAGGTTCCATCCCTGGATTGGGAAGATCCCCCTGGAGGAAGACAAGGCAACCCACTCCAGTATTCTTGCCTGGAGAGTTCCATGGACAGAGGAGTCTGACAAGCTGCAGTCCATGGAGTCACACAGAGTCGGACATGACTGAAGTGACTAAGCAGCAGCAGCACAGCTAAGAGGTGAGAGACAAAGCCCAGGGCGAAATAAAATAGCCCCTCTCTGATTTAAGCACTTAATAGAATTTCCCTTGATCTTTCTTTGCTTTTAGCTATTTTAATCAATTACAGTATAATATGATCAAAGCAGATACATAAAGTGATACAAGGTGATAGATAAACATAATAGATAAATATCAGTCACAAATCAGATATAGTGGTCCAAGCCAATTATATTTTGTATGAAGGTAGAGGTCTCTCAGTGCTCTTAGCATATCACAGAGAAGTGTGAAGGCATGTGTGCAATGGTAGGATGTGTTCCAGTGGCTGACTGTTTGCTTTCTTCCTCTCTCTCCTCTAGGACATATATTTTTATAGGATATTTATAAGAACAATATTACCTGTGGAGAGAGAACTGGCCTAAATGGATACTAGGCATTATGGTTTAGGTAACAACTGCTTAGAGCATTTATTTGAAAAACATCATGTACCTAGCACTTGGAAGATATGATGCATGTGAAAAGCTGAGTTCGAATGAAATTCCTTCACAAAGAGAAGTCAAAAGGCTTTTGTGCCAGTTAGCTTATTGTGCAGGCACCCAGAGTGAGTTCCTTGGGCCAATTTCAGGCAACACTGATACCCCTGGAGTAATTAACTTAAACAGTGTAAGCAGTGACATCTTTACCATTTATAATTTTATACTACTGATTAAAGTCTCTAACATTACCCAGTTTATAATACTTCGTATTCATGATTGCATTACCGTAAAAATTAAAATCTGGGAATTTATATGTTATTTTAAGTTAATTTCCTTCCCATTAAACTGACTCACATTCTTTTACAAATGCTTATTAGTATTACTGTCTCTGTAATGGCAACATTCATTACTAAATCCTAATTAAAATATTTGTATTTATTATTTATAAAATAATTACCACTAAATTATTTTACCTTTTGAAAAATTTAAAAGGGAACCTGTTAAAGAATAAATTTATTTTGGAACCCTGAATAAGTAAATGAATATATATATGTATATATATATATATAATCAGATAATGCTACCTACATAAAAAATAAAAAGGTTCAAAAATGTTGCTTATGTGACTTCCCTATTCCTTGGTCTGATATATTAAGAAAATAAGTAAAGTTATATAAAAATGAAGAAAACAAAATGCAGTAGTATTTCCTGTTTTTAGAGAATACAACAAAATAAACAGAACTGTTTATTAATATCTATTATAATCAGTTTGATATTTAAAAGCTTAAAAGTCAGTATGACTAAGGTGGCAAAGCTATGATTTTTCCAGCAGTCATTTATCGATGTGAGAGATCATAGAGAAAGCTGAGTACCAAAGAATTGATGCTTTCAAATTGTGGTGCTGGATAAGACTCTTAAAAATCCCCTGGGCCACAAGGAGATTAAACCAGATCCTCCTAAAGAAAACCAGACCTGAATGTTCGCTGGAAGGGTTGATGCTGAAGCTGAAACTCCATTACTTTAACAACCTAAAGTGGAAAGAGCCAATTCATTGGAAAAGACCTTGATGCTGGGAATGATTGAAGGCAGGAGTAAAATGGGGCAACAGAGGATAAGGTGGTTGGATAGAATCACCAACTCAATGGACATGAGTTTGAGTGAATTCTTGGAGACAGAGAAAAACAGCGAAACCTGGTGTGTTGCAGTCCAGGGTGTTGCAAAGAGCTGCACATGACTTAGTGACTGAATAACAGCAACAATAACAACAAAAGGTGGCAAAACACTCCAAAAACTATAAGACACTAATTAAAGAAACTGAAGACAATACAAAGGGATGAAGAAATATTCATGTTCTTGGACTAGAAGAATCAGTAGTCTTAAGATGACCATACTCCCCAGGCAATGTTTAGATTGAATGCAACTCGTATCAAACTACCACAGAACCATAGCAAGAAGAAATATCAGAGAAACTAAGGTATTTTTTGCAGAACCAGAGCAAAAATTATAAAAATCATGTGGAAACAAAAAAGAGCCTAAATAGCCAAAACAATCATAAGGAAGAAGAATGGAGCTTGAGGAATCAGGATCTCTATTGTATCACTATACTACGAAGCTACAGTCATGAAAATGGTATGATACTGACACAAAATCAGGCACATGGATCAATGGAACAAGACAGAAAGCCCACAAATAAACCTATGCACTTATTTAAATAAGTCAATTAATCTATGTCAAAGGAGACAAAAATGTACAATAAGAAAAACAATCTCTTCAATATGTGGTACTGAGAAAACTGTATAGCTACATGTAAAAGAAGGTAATTAGAACATTCTCTAATACCATATATAGAAATAAACTAAAGCTAGATTAAAGACCTAAATGTTAGAACAGATGCAATAAAAATCCTAGAGGTAAACATGGGCGGGACACTCTCTGATGTAAATCTCAGCAATATCTGTTTGGATCTGTCTCATAGAGTAACATACATTTTTTTTTAAAAGTGGTACCAAATTAAAGTTATAAACTTTTGCATAGCAATAAAAAGCATACATAAAACAAAATGATAACTTCCAGACTGAAAGTTTGCAAATGATGCAACCAGGTTAATCTCCAATATAAACAGCTCATATACCACTAAGAAAAAAAAAAAACAAAAATGACAACCCAATCAAAAAATGGGCAGAAGATTGAAATAGATGGTTCTTCAAAGAAGTCATATAGATGTTCAACAGACACATGAAAAAATGCTCCATATTGCTACTATTAGAGAATTGCAAATCAAACTACAATGAACTGTCACCTCACACCATTCAGAATGGTCACCATTACAAAGTGAGCAAATAATAGATGCACGAGATGGTGTGGATAAAAATGAGCCCTCCTGTGCTATTTGTGAGATGTAAATTGTTACAGCCACCATTGAGTTTAGTATGGATGTTCTCTAAAAAATTAAAAATAGAGTTACCAGATGATCCTGAGCCCCACTTCTGAGCGTATATTCAGAGAATTCAAAATTATATATGCATATCAATGTTTATAGCAGCACTAATAACAAGAGCTGAAATATCGAAGCTACCTAAGCATACATCAACAAATAAATAAATAAAAATATGTAGTATACATATACCATGAAATATTACTCAGCAACAAGAAGAATGAAATAATGACATTTGCAGCAATATAAATGACCCTAGAGATTATCAAATGAGGTAAAGTAAGTCAGAAAGACAAGTATCATGATATCACCTATATGAGGAATCTGAAAAATGGTACAAATGTACTTATTTGCAAAATAGAAATAGACTTACAGACAATAGAAAACAAACTCATGGTCCTAAAGAGAGTATTAAGAGGTGAGGGAGAGAAATTAGGAGCTTGAATTAGCATATACATATCACTATATACAAAACAAAAAACATGGATCTATACTATAGCACAGGGGACAGTATTCAATATCTTGCAATAACTTAGAATGGAAAAGAATCTGAAAGAATCTGAAAAAGAATATATATTTATATACATACACACACACACACACATACACACACATACACACACATATATATAACTGAAACACATTGCTGTATTCCTGAAATTGAAACAATATTGCAAATTAACTATACTTTAAAAATGGTTTTTAAAAACTCAGTAACAAAAAATAATGAAAAATACGGAAACTCACAAATATTGTAAAGGTATTCTTGTCTCATTTTCCCTCCATACATTGTTTATGGAGGTGATTTGGGGTTCTGTGAACTGAAAGTATAATTTTCACCATTTCCTTTATATAGAATTAACCAAGAATTTATTTTACATATGAAAACATTGAATGCTTTTAAAAAATAAATTGATATGAACTTCCATTTTTGGTTATAAGATGGACCACACACCTTCACTATCTTTCAAGTTTAGTAATTTATTGATTAATTAATGAGACTTTGAATATAAAGAAAGTAACATTTTTATATGATAATTTTTATTTTACTTTTTACTTTTATAGAGTTTTGTTGTTTACAGATATGTATAATTCCAGATCAGTCATATGTATATCCCTGGCCCCCTCCTTCCTCTACCCCTTCCAGTCCCACCATCCCACTCCTCCAGGCTGTCGCACAGCGCCCCTGCAGATCCCCTATTCCCACAGCGCAATGAAAATAACTATCTTTTTCACATAAGATAGTATAGGTTTCCATGTTACGCCCTCTATGCCTCCCACCCACTATTCATTCCCCACAATGTCCATAAGGTTGTTCTCTATGTCTGTTTTTCCATCACTTCACTGCATGTATTATCATTGCCAATGTTACTAGATTCCATATATATATGTTAGTATACTGTACTTGTCCTTCTCTTTTTGACTGACTTCACTTTGTAGAATAGGTTCTAGACTCATCCACCTCATTAGGACTGATTCTTCTGCATTTCTTTTCACAGCTGAGAAGTACTCCATTGTATATATATACCAAAGCTTTTTTATCCATTCATTTGTCGATGGACATCTAGGTTGCTTCCATGTTCTAGCTATTGTATAGAGAGCTACAATGAACATTTAGGTACACGTGTCTCTTTCAATTTTGATTTCATCAGAGTATAAGCCTAATAGTGGGGTTGCTGGGTCGTATGGTGCTTCTATTTTTAGTTTCTTAAGGAATCTCCACACTGTCTTCCATAGAGACTGTATCAATTTACATTACCACCAGCAAGGCAAGAATGTTCCCTTTTCTCCACACCCTCTCCAGCATTTATTGTCTGTTGATTTGTTGATGATGGCCATTCTGACAGGTGTGAGGTGATATCTCATTGTAGTTTTGATTTGGATTTCCCTAATAATAAGCAATATTAAGCATCATTTCATGTGTTTTGACCATCTGTATGTCTTCTTTGAAGAGATGTCTCTAGATCTTTTTTCCCATTTTTTGATTGGGATGTTAATTAGAAAGCAACTATTTTAAGAGCACTAAGACAGGACATAGCTTTAATGATGTAAGGTCAAAATCTACACTAAAGAACAAAGAGAAACCGACTAGAATTAAACTGAACAATATAAATTTATTTTGCCCTAAAGGTATTTGTTTATCCTCTTGCACTTGATCTTCTGTTTCATGGACTTTTATAAAGAAGAATAAGAAAACTGCAAGTGAGCCTACAGCCAACTTGGAAAAGTAATAGAGAATCCTATGATTCATAAAGCTGAGAACTTGATGAACTGTCTTTTCAGGGAAAAAGTGAAACAGAATTAGTCCCTTTTCCACCCGGAAGAAAGCAGTGAAAGTTACTTGTCACTGAGTAGAGGAAGGGGCAAATTAGCTCATCTCAGAGAATTTTTAATCAGAAGCCAACCTTAACACAGAATTTCATCTTAAATTCAAACCCCCTAGGTGACCCTGTCTTTCACTCAAAATCTCAAACTTTGAATTTTGTTAAAATTGGCAAGGAGTGGGAGATTCCTCAATTTCTTTAAAGTTAGAAAGAAGTGGTAGGTTCCTCATCAGATAGTATTGAAATTGTAGGAAGCTGAAGTCTCTGGTAGAAGTAAACAAAATGTTTCCTGGAAGAAGATTGTTAATAACTATAATGACAGATTAAAATAATTTCTTCAGAGAGTTCTACAAGTTCCATCTTCAAACTAATCAAAATTCTGAAAAGAGAAGAAAGACACAAGAGAATGTTCACTGAATTATCACGAATTGGCAGCGCTGACGGTCATACCAGACTATACTCGAGACTATTTAATTTTGATTACTTAATTTGAATTGTTCAGTTTTAAGCTTAAGGGGGGTTTTCCCACTGACTCAGCTTGTGAAGAATCTGCCTTCCATGCCAGAAACTCACAGTTTCTATCCCTGGATTGGGAAGATCCTCTGGAAGAAGGCAAGGCAATCCATTTTAATTCTCTTACCTGGAGAGTACCATAGGCAAAGGAGCCTGGCAGGTTACTGTCCAAAATGTTAAAAAGTCCGACATGAATAAAGCAAAGAACATCTAACATGGCAAGGAATACAAGGAGATATTTTTTAAGGAATAAATCTCTTTGATATGGTAAATGAGAGAGCAAAAATTACTTTTAACTTGAGCTGATTGAATAGTTATTGTATGATATTGAATAGGGAAGATAATGGAAAGGAAGTCAGTGGGTCCTGCCTTTAAGGAATTATGCTAATTGAACTGACACAGAGAAAGATAAATGTTCTCTATTCCTCACATGTGGGATCCAAAAAAGTCAAACTTAGAAAAACACAGAGTAGAGAGGTGATTATGAGCGGATCAGGGTGTGGGTGAAATGTGGAGACGTTGGTTCAAAGGCACCAATTTCCAGTTAAAAGAGTAACAAATCGGGTTTCCCCGGTGGTACAGTGGGTAAAGAGGCCGCCTTTCAGTGCAAGGGGCACAGGTTTGACCCCTGGCATGGGAAGATCCCATGTGCCGCGGAGCGGCTAGACTGGTGTGTCTAATCAGGAGCCAGCGCTCTGGAGCTTGTGCCCAGAGCCAGTGCTCGTCAATCAGAGAGACCACTGTGATGGGTGGCCCACACAGGCCAAAGAATTAAGAGGGATGAAAATAAATGAGTGGAAGACCAATGAATGAGACCAAAATTAAAAAAATTGGGGGTATAATTACAATATGGTATACATGGTGATTAACAAGATGATTATAGCTGGTAATAATGCATCACATAATTGATAATCTTTTAGTAATTTATAAATATATCAAATTAACACATTGTACAACTTAAATTCACATAATGCTGTGTGTCAATTATATTTCAGTAAACCTGGGTAGAGAGGGGAATCAGGTAGTAGTGAAGTTGTGGGCAGCTCTTGAATTCTTCTTAGGGTATCTTCATGCTGGTAAGTTTATCATCATTTTGTAATTTTTAAGAGTAATCTCAATTTGTATCCTGAAAACATCCTTCTGGAGTTTATAACTTAGATTTATATAAAAGTTATCTAATATGATTTTATATATTCTGATAATGTACATGATATATTTTATTTCCTTTCTCATATTATTAAAATGTAGAGGCTAATAGTAGATATTTTATACTAATCTATTAACCTGCAGTATATATATATTGAGTTGATTCATAATTCTTCTAACTTTACTGAGACAGACGCTTTATTCAACGATTAAAAAAAAGCACAGTAACAAATAAAATTTAATATAGGACTTAGCTATTTTCAGGAATATATTCAGCAATGTTCAAGTAAACAACCAGTCTAAAACATATTTTGTGATAATTTCCCCAATGTGTGCAATGTTAGGTTTTGAGAAATTTATACAGTAACTTACACTTGCTAATTTATGCAGCAATAATGACTTTGGTGTGAGGGTTAGTAGTGCAAGCTGATGAGCAGGCAAAATTTTCACTGACTGTGACAACAATAAGCCTCAGAGGATCTAAGGAAAATACTATGCTGATAAGTATCTAAGCAGAGTGATTTTGACTACAGTTTATATGTTCTTAAGGTCATTTGTGCTAGCATTTTTCCCCAAAATAGAATTTACAATTTGTCAAAATGAAAAAGCTTATAAAAATGATATCTCATGCCCTTCTTTTTTCTTCACTTTGAGTGTGTTTTCCTCTATAAAATTTCAGAAGAATTCAGTGGAAATTCTAGAGGAGCAAAACTGTATTATAAAAATGTTAATTTTAGATAGTTTTTTTTTTCTCAAGAGGAAGCATATGTAAAATTAATAAATACCATTACAACTTCTCTGGTGCCTCGAGCAGTAAAGAATCCGCCTGCAATGCAGGAGTCACATGTTCAATCCTTGGTCAGAAAGACCCCCTGAAGAAGGAAATGGGAGCCCACTCCAGTATTCCTGCCTGGCAAATCCCATGAACAGAACAGCCTAGTGGGCATCATTCCATGGGATCCCAAAGAGTCAAACATGAATGAGGGACTAACTCTTTCACTTTCATATAGTAAATTAACATTAATTAAGAATATATGTGATACATGTAGTTAGTAAAAACAGTTGATAAGCCCAAAGGTTTATATTATATTGTATTCTATGGTTTTTCATATAGTAAATATATTTTCATATTCTTCCAGCTATACTAAACTACAGTTGACAAATATAAAATGTATATGTTTAAGATGTACAATACAATTTGATATATTATTTTGTTAAATGATTGCCACAATGAAGCTAATTAATACATCCATCACTTGACATAGTTACTTTTCTTGTGTGTGCAGTAGGAACACTTATGATCTACTCACTTAGTATGTTTCCATTATACTTTTACCATGCTGTACTTTAGTGCATAATATCCCAGAACTTATTTACCTTACAAGTGAATGTCTGTACCTTTGACAGCATTTTCCTATTACCCCTGTCCTTGCACTTTTATATCACCATTGTAGTCTCTCCTTATCCCTTTACCAATGACACACTGATGAGGCAACAAATAATAACAGACTGACTATAACATTTTGTTTCTCCCACAAGTTTCTGTATACTCAGAAAATCATCTATAGCCAACTATTTATCTTCTTATGTATCTATAACATATTTATACTAGTAGTTAAACATTTTTCTTCTTTGGAAATGAACTAAGCAGAGTGATTTTGACTACAGTTTATATGTTCTTAAGGTCATTTGTGCTAGCATTTTCCCCAAAATAGAATTTACAATTTGTCAAAATGAAAAGCTTATAAAAATGATATCTCATGCCCTTCTTTTTTCTTCACTTTGAGTGTGTTTTCCTCTATAAAATTTCAGAAGAATTCAGTGGAAATTCTAGAGGAGCAAAACTGTATTATAAAAATGTTAATTTTAGATAGTTTTTTTTTTCTCAAGAGGAAGCATATGTAAAATTAATAAATACCATTACAACTTCTCTGGTGCCTCGAGCAGTAAAGAATCCGCCTGCAATGCAGGAGTCACATGTTCAATCCTTGGTCAGAAAGACCCCCTGAAGAAGGAAATGGGAGCCCACTCCAGTATTCCTGCCTGGCAAATCCCATGAACAGAACAGCCTAGTGGGCATCATTCCATGGGATCCCAAAGAGTCAAACATGAATGAGGGACTAACTCTTTCACTTTCATATAGTAAATTAACATTAATTAAGAATATATGTGATACATGTAGTTAGTAAAAACAGTTGATAAGCCCAAAGGTTTATATTATATTGTATTCTATGGTTTTTCATATAGTAAATATATTTTCATATTCTTCCAGCTATACTAAACTACAGTTGACAAATATAAAATGTATATGTTTAAGATGTACAATACAATTTGATATATTATTTTGTTAAATGATTGCCACAATGAAGCTAATTAATACATCCATCACTTGACATAGTTACTTTTCTTGTGTGTGCAGTAGGAACACTTATGATCTACTCACTTAGTATGTTTCCATTATACTTTTACCATGCTGTACTTTAGTGCATAATATCCCAGAACTTATTTACCTTACAAGTGAATGTCTGTACCTTTGACAGCATTTTCCTATTACCCCTGTCCTTGCACTTTTATATCACCATTGTAGTCTCTCCTTATCCCTTTACCAATGACACACTGATGAGGCAACAAATAATAACAGACTGACTATAACATTTTGTTTCTCCCACAAGTTTCTGTATACTCAGAAAATCATCTATAGCCAACTATTTATCTTCTTATGTATCTATAACATATTTATACTAGTAGTTAAACATTTTTTCTTTCATTAGAAAATATATTTGTTTGTAGTCTTTGGGAAAATGTCTCTCCAGGTCTTTTCCCATTAAACCATTTAGTAGCTATTAGTTACAAATTTAGTTAAATGAATGATCACTATAGTGCGACTAGCTGCAAACCCAAAGTCATTTCTGCAGAATTTTGATCATTCATTCATTTGGAGAGTATTAAGTGATGAATTGTCTCTTTATTGATTTCAGGTAATATGGCCACTCACTTTAATAGCTGTAGAGAAGCTAAAAGTTCATTAATATGTACTAAAAATAAAGTGCAGTAAATGAAATGATAGAAATATGTAAAAAACAGTTAATCTAATCTAAAACACACTTCTGGAAGAAACTGAATGAGTGAATTCAACCCTTCCTACTGAAAAAAAAATTAGGTGAAATTATTAAATGTACAGCAGTTTGTTTCTGTAAAATAGTACATGGTATGAAGTGAGTCAAGAATCTACATTGCTAGGGGTGACATGTAGGGGTTGCCATAACATGATCTATCTGTCTTTTCTAGGCTGACGAAGACTGCCCTCAAAATCTGAAGCTAAAAATTCTCAATTTTCACTCCCCAAGTTATCCCCTGCTTCCAAGATAGTAATGAGATTTGGAGCAATGAGAAGTAAAAAATTTTTGTACAGGGTAGGATACTTCTGGTATAAGTTTTCTTCCTAGACAAAAACAGAAAGTTATCTGAGAAGTGCTGTCTCACCAACTAGGCTGTCTTTCTTTCTTCATTCCTTTGTATATTATTATGTCAGCGCATTATCTATAGGTTTTGTTACCATGTTAAGGGGCTTCCCTGGTGGCTCAGTGGTAAAGAATTCACCTATCAATTCAGAAGATGTGGGTTGATCCCAGGTCAAGGGGAAAAAAAAGAACTACAAGTTTCTGTCACTTTACCTGCCCCATCCCTTTACCAATGACACACTGATGAGGCAACAAATAATAACAGACTGACTATAACATTTTGTTTCTCCCACAAGTTTCTGTATACTCAGAAAATCATCTATAGCCAACTATTTATCTTCTTATGTATCTATAACATATTTATACTAGTAGTTAAACATTTTTTCTTTCATTAGAAAATATATTTGTTTGTAGTCTTTGGGAAAATGTCTCTCCAGGTCTTTTCCCATTAAACCATTTAGTAGCTATTAGTTACAAATTTAGTTAAATGAATGATCACTATAGTGCGACTAGCTGCAAACCCAAAGTCATTTCTGCAGAATTTTGATCATTCATTCATTTGGAGAGTATTAAGTGATGAATTGTCTCTTTATTGATTTCAGGTAATATGGCCACTCACTTTAATAGCTGTAGAGAAGCTAAAAGTTCATTAATATGTACTAAAAATAAAGTGCAGTAAATGAAATGATAGAAATATGTAAAAAACAGTTAATCTAATCTAAAACACACTTCTGGAAGAAACTGAATGAGTGAATTCAACCCTTCCTACTGAAAAAAAAATTAGGTGAAATTATTAAATGTACAGCAGTTTGTTTCTGTAAAATAGTACATGGTATGAAGTGAGTCAAGAATCTACATTGCTAGGGGTGACATGTAGGGGTTGCCATAACATGATCTATCTGTCTTTTCTAGGCTGACGAAGACTGCCCTCAAAATCTGAAGCTAAAAATTCTCAATTTTCACTCCCCAAGTTATCCCCTGCTTCCAAGATAGTAATGAGATTTGGAGCAATGAGAAGTAAAAATTCTTGTACAGGGTAGGATACTTCTGGTATAAGTTTTCTTCCTAGACAAAAACAGAAAGTTATCTGAGAAGTGCTGTCTCACCAACTAGGCTGTCTTTCTTTCTTCATTCCTTTGTATATTATTATGTCAGCGCATTATCTATAGGTTTTGTTACCATGTTAAGGGGCTTCCCTGGTGGCTCAGTGGTAAAGAATTCACCTATCAATTCAGAAGATGTGGGTTGATCCCAGGGTCAAGAAGGTCCCCTGGAGAAGGAAATTGCAAGCCACTTGAATGTTCTTGCCTCAGAAATCTCATGAACAGAGGAGGTCAGTGGGCTATAGCCCACAGGGTCGCAAAGATTTGGACACAACTTAGCGACTAAACAACAATAAGTCATGCTAAGACCATAAGCTAAAATATGGACACTATGCTGTACATGACAAAGAGAAAAGAACTCTGTCCTTACTAATAATGCTGAGCCTTTCATGCAATCTTGCAGTTATCTTCCTGCAGACTTCTTGGTACATAGGAAAACTAAATGTCAGTCTTATGTAAACTACTATGATCCAGGCATTCTTTTATTTCTTACTGAAAGCATTCTAGTTAATATAGCAAGTAAACATGCCTACCAAACAGTCTTAACTCAATGGAGTATAAAGAAAGGCTAATTGAAATGGTCTGTAAATGCTGCATGGAATTATGATGTTGTAGCTTCATCTCATATCCCTTAGGAATATCTTGGATAAGTTCATAGCTCTACTGTCACTTTTGTATTTATGAAGTCCAGTTCAATTTAGTTAAGTTTCAAATCAATTCCCCATTTATTTAAGCGTTGATTTTCCCCATTATATCCTTATCTCCCTCACCTATCACCCCAAACACAGGCCAGACTTTGAGAATCAGTCCTAATCTGGGGAGATGGGTCATATAGACTTCTCTGTAATTTTTCCTCTCCTTCCAACAAGTCTGGAGGTGAAGTTTGGACAACCAATCTTGTTAAAAGCCCCCTTGTTTCACTCAAAATCTGAAGCTAAAAATTCTCAATTTTCACTCCCAAGTTATCCCCTGCTTCCAAGATAGTAATGAGATTTGGAGCAATGAGAAGTAAAATTCTTGTACAGGGTAGGATACTTCTGGTATAAGTTTTCTTCCTAGACAAAAACAGAAAGTTATCTGAGAAGTGCTGTCTCACCAACTAGGCTGTCTTTCTTTCTTCATTCCTTTGTATATTATTATGTCAGCGCATTATCTATAGGTTTTGTTACCATGTTAAGGGGTTTCCCCTGGTGGCTCAGTGGTAAAGAATTCACCTATCAATTCAGAAGATGTGGGTTGATCCCAGGGTCAAGAAGGTCCCCTGGAGAAGGAAATTGCAAGCCACTTGAATGTTCTTGCCTCAGAAATCTCATGAACAGAGGAGGTCAGTGGGCTATAGCCCACAGGGTCGCAAAGATTTGGACACAACTTAGCGACTAAACAACAATAAGTCATGCTAAGACCATAAGCTAAAATATGGACACTATGCTGTACATGACAAAGAGAAAAGAACTCTGTCCTTACTAATAATGCTGAGCCTTTCATGCAATCTTGCAGTTATCTTCCTGCAGACTTCTTGGTACATAGGAAAACTAAATGTCAGTCTTATGTAAACTACTATGATCCAGGCATTCTTTTATTTCTTACTGAAAGCATTCTAGTTAATATAGCAAGTAAACATGCCTACCAAACAGTCTTAACTCAATGGAGTATAAAGAAAGGCTAATTGAAATGGTCTGTAAATGCTGCATGGAATTATGATGTTGTAGCTTCATCTCATATCCCTTAGGAATATCTTGGATAAGTTCATAGCTCTACTGTCACTTTTGTATTTATGAAGTCCAGTTCAATTTAGTTAAGTTTCAAATCAATTCCCCATTTATTTAAGCGTTGATTTTTCCCCATTATATCCTTATCTCCCTCACCTATCACCCCAAACACAGGCCAGACTTTGAGAATCAGTCCTAATCTGGGGAGATGGGTCATATAGACTTCTCTGTAATTTTTCCTCTCCTTCCAACAAGTCTGGAGGTGAAGTTTGGACAACCAATCTTGTTACAGGGACAAATGTCCTTTTCACTTCCGAGTGCCCTAAAAGGTTTCACTCAACTGCAAAGGAAAGAAGCTTTTATAGTAGCAATTGTTGAGTGTGTCAAATAAAATGCAATCCAGACTTAGTTTAATTAGAAAGGCTATATTGCAAGAGGGAGAATCCTCAGAATTCAGAAGTATCTCAAAATCAAACAGAAAAATATTTTCTTTTATAGCAAACAGTAAGAAATATGGGAAAGTAACCAAAGAGTCTTACAAAAAAGTGTCTGGCCCTATCTGCCAATTTTCAGGATATCTAATAAGGCAACATACTCTGCTTTGACTGTGTAACATAAATATACTCAAGGTTTGAGGTAAGTCAAATTCAGGGGCTCATGGGGAGGAGAGAAGCCTGTCTTGGATTTGATCAAGAGAAAGCAGAAACTACAAAATAGGCAACTGTGAACATGGTTAGTGAGATAGTAGTTGAAGAATCATACATAGTTGTTCAGTCACTAAGTTATGTCCAAATTTTTGTGGTCCTGTGGACTGCAGCCCATCAGGCTCCTTAGTCCTCTACCATCTCCCAGAGTTTACTGAAGTTCATGTGCATTAAGTCGGTGATGCTATCTAACCATCTCATTCTCTGCCAACCTCTTCTTTTGCTAGTTTTTTGCTTGGTTCACTCCCAGATTATGTCTTTGGTCTGAGTTAATAGTGATCCATTTTGCTTTGAAACTTGTCCTATGTACGGCAATAATTATATAATCATCCAAGATTCAGCAAGTTTGTTGATGCCTTGCTATGGTCTTTTTCTGAAAAAGGGGCTTCATCTCATATCCCTTAGGAATATCTTGGATAAGTTCATAGCTCTACTGTCACTTTTGTATTTATGAAGTCCAGTTCAATTTAGTTAAGTTTCAAATCAATTCCCCATTTATTTAAGCGTTGATTTTTCCCCATTATATCCTTATCTCCCTCACCTATCACCCCAAACACAGGCCAGACTTTGAGAATCAGTCCTAATCTGGGGAGATGGGTCATATAGACTTCTCTGTAATTTTTCCTCTCCTTCCAACAAGTCTGGAGGTGAAGTTTGGACAACCAATCTTGTTACAGGGACAAATGTCCTTTTCACTTCCGAGTGCCCTAAAAGGTTTCACTCAACTGCAAAGGAAAGAAGCTTTTATAGTAGCAATTGTTGAGTGTGTCAAATAAAATGCAATCCAGACTTAGTTTAATTAGAAAGGCTATATTGCAAGAGGGAGAATCCTCAGAATTCAGAAGTATCTCAAAATCAAACAGAAAAATATTTTCTTTTATAGCAAACAGTAAGAAATATGGGAAAGTAACCAAAGAGTCTTACAAAAAAGTGTCTGGCCCTATCTGCCAATTTTCAGGATATCTAATAAGGCAACATACTCTGCTTTGACTGTGTAACATAAATATACTCAAGGTTTGAGGTAAGTCAAATTCAGGGGCTCATGGGGAGGAGAGAAGCCTGTCTTGGATTTGATCAAGAGAAAGCAGAAACTACAAAATAGGCAACTGTGAACATGGTTAGTGAGATAGTAGTTGAAGAATCATACATAGTTGTTCAGTCACTAAGTTATGTCCAAATTTTTGTGGTCCTGTGGACTGCAGCCCATCAGGCTCCTTAGTCCTCTACCATCTCCCAGAGTTTACTGAAGTTCATGTGCATTAAGTCGGTGATGCTATCTAACCATCTCATTCTCTGCCAACCTCTTCTTTTGCTAGTTTTTTGCTTGGTTCACTCCCAGATTATGTCTTTGGTCTGAGTTAATAGTGATCCATTTTGCTTTGAAACTTGTCCTATGTACGGCAATAATTATATAATCATCCAAGATATCAGCAAGTTTGTTGATGCCTTGCTACTAGTCCCTCTGCCTACTTGATTAGCAGGAAACACACAGTGTTACCAAAGCAGATGGTAGAAGTGGACTCAGATTCAACAGGATCCTCATTGTCATCCTCCCTTCTCTCCCTGAATCTCCATTTACTTGATCAAAGAGGCACACAAACCTGGTGAGTAATTTTTCTTTTAAAATAGGCAGACTTCTAGTCCAAGAATGATATATCACTGTTACCTTTGTGTCATTTTCTCTAATTCTAATAATTATATTTATTTTGTTTTTATCTCTGTTTTTGTTTATATGCCATCCATATCTTTGTAGAATTCTGAAAGTTCTCCTTTTCTTTCTTTTCTAGAATTCTACATATGCAACTTCAGGGGGCTCTATGCAGATGGGGATACAATTTCTGGATGACAGAGTTAATATAGTTGCTTTTTGTTTAGGTATGGGTCCTAATTTTTTAATCCTCTTTTTGGTGTATATAATACTTTTTGACCTTGATTTGGGCATTTGTTTTCAATCCAAGTTAACAGAAAAATACCATTAAAAGTTACATAAAAATATATATTATTAGATACAGGATTTTTCATACAACTTATTTTAGCATTATTTTTGAGGACTATTGTGAGGGTATATAAGAAGTTGAACACTTAGTGTATTATCAATAACAAAAAATTAGCACTAAGTTTATTCAGCTAGATTCTATATAAATTATTTGAGTTAGAAAATTAAACCAATGAAAATAATCATAAGATAGTGTATGTGATATTGCATGTGTACGTGTGTACATGAGTGGTCTTTGTATTTTAAGAGGAAATTATTAATAACTATTAAATCAAATACATATCTAGTATCATCATTTTCATTGCAGCCATAAAAAATGAATGCAGTTTAGATACTAGTACCATACTATTTGACTACTAAAACAAAATAAATGTTTGCAACATATTATTCCAGTTGCTTTAAAAAATACCAATCCTAAAATAAGCAATTGGCATAACATTATAATTGTAACTCTTGAAGCTTGTTCTATTTTCCTGACAGTTTCAAAACATACCCTCAAATTAGCAGGATGAGTTAAGAGATACGCATAAAGCAAATAATATCTTCTAGGGGTGCCCATTCGCCAACCATTAGCAGGAGACAAACCAGCTGCTAAATAAGCCCAGATCCCTCAATATATTCTTCAGGAACCCACAAGGGAAATGTGCAGAAAAGTATTAGAGAAGCAAAGAGCTGACTCAGTACCAACAGCTAAGATAGGCTGCTTTATCAGGTAACTAGGAAAATGGTGAGTAATTTTTCTTTTAAAATAGGCAGACTTCTAGTCCAAGAATGATATATCCCTGTTCCCTTTGTGTTATTTTCGCTACTTCTAATAATTATATTTATTTTGTTTTTATCTCTGTTTTTGTTTATATGCCATCCATATCTTTGTAGAATTCTGAAAGTTCTCCTTTTCTTTCTTTTCTAGAATTCTACATATGCAACTTCAGGGGGCTCTATGCAGATGGGGATACAATTTCTGGATGACAGAGTTAATATAGTTGCTTTTTGTTTAGGTATGGGTCCTAATTTTTTAATCCTCTTTTTGGTGTATATAATACTTTTTGACCTTGATTTGGGCATTTGTTTTCAATCCAAGTTAACAGAAAAATACCATTAAAAGTTACATAAAAATATATATTATTAGATACAGGATTTTTCATACAACTTATTTTAGCATTATTTTTGAGGACTATTGTGAGGGTATATAAGAAGTTGAACACTTAGTGTATTATCAATAACAAAAAATTAGCACTAAGTTTATTCAGCTAGATTCTATATAAATTATTTGAGTTAGAAAATTAAACCAATGAAAATAATCATAAGATAGTGTATGTGATATTGCATGTGTACGTGTGTACATGAGTGGTCTTTGTATTTTAAGAGGAAATTATTAATAACTATTAAATCAAATACATATCTAGTATCATCATTTTCATTGCAGCCATAAAAAATGAATGCAGT
Organism: Tragulus kanchil; assembly: GCA_022376925.1. Lineage (NCBI taxonomy): Eukaryota > Metazoa > Chordata > Mammalia > Artiodactyla > Tragulidae > Tragulus > Tragulus kanchil. The sequence continues at coordinate 12,573,106 of JAIOJX010000026.1, read as the reverse complement.
TTAGATACTAGTACCATACTATTTGACTACTAAAACAAAATAAATGTTTGCAACATATTATTCCAGTTGCTTTAAAAAATACCAATCCTAAAATAAGCAATTGGCATAACATTATAATTGTAACTCTTGAAGCTTGTTCTATTTTCCTGACAGTTTCAAAACATACCCTCAAATTAGCAGGATGAGTTAAGAGATACGCAAAGCAAATAATATCTTCTAGGGGTGCCCATTCGCCAACCATTAGCAGGAGACAAACCAGCTGCTAAATAAGCCCAGATCCCTCAATATATTCTTCAGGAACCCACAAGGGAAATGTGCAGAAAAGTATTAGAGAAGCAAAGAGCTGACTCAGTACCAACAGCTAAGATAGGCTGCTTTATCAGGTAACTAGGAAAATGCTGAGTGGTATAAATATAAAACTGGTTTCTAAATTTATTGTGGTTAATAGAAAAGATCCCAGTGGCCAAATCCAATCCAATTAGGATAAAAACATTTTCCTCTTTAACTGCCAGCTTTTGTATGAAAAACTATTTCTTCCCCAACTCAGCTTATTTTACAATGTCTACTAGCTGGATTTGCCCAGCAGGAGGCTAAAGGGTTTATTATGCTGACAGATGATCCCTGTCTTAAGAGTGTACAGAATTTAAATGACTTTTATTTTCTGTTTATAGATATTTCAATTAAACTAATATAAAAATAAAACTAAAACTGTGCCAATTGAAACTTGTGTTGCTTTTAGATTGTGTTTTAATTGATTGTAGACATGATTAATAGTCTATATTTTGTCTATATTCTTATACTTTTGTTTAATATTAGTAAAATACTTTTGAAATATTCATTGTTAATGTTTATTACAAATTTGTATTTTTACAGATTTGAAAATTTTATATATTGTTATGACATTGGGATGAAATGGTTGGGTAGGTATAATTATATTCAATTAATTATCGAGGAAAACTAATTTTATTGTTTTTAGTTCACTATTATTGCTAAGACATTGAGTGTTAGACCTAGGACTGTTACACAGAATCTTTTCTAAGTCACTCAGATTACATCATATTAAGTTTTACTGCTTTTGCATAAATTTAAGTGAAAACATTCATTATGTTGCATATTCATGAAATAAATGAGAGATTTGAAGCAGTGGTCTACATAAAAAAGAAAAATTTAGCCTTTTTTGGAGGGGGAGAGAGAGATAAGACCTTTTCATAAATTACTTACACAGAATCTTTTAATTTATTCTTTTTGACCTATAGATTATTATCCTTCTACATTAGTTTGCTGGGACTACCTAAACAAAGTACCATAAATTTCAACAGTAGAAAATTTTTTCTCACAGTTCTGGAAGCTAGACATCCAAAATCAACATGTCAACAGACTTGGTTCCTTATGAGGGTTGAGGGTAGCATCATTCCAGGGCTCTCTCCCCAACTTATCAATAGTCATCTTCTCCCTTTGTCTCTTTACATCATCTGTCCTCTATGAATATGTCTCTGTATACAGATTTCCTTTTATAAGTATACTAGTCACTAGGATTAAGGACCATCCTAATGAGCTAACTTGATTTCCTCTGTAAAGATCTTATTTCAAATAAGATCTTATTCTGAGGTACTGAGGATGAGAAAATAGAAATGAATGAATGACTTAACCTTAACCTCCATCTCTTAAAATGCTCTGTAGCCCCTCCTGTTATTGAAAGCCACCTTTACAATCTTTTAAATAATGTACTGGGTTTGAATCCATGTCTTGAGAGTGTACAGAATTTAAATGACTTTTATTTTCTGTTTATAGATATTTCAATTAAACTAATATAAAAATAAAACTAAAACTGTGCCAATTGAAACTTGTGTTGCTTTTAGATTGTGTTTTAATTGATTGTAGACATGATTAATAGTCTATATTTTGTCTATATTCTTATACTTTTGTTTAATATTAGTAAAATACTTTTGAAATATTCATTGTTAATGTTTATTACAAATTTGTATTTTTACAGATTTGAAAATTTTATATATTGTTATGACATTGGGATGAAATGGTTGGGTAGGTATAATTATATTCAATTAATTATCGAGGAAAACTAATTTTATTGTTTTTAGTTCACTATTATTGCTAAGACATTGAGTGTTAGACCTAGGACTGTTACACAGAATCTTTTCTAAGTCACTCAGATTACATCATATTAAGTTTTACTGCTTTTGCATAAATTTAAGTGAAAACATTCATTATGTTGCATATTCATGAAATAAATGAGAGATTTGAAGCAGTGGTCTACATAAAAAAGAAAAATTTAGCCTTTTTTGGAGGGGGAGAGAAATAAGACCTTTTCATAAATTACTTACACAGAATCTTTTAATTTATTCTTTTTGACCTATAGATTATTATCCTTCTACATTAGTTTGCTGGGACTACCTAAACAAAGTACCATAAATTTCAACAGTAGAAAATTTTTTCTCACAGTTCTGGAAGCTAGACATCCAAAATCAACATGTCAACAGACTTGGTTCCTTATGAGGGTTGAGGGTAGCATCATTCCAGGGCTCTCTCCCCAACTTATCAATAGTCATCTTCTCCCTTTGTCTCTTTACATCATCTGTCCTCTATGAATATGTCTCTGTATACAGATTTCCTTTTATAAGTATACTAGTCACTAGGATTAAGGACCATCCTAATGAGCTAACTTGATTTCCTCTGTAAAGATCTTATTTCAAATAAGATCTTATTCTGAGGTACTGAGGATGAGAAAATAGAAATGAATGAATGACTTAACCTTAACCTCCATCTCTTAAAATGCTCTGTAGCCCCTCCTGTTATTGAAAGCCACCTTTACAATGATCTTAATTTAATCACCCAATCACCCAACTGTGCTTTTTTTTTTTTGGTCTTCAAATTTCTCTTTACAAATTTTATGGATTTTAATATTTTCTTGATTATTATTAATTTTTTAAGGTTATTAACCTTCAGTTGTTCACTCATCATTGTCCAATTATCTCAGTCATTCTTAACAGTTGAGCTCCTAGAAAAACATTTCCCTCTCTTTTGTCCCTTATTTCACCGGCATTCAGTTTCTAACCTCAGAGTTTCACCAAAACTACTCTGAACCAACAATTTCTCAAAATCAATAGATAAAAAAGACTCAGTTATCTTCCATGCTCCTTCAAAATCTTTTGCATGTGTATTTATTCCTCAGATATATAAATAATCTTACACTTTACCTAACTCAAAATCTCTTGCTTCTTGTAACTCCTAAGGTAGTAGAAATCAGTTATTTAATATTCTGAAGTTCTAATTCTATCTACCTAGAAGCTAATAAGACATCACCTTCAGTACTAATCCTATTGATAAGGATCTTTTATACTCACAATTTCAGAACCCATAGGAGTCACTTGAAGATCAGATAAAGTTCATTGTACAGGTGCAATATAGGGAAAAAGAATTACGTAAAGGATAGGAGAATGCTCATTGGTATTAAAGACATAGTGTTGTTTTTCTGTCTCACCAAAATGTAGTTCTGCCCATCCATATGTGCTCAGTATAAAATAAGTAAAATAATGCTACAGTAAGAGAATGAAGAATAAAATAATTATTTAAACACTGGTAAAAGAAACTTGATAATAAACATTTGACTTCTAAAATTGCTAATAGGAGGAATTTACATAAAATATTGATTAAAATCACTCTAGAAGTAGAATTAGATGGCGTATAATTTTTGCATCTTTGCTATTTTGAAGTTCTGATGTGTTCTAAAATACCCATGTATCATATATATAATGTGGAAATCATATAAAATGCTCTATAACAAAAGTGATTTTGTTTCATATTCCAACCCAAATATGAAAAATTGAAAAAGTTGTACAACAAAAACTATGTATTTTGAAACTAGTCTATATAGCATTATTTATATCTTAAATACTGTTCTGTGTTCTTCTTTTAAGAAACTAAGAAAAAGAAAAGTAAGTGTGAAATCAATCCTACACAAAATTTTGTTTTATAATGTATGCCTTATTTTTTAAATTGTATAATTTAGTTGACAGTTACACATAAAATTAATGCTGAATAAAAACTTATTCATTGATCTCTTTGTATAGCTTTCCTTGGTCTTATTTTTTGTTGTGTTTTCTGTAAAGAGTCAGTTTCCCTTATTTTCTATTTTGATCCAAGAATGTTACTCTGCTTTCTATAATAAATAATGATGAAGTGAATTTCAGTACCTACTGTATATGTTTGAAAAATTAGCAGCAGGGACGGGGCCAAGATGGCAGAGGAATGAGAGGATTTCACCAGCTCCCCAATAGAATCACCAGAACTAATCAAGAAATGAAACTCCACCAACAAACCAGCCACTAGACGACAAAAGAACTACTCAAGTCTACGAGGGGGGTTGGAGAGTGAGCAGCTAGAACTTTCCTGGAGCTCCTGTTCTGTACCCCAACTCCCACACTGGACCTGGTGGAGAGAGCACTGGGAAGTGCACAAAGGGAGAGCCTGGGAGGTGCTCCCAAAGGACAGAAGGCAGCGCTCAGCGTGAAAATCCCTCAGGGATAGTACAGGGTCGCTGGACCTGTCAAGGAAATAGTCAACCAAGTCCAAGAAGCACAAAGAGTTCCATACAGGATAAACTCCAGAAGAAACACACCAAGGCACATTCTAATCAAGCCAACACAGACTAAATATTAAAACAGAATACTTAAAGCCACTAGGAACAAACAACAAATAACATATAAAGAAAACCCCATCTGAAGCCCACAGCAAACATTATCCTCGACAGTGAAAAACTGAAAGCATTCCCTGTAAAATCAGGAACAAGACAGGGGTGTCTACTTTCACCACTATTATTCAACGTAGTCCTGGAAGTTCTAGCAATAGCAATAAGAGAAGAAAAAAGAAAAGAATCCAGATTGGAAAAGAAGTAATGCTCTCTCTATTAGCAGACAACACCATATTATACAAAGAAAACCCCAAAGACACTGATAGAAAACCGCAAAGACGTTATTACAAAGCTACTAGAGCTAATCAACGAATTCAGCAAAGTCGAGGGATACAAAATCAATACACAGAAATCACTGGCATTACTATATACAAACAATGAAAAATTAGAAAACGAAATCAAAGAGGCAATCCCCTTTCACTATTGCAACCAAAAGAATAAAATATCTAGAAACAAACTTACCCAAAGAAACAAAAGAATTGTACACAGACAATTACAAGATACTCATGGAAGAAATTAAAGAAGACTTAAACAGATGGAGAGATATTCCATGTTCCTGGGTCGGAAGAATCAATATTGAGAAAATGACCATACTGGTAAATATCATCTACAGATTCAATGCAATCCCTATCAAACTACCAACGACATTCTTCACAGAACTAGACCAAAGAATCACATAGTTCATATGGAAACACAAAAGACCCCGAAGAATCAAAGCAATCCTGAGAAAGAAAAACGGAGCTGGAAGAATCAGCCTCCCTAACTTCAGACTATACCATAAAGCAGCAGTCACCAAGACAGTATGATACTGGCACAAAAACAGAACTATAGACCAATGGAAGAAGATAGAGAACAAAGAGATAGGCCCAAGCACCTATGGATACCTTATTTTTGACAAAGGAGGTGAAAATCTAAAATAGGATAAAGACAGCCTCTTCAACAAATGGTGCTGGGAAAATTGGACAGTTACATGCAAAAAAATGAAGTTGGAACATTCCCTGACACCATATACAAAGATCATCTCAAAATGGATTAAAGACCTAAATGGAAGACCAGAAACCCTAAAACTCTTAGAGGAGAATTTAGGCAAAACACTCAAGGACATAAATCAAAGCAAGATCTCTGACCCACCTACTAGAATAGCGGAACTAAAACCAAAAATTAACATGTGGGACCTAATGAAGCTTAAAAGCTTTTGTACAGCAAAAGAAATTACAAAAGAACTGAACAGACAGCCCACTGAATAGGAGAAAATCATAGCAAATGAAATAGCAAAGACTTGACCTCCAAAATCTACAAATAACTCAGACAACTTAGCACCAGAAAAAGTGAACAACCCAATCAAAAAATGGGAAAAAGATCTAAATAGACATCTCACCAAAGAGGACATGCAGATGGCCCAAAAGCACATGAAACGATGCTCAACTTCATTTATAATTAGAGAAATGCAAATCAAAATGGTAATGAGATATCACCTCACATCCTTCAGAATGGCCATCATCAACAAATTGACAGACAATAAATGCTGGAGAGGGTGCAGAGAAAAGGGAACCCTCTTGCATTGCTGGTGATAATGTAAATTGATACAGCCTCTATGGAAGACAATATGGAGATTCCTTAAGAAACTAAAAATAGAAGCACCATACGACCCAGCAATCCCACTCTTATGCTTTTACCCTGATGAAATCAAAACTGAAAGAAGCACCTGTACCCCAATGTTCATTGCAGCTCTCTATACAGTAGCTAGAACATGGAAGAAACCTAGATGTTCATCGACGAATGAATGGGCTTTGGTACATATATACAGTGGAATACTACTCAGTTGTGAAAAGAAATGCAGAAGAATCAGGCCTAATGGGGTGGCTGGATCTAGAACGTATCCTAAAAAGTGAAGTAAGTCAAAAAGAGAAAGACAAGTACAGTATGCTAACACGTATATATGGAATCTAGTAAAAGGGTAATGATAACACAGTCAGTGAAGTCATGAAAAAACAGACAGAGAATAGACATACGAACATTGTGGGGATTGAATAGTGTATGGGAGGCATAGAGGGAGTAACATGGAAGCCTATACTATCATGTGAGAAAAAGATAGCTATTGTCATTGAGCTAAGGGAATAAGAGTGCCTACAAGGGCTTGGTGAGACAGTCTGGAGGGGTGGGATAGGGGGTACTGGGAAGAGGGAGGGGACCGGTGATATACATATGACTGATCTGGGAACATACATGTCTGTGAACACAAAACTCTGTAAAAACTTAAAAAACAAACAAACAACAAAAAACAGAGGTTACCTAAGGGGAGTCAGTCACTTGACACAAATACAACCCTATGGCTTGCTCTCCCTTAGGAAAAAAAGAAAAAAGAGAAAAACTTAGCAGTATCACTCTATGTTTTATAGACTAAATGTTAGATTAAAGCTATTTGGATAAATTCAAGTGAAAAAAGAATACAAAATCATTCATTATCTTAGATGTAAATTTTATTATCCTGGATGTTAGATATATTTTAACAATCTTTGCATAATTTGGGAAGCAGTATTCAAAATACAATGCTTTAATCTGTGGTCATGTTTACTTTGTGTCCTTTAAGTAAAAGTTTTACTTTGCAACTAAAATTTTATTTTAAGATATTTTCACAGAGTTGTTTAGATTTGAAAATACATATTTCTTTTCTTTAGGAATAATAATTTACCTGGTGGAATTATGACTTTTAATTCTGAAAGAACAAGGAAAAAAAAATTACTCTGTTTTCTTCAAAGCAATTTAAGGGCTTCCCTGGTGGTCCAGTGGGTAAGGACACTGCCTTGCAGTGCAAGGGGCGCCGGTTCGATCCCTGGCCTGGGAAGATCCACGTGCCACAGAACGACTGGACCAATGTGTCCAATTACTGAGCCGGAGCTCTGGAGTGCATGCTCCCAGAGCTGGTGCTCTGCGACAACAGAGACCACCACGATGGGAGGCCCACACTGGCCAAAGAACAAAAATGGATGAAAATGGACAAATGAAAGACCAATAGAAGTGGCCCACCTACTCCCCTCCCTCCCCACCCCACCCCCACCAAAATAAATCAATAAATCTTAAAAAAAAAAAAAAACTTTAATATTTGGAGTTTCCAGTAGCTCTTGAGAACCAACTGCCTCTTGGTTAACTTTATCTTACAGAATTGAACAGTTTGGAAAGAGTAATGTGAGAGAATAGAATTTTTCCTTGTTGGGTGGTTCTAATTTTATGGTGAAAAATGACAGTGAAAAAAGTGTGTGAGGAAAAACTGTGTTTTATTGCGTGGGTTTAGGATTTTAAACAAGATCCTGAGGCAGAAAAACTGCTAGAGAACAGCAGAAAAGGAAGCAGTATTGTTTGGGGTTATAAATTCAACTCTCATCAATTGTTGTATTCTGTTTTTTCAGATAGGATATAAGAGGATATGTGATCTTTTGGCGGGGGGGCACTTCTATTGATCTTTCATTTATTCATTTTCATCTATCTTTGTTTTTTGGCCTGTATGGGCCTGCCATTGCAGTGGCCTCTCTCTCTGCAGGGCACTGACTCTGGGAGCATGTGCTCCAAAGCTCTGACTGGATAGTTGGACACATTGTTTCAGCCGCTCTGAGGCACGTGGGATCTTCCCAGGCCAGGGGTCGAACTGACAATGCTTGCACTGCAAGGCAGTGTCCTTACCCACTCGACCACCAGGGAAGCCTTCATTGACTGTTTACTAAGGAAATATCAGAATTCTTTACAGATTTTTTTTGAAGTTATTTTAAATTCATGCTACTTAAACAAAAGATCGTGAGATTGCACACATTACTGATGATTCTATACAAGTCACTAACCAAAAGATAAACAATACTCATGAACTGCAATTAAATAAGACTATCTTGTGAAAATACAATTTTTCTGCCTTTAAAGTAGTTAAGCTACAGTATAGACCAGTTTGTAAACAGTTATCAAGAATCTTCAGCCTGAAAATTTTTATTTCATAGAAGAATTCTGCTTTAACTGTTCCAGTAGGCCTGTTACCTTTGATTTCTGCATAGTAAAGTAAGGAAAGTTTTATATCTAAAAATTCAAGAAGCAATACAGGACACATGGATATATTTGCATAAATATGGGATAATGTCAATACTTGGAATTTTCAATGGGAACTTTCCAAAATTTTTGAGTTAGGAGAACTGTAAAACCATCATAAAGGCACAGTTGCTGGATTTGATGATATGCACATTATATGCAGTTTCATAGCTATAGAAATAGTGTTTTAATCAGAAATCATGTTTTAATTTCAAAAATAGCTTCATGCATAGAAACCAACAGTATCAACCCAAGCCTTAACTAGGGGATGTGAATTAGTCAATAGTCTTCAATTATGCTGGTCAAATATTCAAAAACCAAACAGGAGTATCCTTGTGTTAATATCAGACATATATTGATCTACTTAGTTTAATTTTATGCTACACTCATGTAACACAGTTTGAATTGAATTTTCATGTAATCTAGCTGGGCTTCACAGGTGGCACTAGTTGTAAAGAAACTGCCTGCCAGTGAAGGAGATGTAAGAGACACAGGTTCAGTTCCTGGGTTGGGAAGATCCCCTGGAAGAGGGAGAAGTGACTGAACTGACTATGGTGAGAAGAATGTACTGCTAGATTTCACTTGCATTTATAATAAAAATTGACATATCTAGTAATTAAACAACTTCATAAAATTTTCTTACATGAGTCTGTTTCAACAAGTCTTGACAATGTCAGGCTTCTGAGTGTACAAGCTAGAACAACAAACATCTAAGTCATAGTAATTCCATACAACAATTTAATTTCATTTCATAAAATCTCCTGACAGTTTACTGAAGTGATCCTCATATTAAGAAAGACATTTACTATTCTTTTCATTAAATTTTGTAGAAAATATTGGAATACTCATTTCAACCACTGGTAGTTCATTTTCCAATTCAAAGATTCCACTAGATGCTATATTTTGGGATGTTGAAACATTTTTCTTGTTCTTATTCAGGTAACAATATTAGAATTTACGTAAAGCAAAATGAATTACAGAAAAGAAAGTGGAAACAGAGGATCTTGATTAGAACCACTTGATGATTCATTATTTTCTGTTGTGTTTTATGTTATATATTAACAATATAACAATATCTTAAATATGAATACTTTCAAAAGAAATTATAATATGAGTATATTTGACATCACAGAGTGAACTCATAAATAAATCCAATTATTTTTGAGTTAGGAGAACTGTAAAACCATCATAAAGGCACAGTTGCTGGATTTGATGATATGCACATTATATGCAGTTTCATAGCTATAGAAATAGTGTTTTAATCAGAAATCATGTTTTAATTTCAAAAATAGCTTCATGCATAGAAACCAACAGTATCAACCCAAGCCTTAACTAGGGGATGTGAATTAGTCAATAGTCTTCAATTATGCTGGTCAAATATTCAAAAACCAAACAGGAGTATCCTTGTGTTAATATCAGACATATATTGATCTACTTAGTTTAATTTTATGCTACACTCATGTAACACAGTTTGAATTGAATTTTCATGTAATCTAGCTGGGCTTCACAGGTGGCACTAGTTGTAAAGAAACTGCCTGCCAGTGAAGGAGATGTAAGAGACACAGGTTCAGTTCCTGGGTTGGGAAGATCCCCTGGAAGAGGGAGAAGTGACTGAACTGACTATGGTGAGAAGAATGTACTGCTAGATTTCACTTGCATTTATAATAAAAATTGACATATCTAGTAATTAAACAACTTCATAAAATTTTCTTACATGAGTCTGTTTCAACAAGTCTTGACAATGTCAGGCTTCTGAGTGTACAAGCTAGAACAACAAACATCTAAGTCATAGTAATTCCATACAACAATTTAATTTCATTTCATAAAATCTCCTGACAGTTTACTGAAGTGATCCTCATATTAAGAAAGACATTTACTATTCTTTTCATTAAATTTTGTAGAAAATATTGGAATACTCATTTCAACCACTGGTAGTTCATTTTCCAATTCAAAGATTCCACTAGATGCTATATTTTGGGATGTTGAAACATTTTTCTTGTTCTTATTCAGGTAACAATATTAGAATTTACGTAAAGCAAAATGAATTACAGAAAAGAAAGTGGAAACAGAGGATCTTGATTAGAACCACTTGATGATTCATTATTTTCTGTTGTGTTTTATGTTATATATTAACAATATAACAATATCTTAAATATGAATACTTTCAAAAGAAATTATAATATGAGTATATTTGACATCACAGAGTGAACTCATAAATAAATCCAATTATTCTTGCAGCTTATGTACTTATTGATTAAAACTCTATCTTGATGTAGTTGTTCAGTCACTCAGTCATGTCCAGCTATTTGCTACCCCATGAACTGTAGCAGATCAGGCTTCTCTGACCTTCACTATCTGGCAGAGTTCTCTAAAATTCATTTCAATTGAGACAGTGATGCCATCCAAGCCTCTTGTCCTCTTTGGTCCCCTTCTTCTACCTTTAATCTTTCCCAGCATTGGGGTCTTTTCCAATTACTCAGCGCTTCACATCAGGTGGCCAAATCATTGGAGTTCCAGCTTTGACTACACACACTTTGGTCGGCAAAGTGATGTCTCTGCTTTTTAATATGCTGTCTAAGTTTGTCATAGCTTTTCTTCCAAGGAGCAAACATCTTTTAATTTCATAGCTGCAGACACCATCTGCAGTGATTTTGGAGCCCAGGAAAAAAAGTGATGTCTCTGCTTTTTAATATGCTGTCTAGGTTTGTCATAGCTTTTCTTCCAAGGAGCAAACATCTTTTAATTTCATAGCTGCAGACACCATCTGCAGTGATTTTGGAGCCCAGGAAAATAAAGTCTGTCATGTTTCCATTCTTTTCCCTCATTTATTTGCCATGTAGTAATGGGACCAGATGCCATGATCTTTGTTTATTGAAGGTTGAGTTTTAAGTCAGGTTTTTCACTCTCCTCTTTCACCTTCATCAAGAGTTCTTTAATTTTTCTTTGCTTTCTGCTATTAGGGTGGTGTCATCTGCATATATGAGATTACTGACATTTCTCCCAGCAATCTTTATTCCAGCTTGAGTCATATCCAGCCCAGCATTTTGCATGATGTACTCTGCATATAAGTTAAAACAGGAGGGTGACAATATACAAGCTTCATGTACTCATTTCCCAATTTTGAACCAGTCCATTATTCTATGTCTGGTTGTAACCATTGCTTCTTGACCTGCATACATGTTTCTCAGAAGGCAGGTAAGGTGGTCTGGAATTACTGTCTCTTTCAAGTACTTTTATCACAGTCAAAGGCTTCTTGTGTTTTATGAATATAACAGCTAAAAATTAATATGAGTATATTTGACATCACAGAGTGAACTCATAAATAAATCCAATTATTCTTGCAGCTTATGTACTTATTGATTAAAACTCTATCTTGATGTAGTTGTTCAGTCACTCAGTCATGTCCAGCTATTTGCTACCCCATGAACTGTAGCAGATCAGGCTTCTCTGACCTTCACTATCTGGCAGAGTTCTCTAAAATTCATTTCAATTGAGACAGTGATGCCATCCAAGCCTCTTGTCCTCTTTGGTCCCCTTCTTCTACCTTTAATCTTTCCCAGCATTGGGGTCTTTTCCAATTACTCAGCGCTTCACATCAGGTGGCCAAATCATTGGAGTTCCAGCTTTGACTACACACACTTTGGTCGGCAAAGTGATGTCTCTGCTTTTTAATATGCTGTCTAAGTTTGTCATAGCTTTTCTTCCAAGGAGCAAACATCTTTTAATTTCATAGCTGCAGACACCATCTGCAGTGATTTTGGAGCCCAGGAAAAAAAGTGATGTCTCTGCTTTTTAATATGCTGTCTAGGTTTGTCATAGCTTTTCTTCCAAGGAGCAAACATCTTTTAATTTCATAGCTGCAGACACCATCTGCAGTGATTTTGGAGCCCAGGAAAATAAAGTCTGTCATGTTTCCATTCTTTTCCCTCATTTATTTGCCATGTAGTAATGGGACCAGATGCCATGATCTTTGTTTATTGAAGGTTGAGTTTTAAGTCAGGTTTTTCACTCTCCTCTTTCACCTTCATCAAGAGTTCTTTAATTTTTCTTTGCTTTCTGCTATTAGGGTGGTGTCATCTGCATATATGAGATTACTGACATTTCTCCCAGCAATCTTTATTCCAGCTTGAGTCATATCCAGCCCAGCATTTTGCATGATGTACTCTGCATATAAGTTAAAACAGGAGGGTGACAATATACAAGCTTCATGTACTCATTTCCCAATTTTGAACCAGTCCATTATTCTATGTCTGGTTGTAACCATTGCTTCTTGACCTGCATACATGTTTCTCAGAAGGCAGGTAAGGTGGTCTGGAATTACTGTCTCTTTCAGAATTGTCTACAGTTTGTTGCGATTCACACAGTCAAAGGCTTTACCATACTCAGTGAAGCAGAACTAGATGTTTTTTATGGAATCCTCTTGCTTTTTCTATGATCCAGTGAATTTTGGTAATTTGATCCCTCATTCCTCTGCCTTTTTAAAATCCAGATTGTGTATCTGAAAGTTCTCAGTTCAAGAACAGTTGAAGCCTAACCTGAAGGATTTTGAGCATTACCTTGTTAGCATGTGAAATGAATTCAATTGTATTGTAGTTTGGACATTCCTTGACATTGCCCTTCTTTGGAATTGTAATGAAAGCTGATCTTTTCCAGTCTGGAGGGCACTGCTGAGATTTCCAAATTTGCTCACCTATTGAGGGCAGCACTGCAACAACATCAATGTTTAGAATTTGAAATAGCTCACCTATCATCTATTTCCTCACCTATATGTAAGGCCTTCTCAGACAATCATTTTGCCTTCTTGCATTTCTTTTTCTTGGGAATGATTTTTATCACTGCCTCCTGAAAAATGTTATGCACTTACATCCACAATTATTCAGATGCTCTGTCTATCAGATCTAATCTCTTGAGTCTATTTTTCACTTCTACTGTGACATCATAAGAGATTGATTTAGGTCATACATGAGCAACCTGGTGGTTTTCCCTACTTTCTTCAATTTCAGTCTGAATTCTGCAATAAAGAGTTCATTATCAGAGCCACAGTCAGCTCCCAGTCCTGTTTTTGCTGACTATATGGAGTTTCTCCATCTTCAGCTGCAAAAAACATAATCTGATTTTGGTATTGACCATTTGGTGATATCCATGTGTAGAGCTGTCTTTTGTGTTGTTGGAAGAGAATGTTTTCTATTACCATTGCATTTGCTTGGCAAAGTTCTATTAGCTATTGCCTTGCTTCATTTTGTACCCCAAGGCCAGAGTTGCCTGTTACCTCAGGTATCTCTTTACTTCCTACTTTGCATTACAGCCCCCTATGATGAAAACAACACTTTTTTTTGGTGTTATTTCTAGAAAGTCTTGTAGATCTTCATATAACCATTGCTTCTTGACCTGCATACATGTTTCTCAGAAGGCAGGTAAGGTGGTCTGGAATTACTGTCTCTTTCAGAATTGTCTACAGTTTGTTGCGATTCACACAGTCAAAGGCTTTACCATACTCAGTGAAGCAGAACTAGATGTTTTTTATGGAATCCTCTTGCTTTTCTATGATCCAGTGAATTTTGGTAATTTGATCCCTCATTCCTCTGCCTTTTTAAAATCCAGATTGTGTATCTGAAAGTTCTCAGTTCAAGAACAGTTGAAGCCTAACCTGAAGGATTTTGAGCATTACCTTGTTAGCATGTGAAATGAATTCAATTGTATTGTAGTTTGGACATTCCTTGACATTGCCCTTCTTTGGAATTGTAATGAAAGCTGATCTTTTCCAGTCTGGAGGGCACTGCTGAGATTTCCAAATTTGCTCACCTATTGAGGGCAGCACTGCAACAACATCAATGTTTAGAATTTGAAATAGCTCACCTATCATCTATTTCCTCACCTATATGTAAGGCCTTCTCAGACAATCATTTTGCCTTCTTGCATTTCTTTTTCTTGGGAATGATTTTTATCACTGCCTCCTAAAAAATGTTATGCACTTACATCCACAATTATTCAGATGCTCTGTCTATCAGATCTAATCTCTTGAGTCTATTTTTCACTTCTACTGTGACATCATAAGAGATTGATTTAGGTCATACATGAGCAACCTGGTGGTTTTCCCTACTTTCTTCAATTTCAGTCTGAATTCTGCAATAAAGAGTTCATTATCAGAGCCACAGTCAGCTCCCAGTCCTGTTTTTGCTGACTATATGGAGTTTCTCCATCTTCAGCTGCAAAAAACATAATCTGATTTTGGTATTGACCATTTGGTGATATCCATGTGTAGAGCTGTCTTTTGTGTTGTTGGAAGAGAATGTTTTCTATTACCATTGCATTTGCTTGGCAAAGTTCTATTAGCTATTGCCTTGCTTCATTTTGTACCCCAAGGCCAGAGTTGCCTGTTACCTCAGGTATCTCTTTACTTCCTACTTTGCATTACAGCCCCCTATGATGAAAACAACACTTTTTTTTGGTGTTATTTCTAGAAAGTCTTGTAGATCTTCATATAACCATTCAGCTTCAGCTTCTTCAGCATTAGTGGTTGGGACATAGACTTGGATTACTGTGATCTTGAATGGTTTGTCTTAGAAAGGAATGGACATCATTCTGTCATTTTTGAGATTGCAGCCAGGTACTGTATTTGGGACTCTTTTGCTGATTATGAGGCTACTCCATTTCTCCTAAGGGATTCTTGCCTACAGTAGTAGGTTTAATGGTCATCGGAATTAAATTTTCCCATTCATGTTCATTTTAGTTCACTGATTCCTAAAATGTTGATAGACACTCTTTCCATCTCCTGCTTGACCACTTCTTATTTACTTGATTCATGGACCTAATGTTCCAGGTTCCTTGCCATATTTTTCTTGTAGCATCAGGCTTGACTTT
Source organism: Tragulus kanchil (assembly GCA_022376925.1). NCBI lineage: Eukaryota > Metazoa > Chordata > Mammalia > Artiodactyla > Tragulidae > Tragulus > Tragulus kanchil. The sequence goes on along the minus strand of JAIOJX010000026.1, from coordinate 12,557,472 downwards.
AACAGCTCCACACATCCACAAATGGGTATCTTTTCCACTTTGTCTCAGCCTTTTCGTTTTTTTCTAGAGCTATTTCTCCATTCTTCTCTAGTAGCATATTGGACACATATTGACCTAGGAAGGTTCATCTTTCAGTGTCTTACCTTTTTGCCTTTTCATACTATTCATGGGGTTCTCAAGGCAAGAATGCTGAAGTGGTTGGCCGTTCTCTTCTCCAGCGGACTACATTTTGTCAGAACTCTCCCCCATGTCCTGTCCATCTTGAGTGGTCACATGGCTCAAGGTTTCATTAAGTTACACAAAGCTGTGATCCATTTGATAATTTTGGTTAGTTTTCTGCGACTGTGGTTTTCATGTTTTTCAGCCCTCTGATGGATGAGGGGAAAAGGCTTGTTCAAGATTCCTGATGGGAGGGACTGGCTATGAGGAAAACTGGGCCTTGCTCTGGTGTGCAAGGCCATGCTTAGTAAACCTCTAATGTTTAAACCCTTTATTCTGATGTGTGTGCTCAGTTGTTCAGTCACATCTGATGCTTTGTGGCCCCATGGACTATAACCTGCCAAGCTCCTCTGCCCATCAGGCTCTTCTGTCCATGGAATTTTCCAAACAAGAATACTGGAGTAGGTTGCCATTTCCTACTTCAGGAGGTCTTCTTGGCCCAGGGACTGAGCCCATATCTCTTGTGTTTCCTGCATTGACAGGCAGATTCTTTACTTCTAATGGCATCTGGGAAGCCATCTATCTGTTATCTATGTAATCATATAACTGTCACATTCAAATATCATGGACATCATTCTGTCATTTTTGAGATTGCAGCCAGGTACTGTATTTGGGACTCTTTTGCTGATTATGAGGCTACTCCATTTCTCCTAAGGGATTCTTGCCTACAGTAGTAGGTTTAATGGTCATCGGAATTAAATTTTCCCATTCATGTTCATTTTAGTTCACTGATTCCTAAAATGTTGATAGACACTCTTTCCATCTCCTGCTTGACCACTTCTTATTTACTTGATTCATGGACCTAATGTTCCAGGTTCCTTGCCATATTTTTCTTGTAGCATCAGGCTTGACTTTAACAGCTCCACACATCCACAAATGGGTATCTTTTCCACTTTGTCTCAGCCTTTTCGTTTTTTTCTAGAGCTATTTCTCCATTCTTCTCTAGTAGCATATTGGACACATATTGACCTAGGAAGGTTCATCTTTCAGTGTCTTACCTTTTTGCCTTTTCATACTATTCATGGGGTTCTCAAGGCAAGAATGCTGAAGTGGTTGGCCGTTCTCTTCTCCAGCGGACTACATTTTGTCAGAACTCTCCCCCATGTCCTGTCCATCTTGAGTGGTCACATGGCTCAAGGTTTCATTAAGTTACACAAAGCTGTGATCCATTTGATAATTTTGGTTAGTTTTCTGCGACTGTGGTTTTCATGTTTTTCAGCCCTCTGATGGATGAGGGGAAAAGGCTTGTTCAAGATTCCTGATGGGAGGGACTGGCTATGAGGAAAACTGGGCCTTGCTCTGGTGTGCAAGGCCATGCTTAGTAAACCTCTAATGTTTAAACCCTTTATTCTGATGTGTGTGCTCAGTTGTTCAGTCACATCTGATGCTTTGTGGCCCCATGGACTATAACCTGCCAAGCTCCTCTGCCCATCAGGCTCTTCTGTCCATGGAATTTTCCAAACAAGAATACTGGAGTAGGTTGCCATTTCCTACTTCAGGAGGTCTTCTTGGCCCAGGGACTGAGCCCATATCTCTTGTGTTTCCTGCATTGACAGGCAGATTCTTTACTTCTAATGGCATCTGGGAAGCCATCTATCTGTTATCTATGTAATCATATACCTGTCACATTCAAATATCATGAACAGGTAAATCAGTAAACCAGTGAGGCAATATTTTTGTTTCACTGTGTCTATTTAGTTTATTAAAGTTTAAAAGATAGAGAATCAAAAAGTGTTTGTTTTCATCATATGGATGTTTTTCATAAGGTTATCAAAATAATTTATGCAATTCTGCTATAATGCTGGTCCTGTATCATATATTGGACTTCTTTAGAACTATTTGTTCTTTTTTTAGTATATATTCTTGCTTAGAAATAGTAATTTTTTATATCAACTGATTTAAACAATAACAGTAAATGAGATTTGAGGCTAGTATTGGCCACAGAATATCCTTTTCATCCTTAGAAACAGATGATATCACTAAAACGCCACAATATCTTAAAAGTGTGAAATATCTTGCGAATAAAAACTGAAAAAGATAATACTAACTGATTAGTGGGAAGTCCACTGTTATCTTTGAAAAAGTATGTTAAAGTATACACTTTATTGAATGAATAAAAACGGTATATTTTTTCTTGCAAGAAAGTTACCTGATAGCCTTTCATATATAGTCATAGAATGTTCCTATTATCCTGAAAACTTGATAAAAATGTGAGTTCAAATAACAAAAAAATCGTAACAGAATCCAAAGCATTTTGTGATTGTGCTCCCAAGATTTCTTTGTCATTTAATCTAATCTTTGGTAACAAAATCTTAACATTTAAACGAAAAATTTTGGTATAATCATTGAAATTAGTTATTTGTTCAGTCGTGTCTGACTCTTTATGACCCGTTAAGCTATAACCTGCCAGTCTCTTCTGTTCATGAGGTTTAAACAAGAATACTGGAGTAGGTTGCCATTTCCTACTTCAGGAGGTCTTCTTGGCCCAGGGACTGAGCCCATATCTCTTGTGTTTCCTGCATTGACAGGCAGATTCTTTACTTCTAATGGCATCTGGGAAGCCATCTATCTGTTATCTATGTAATCATATACCTGTCACATTCAAATATCATGAACAGGTAAATCAGTAAACCAGTGAGGCAATATTTTTGTTTCACTGTGTCTATTTAGTTTATTAAAGTTTAAAAGATAGAGAATCAAAAAGTGTTTGTTTTCATCATATGGATGTTTTTCATAAGGTTATCAAAATAATTTATGCAATTCTGCTATAATGCTGGTCCTGTATCATATATTGGACTTCTTTAGAACTATTTGTTCTTTTTTTAGTATATATTCTTGCTTAGAAATAGTAATTTTTTATATCAACTGATTTAAACAATAACAGTAAATGAGATTTGAGGCTAGTATTGGCCACAGAATATCCTTTTCATCCTTAGAAACAGATGATATCACTAAAACGCCACAATATCTTAAAAGTGTGAAATATCTTGCGAATAAAAACTGAAAAAGATAATACTAACTGATTAGTGGGAAGTCCACTGTTATCTTTGAAAAAGTATGTTAAAGTATACACTTTATTGAATGAATAAAAACGGTATATTTTTTCTTGCAAGAAAGTTACCTGATAGCCTTTCATATATAGTCATAGAATGTTCCTATTATCCTGAAAACTTGATAAAAATGTGAGTTCAAATAACAAAAAAATCGTAACAGAATCCAAAGCATTTTGTGATTGTGCTCCCAAGATTTCTTTGTCATTTAATCTAATCTTTGGTAACAAAATCTTAACATTTAAACGAAAAATTTTGGTATAATCATTGAAATTAGTTATTTGTTCAGTCGTGTCTGACTCTTTATGACCCGTTAAGCTATAACCTGCCAGTCTCTTCTGTTCATGAGGTTTAAGCAAGAATACTCAAGTGGGTAGCCATTTCCTTCTCCAGGGAATCTTCCAGACTTAGGGATTGAACCTGGGTATCCTGCATTGCAGGCAGATTGTTCATGGTTTGAGCAACCAGGGTAAAAAAGAAAACATGATCATTGAAATTGACATTTAAATAGTCAATCAGGAATTATATCAGATCTAAACATCAGAGTAGCATCCAAATTGTAATATTAAAAATATTTTTCTCCTACTGTGTTTCTAAGAGATATTAATATCAATATTTGAAGATGAAAAAATTCAAACACAGAAAAATAAGTGCAATTCAATGATATCAAGTCCTTGAAAGTGTACAAGTTTTATTACTAGCAATAGTTTGAACAAACTCCAGAAGATGGTAAAGGACAGGGAAGCTTGGTGTTCTGCAGTCCATGGGGTTGCAGAGTTGGCCATGACTGAGCGACTGAACTGAACTGAATTACTACTAGTTTCTAAAGTTTTCCACAAAATTCTTAGCTTTTTAAAATGTTGCAAACCCCCATTTAATCCATTATTCTTACCTATGTAATGAATTGTCCCAATATAAAATGACATTTTTAGATTTTACTGCTTGTCTACCTCATACTAGTACCTCATTATTGAAGCTGCCGCATGCATATACTATAGAAAGTAAACACAATAGTGGTATACCTGCTGCTGACAGCTGTGTCTATCTGTGTAGCATTCATAGTGACATCTTCACAACTGTTATCTCATCTGGCCTTCAATTAATATAATCAAGAAGTTGTATAATTCCCAGTGCACAAATCATTGAGCATTTTAACTTTTATCTTTTTACTGACTGAGTTTAATAGTGTACTCTTCACATATTCAATATATTTGCATAAATTTCCATATAATACCATTCTGTAGTTGCTTTCCTGTCATTTTCCCTAAGTGGGGGGGTGAACATAAATAACTTTTTCTTATTGAAATTAGCCATGAGTGCTTGTTTTCTTTTTTTCCCCTTAATTATCTAAAATAAATTTCAGGACCTAGTAGTGTCCTTCACATTACATATACTTAATATTCCAGTAATTTGTAGCATACAATAAAGCAGTAAGTTCAATTATGAAGATGTAAACTGTAACTTTTATATTTATTCACTTTTGTCTTCCATGACCTTTTCACATTGCACTATATCTTAAAACATAAAGAATGAATGTTTTGCATATTCTGAAACATCAGAGTAGCATCCAAATTGTAATATTAAAAATATTTTTCTCCTACTGTGTTTCTAAGAGATATTAATATCAATATTTGAAGATGAAAAAATTCAAACACAGAAAAATAAGTGCAATTCAATGATATCAAGTCCTTGAAAGTGTACAAGTTTTATTACTAGCAATAGTTTGAACAAACTCCAGAAGATGGTAAAGGACAGGGAAGCTTGGTGTTCTGCAGTCCATGGGGTTGCAGAGTTGGCCATGACTGAGCGACTGAACTGAACTGAATTACTACTAGTTTCTAAAGTTTTCCACAAAATTCTTAGCTTTTTAAAATGTTGCAAACCCCCATTTAATCCATTATTCTTACCTATGTAATGAATTGTCCCAATATAAAATGACATTTTTAGATTTTACTGCTTGTCTACCTCATACTAGTACCTCATTATTGAAGCTGCCGCATGCATATACTATAGAAAGTAAACACAATAGTGGTATACCTGCTGCTGACAGCTGTGTCTATCTGTGTAGCATTCATAGTGACATCTTCACAACTGTTATCTCATCTGGCCTTCAATTAATATAATCAAGAAGTTGTATAATTCCCAGTGCACAAATCATTGAGCATTTTAACTTTTATCTTTTTACTGACTGAGTTTAATAGTGTACTCTTCACATATTCAATATATTTGCATAAATTTCCATATAATACCATTCTGTAGTTGCTTTCCTGTCATTTTCCCTAAGTGGGGGGGTGAACATAAATAACTTTTTCTTATTGAAATTAGCCATGAGTGCTTGTTTTCTTTTTTTCCCCTTAATTATCTAAAATAAATTTCAGGACCTAGTAGTGTCCTTCACATTACATATACTTAATATTCCAGTAATTTGTAGCATACAATAAAGCAGTAAGTTCAATTATGAAGATGTAAACTGTAACTTTTATATTTATTCACTTTTGTCTTCCATGACCTTTTCACATTGCACTATATCTTAAAACATAAAGAATGAATGTTTTGCATATTCTGAAATATCTGAGAATAATTCTAAGACTTATCTAATTCATCTTACTTTTAGAGACAAAAACATGGAAAGAAAAACCTGCCTAAATCTCTGAAAATATATTGCCTCTCTGAGAAATCAGTTGGAGTTTTAAGAATATTTACATTTTTTTCAAGTCTGTAACTTTAATTATAAAATTAGCATTATAATCATTTTAAATTTTATGTAAGAGAGTACTCTATTTTATTTGAGACAGTATAATGTGTATGAAGACTGGAGTACTCAATGTAGATGAATAGATCAAGACTGAAATATAATCAACTTACAAGAACATTTTTGTCTTGTTTCATTTTCAAATTTAGAAAAGTTAAATCACTATTGCTAGAAATCATTGTGCATTCTAATTTGAAGATGACATTTGATTCATATTTTTATTATTTTTTTAAAGACTCTGGAAGATCTTAAGTCTAATGTATTAAAACAAATCTTTGTCCGTTATTCTTAATATGAGCAAGAAAAAAAATTATGAGCCAAAATAGGCCATTCAGTTAGTTTTTCTTTTTGTATTTGATCTGGTAGGAGTCAATTGGAGGTAAGGAGAAGAAAGAAGGGCATGATACAAGAATAATAGATTTTTTAGGCATAGCTTAATGGTCAGAAAAATAAAATAATGAATATTATTTTGTTGAATTTGTTTAATATGCTTTTATCCATTGCTTGTATGGTGGGTGGAAACTGAAGGGACATGAACTGAGGGGAAATAAAAGAAGACAACTGGAAGAGAAGGAGATTTTATGAGAGCAATCTTTGGAAAGTGGAAATACAACTACCAACAAAAGATATTTCTAATCATGTCATGAATATTTATATCTCAAAAAATGGAAGAAAAATAAGCTTAAAATAATTTGTATGTAACAGTGTCCTATAGGTTTAAAACAAGCTACAGTCACATGACAATGCTCAGAATTTCAAATTAGTTTTTTTTAATATTCCAGTAATTTGTAGCATACAATAAAGCAGTAAGTTCAATTATGAAGATGTAAACTGTAACTTTTATATTTATTCACTTTTGTCTTCCATGACCTTTTCACATTGCACTATATCTTAAAACATAAAGAATGAATGTTTTGCATATTCTGAAATATCTGAGAATAATTCTAAGACTTATCTAATTCATCTTACTTTTAGAGACAAAAACATGGAAAGAAAAACCTGCCTAAATCTCTGAAAATATATTGCCTCTCTGAGAAATCAGTTGGAGTTTTAAGAATATTTACATTTTTTTCAAGTCTGTAACTTTAATTATAAAATTAGCATTATAATCATTTTAAATTTTATGTAAGAGAGTACTCTATTTTATTTGAGACAGTATAATGTGTATGAAGACTGGAGTACTCAATGTAGATGAATAGATCAAGACTGAAATATAATCAACTTACAAGAACATTTTGTCTTGTTTCATTTTCAAATTTAGAAAAGTTAAATCACTATTGCTAGAAATCATTGTGCATTCTAATTTGAAGATGACATTTGATTCATATTTTTATTATTTTTTTAAAGACTCTGGAAGATCTTAAGTCTAATGTATTAAAACAAATCTTTGTCCGTTATTCTTAATATGAGCAAGAAAAAAAATTATGAGCCAAAATAGGCCATTCAGTTAGTTTTTCTTTTTGTATTTGATCTGGTAGGAGTCAATTGGAGGTAAGGAGAAGAAAGAAGGGCATGATACAAGAATAATAGATTTTTTAGGCATAGCTTAATGGTCAGAAAAATAAAATAATGAATATTATTTTGTTGAATTTGTTTAATATGCTTTTATCCATTGCTTGTATGGTGGGTGGAAACTGAAGGGACATGAACTGAGGGGAAATAAAAGAAGACAACTGGAAGAGAAGGAGATTTTATGAGAGCAATCTTTGGAAAGTGGAAATACAACTACCAACAAAAGATATTTCTAATCATGTCATGAATATTTATATCTCAAAAAATGGAAGAAAAATAAGCTTAAAATAATTTGTATGTAACAGTGTCCTATAGGTTTAAAACAAGCTACAGTCACATGACAATGCTCAGAATTTCAAATTAGTTAATTATTACATATATCTTTGAATAATTACAAGCAATTTTTTGAAAATAATAAAGATAAAAGATCATATTTTAAAAAGCACATTCTTCTTAGAAAAACAGCTGGATGTTAAAGAGAGAGAGCTAATAAACAAATTGAAATTACCTCAAAATATATCCTATACAATTATCCCACTTTAAATAGATAGTCAATATTAAGCTGTTTAAAGTTGCTTTTTTAGACTGAAGTAAATGTTACGTTATTCTTGGAAGAAAAAAAAGACACTTTATATTCCGCAATTGTTTAGGCCTACAAAAAATTTCTAGGGACTATAGAGGGTTCCTGTATATTCCTTCTCTATGCTGGTAGTTAATTTTGTATGTGAATTTGACTAGCTTGTGGTGCTTAGTTGTTTGCTCAAACATTAAACTAGATGTTGCTTTGAAGGCATTAGGAAGATGTGATTAAAATGTACTATCAATTGACTTTGAAAAAAGATTATCTTCTATAATCTTTGTGCAACGTATCCAACCACTTCATAACCTTAAAATTAAAACTTAGTTTTCCCACAGATAAAAGAATTCTGCCTTCATACTGCAGCATAAAAATTGTGTGTTAGGACTTCCCCCGGTGGTCCAGTGGGTAAGAACACTGCCTTGCAGTGCAAGGGGGGCCGGTTTGATCCCTGGCCTGCGAAGACCCCACGTGCTGCGAAGTGACTGGACTGATGTGTGCAATTACCAAGCCGGAGCTCTGGAGTGCATGCGCCCAGAGCCAGTGCTCTGTGACAACAGAGGCCACTGCAATGGGAGACCCACACAGGCCAAGGAACAAAGATGTATGAAAATAGATAAATGAAAGACCAATAGAAGTGGTTTGCCCGCCCCCCTCCCTCCCCAACCCATCTCCCACCACAAAAACTGTGTGTTAATGTGATGTATGCAATCACCTACACACATTCAATTCATTTGAATAAGCACCTAGTAGCATTATTGCTGAATGACGTGTAGGCTTGTTTGACTATGTAAGAAACTGAATATTCAATGTCTACTATTAGTTCATTGTTTTAATTTGCAATTCTCCAATGCATATGACATTGAGTATCTTTTCATATACTATGCTTATTTACCATTTATTTATCTTCTTTTGTGAGGAGTCTGTTGTAATCTTTTGCTCACTTTTACTTTTTAATAGCATTGGATTTTAAAAGTTCTTTTTTTTTTTTTTTTGACCACCTCTATTGCTCTTTCATTTATTTATCTTTATTCTTTGGCCTGTGTGGGCCTCACATTGCAGTGGCCTCTCTCACTGCAAACCACTGGCTCTGAGCGCATGCTCTCCAGAGCTCCTGCTCAGTAGTTGGACACATTGGTCTAGTCGCTCTGAGGCACGTGGGATCTTTCCAGGCCAGGGATCGAACTGGCGTCCCTTGCACTGCAAGGCAGTATTCTCACCCACTGGACCACCAGGGAAGCCCCTTTTGTACATTTTGAATAAAAGTTCTTTGTGAGATATGTGTATTGCAAGCATTGTTCCAGTTTTCTCATTCTTTTAACAGCAACTTTATCTGAGAGATTTAGATTTTTGATGAAGTTCTACTAACCGACTTGTCCTTTCATGGATCATGCATTTGTTGTTTTATCTAAAATTCCTTTTGTGCACTCCAACCACTTCATAACCTTAAAATTAAAACTTAGTTTTCCCACAGATAAAAGAATTCTGCCTTCATACTGCAGCTTTGGGCTGGTGGTCCAGTGGTGAACACTGCCTTGCAGTGCAAGGGGCAGTTTGATCCCTGGCCTGCGAGACCCCACGTGCTGCAGTGACTGGACTGATGTGTGCAATTACCAAGCCGGAGCTCTGGAGTGCATGCGCCCAGAGCCAGTGCTCTGTGACAACAGAGGCCACTGCAATGGGAGACCCACACAGGCCAAGGAACAAAGATGTATGAAAATAGATAAATGAAAGACCAATAGAAGTGGTTTGCCCGCCCCCCTCCCTCCCCAACCCATCTCCCACCAAAAAAATTGTGTGTTAATGTGATGTATGCAATCACCTACACACATTCAATTCATTTGAATAAGCACCTAGTAGCATTATTGCTGAATGACGTGTAGGCTTGTTTGACTATGTAAGAAACTGAATATTCAATGTCTACTATTAGTTCATTGTTTTAATTTGCAATTCTCCAATGCATATGACATTGAGTATCTTTTCATATACTATGCTTATTTACCATTTATTTATCTTCTTTTGTGAGGAGTCTGTTGTAATCTTTTGCTCACTTTTACTTTTTAATAGCATTGGATTTTAAAAGTTCTTTTTTTTTTTTTTTGACCACCTCTATTGCTCTTTCATTTATTTATCTTTATTCTTTGGCCTGTGTGGGCCTCACATTGCAGTGGCCTCTCTCACTGCAAACCACTGGCTCTGAGCGCATGCTCTCCAGAGCTCCTGCTCAGTAGTTGGACACATTGGTCTAGTCGCTCTGAGGCACGTGGGATCTTTCCAGGCCAGGGATCGAACTGGCGTCCCTTGCACTGCAAGGCAGTATTCTCACCCACTGGACCACCAGGGAAGCCCCTTTTGTACATTTTGAATAAAAGTTCTTTGTGAGATATGTGTATTGCAAGCATTGTTCCAGTTTTCTCATTCTTTTAACAGCAACTTTATCTGAGAGATTTAGATTTTTGATGAAGTTCTACTAACCGACTTGTCCTTTCATGGATCATGCATTTGTTGTTTTATCTAAAAATTCACTGTCATTGTTGTTCAGTCACTAAGTAATGTCCAGCTCTTTGCAACCCCATAGATTGCAGCACACCAGGCTTTCATACCTTTTACTATTTCCTGGAATTTGCTCAAACTCATGTCCACTGAATCAGTGATGTCATCCAACCGTCTCATCCTCTGTCAACCCTTTCTCCAGGTGCAGTCAATCTTTCCCAGCATCAGGGTCTTTTCCAGTGAGTCTGCACTTTGGATCATGTGGACATATTATTGCAGCATCACCTACAGCATCAGTACTTTTAATGAATGTTTAAGGTTGATTTTCTTTAAGATGGACTAGTTTATTCTCTTTGTTGTCCAAGGGACTCTCAAGAATCTTCTGGAGCACCCAGTTTGAAAACATCAATTCTTTGGTATTTAGCCTTCTCTATGGTCCACCATAATTAGAGAATCACAAAGCAAACAATGAGATACATTGTTTTACCTATTGCATACCTATTGGATGGGTAAAAATCAGAATGACAGCAACAAATACTGGTTGAGGGTGTGGAATAGAAGGAACTCTCATTCCTTACTGGGGGAATGCAAAATGGTGTTGCCACTTTGGAAGACTTTGACTATTTCTTATAAAACTAAGCATAGTCTTACCATAATGAGCCAGCAGTTACATCCCTTGGTATTTAACCAAAATGACTTGAAGACATACATGTTCACTCAAAAACCTGCACCTGGATACTAAACTGCTTTATTCATAATTGCAAAAATGGAGAAGTAACAAGATATATTTCAGCAGATGAGAGTAGGAATGAAATGTGTGTGCATGTGTGTTTAGTTGCTCAGTTGTGTCCAACTCTGTGACCCTAGAGCTATAACCTATTAGGCTTCTCTGCCCATGGGATTCTCTAGGCAAGAATACAGGAGTGGGTTGCAATCCTTTCTTCTAGGGAATCTTCCCGACTCAGGGATTGAAACTGCATCTCTTTTGTCTCCAACATTGGTAGGCAGATTCTTTACCACTAGTGCCACCTGGGCAACACTTTCATATTAATATGTTAGAAGTTTTAAAGCATATGCTAAAATTATAGTAAAAGTTTAATTTAAATATATCTGATTAAAAGTTAGAAACAAAAAACCTAATTTTCTTCTCCCTTATAGTTAACCTACACTACTATGTTAGTTTTGGGTGTACAACATAGTGATTCAATATTTTTATACATTACAAAATGATCACCACCAAAAGCCTAGTTACCATCTGTCACCATATAAAGGTATTAATGTAGTATTCACTATAATCCTTACATCATATACCTCATTCCCATAATACATTTATTTTGTAGCTGGAAGTTTGTACCTCTTAATTTCTCTTACCGATTTTACTGATACCCCATCACCTCTCCACCCACCTCCAGCAACAATCTGTTTGTGTTCTGTATCTGTTAGTCTGTCTTTGTTCATTTATTTGTTTTTTAAATTCCACAAATAAGTGAAAACATATAGGATTTATCCTTTTCTGACTTTACATAATACCTTCCATGCCCATGCATATTTTCGCAAATGGCAAAACTTTGTACTGTGTTTTGAGTTAAGATTACTTGAATGGAAATTTATTTAAGGCTTATTTCTATTGAGGTTTTACCTATTGCATACCTATTGGATGGGTAAAATCAGAATTACTGGAGGGTGTGGAATAGAAGGAACTCTCATTCCTTACTGGGGGAATGCAAAATGGTGTTGCCACTTTGGAAGACTTTGACTATTTCTTATAAAACTAAGCATAGTCTTACCATAATGAGCCAGCAGTTACATCCCTTGGTATTTAACCAAAATGACTTGAAGACATACATGTTCACTCAAAAACCTGCACCTGGATACTAAACTGCTTTATTCATAATTGCAAAAATGGAGAAGTAACAAGATATATTTCAGCAGATGAGAGTAGGAATGAAATGTGTGTGCATGTGTGTTTAGTTGCTCAGTTGTGTCCAACTCTGTGACCCTAGAGCTATAACCTATTAGGCTTCTCTGCCCATGGGATTCTCTAGGCAAGAATACAGGAGTGGGTTGCAATCCTTTCTTCTAGGGAATCTTCCCGACTCAGGGATTGAAACTGCATCTCTTTTGTCTCCAACATTGGTAGGCAGATTCTTTACCACTAGTGCCACCTGGGCAACACTTTCATATTAATATGTTAGAAGTTTTAAAGCATATGCTAAAATTATAGTAAAAGTTTAATTTAAATATATCTGATTAAAAGTTAGAAACAAAAAACCTAATTTTCTTCTCCCTTATAGTTAACCTACACTACTATGTTAGTTTTGGGTGTACAACATAGTGATTCAATATTTTTATACATTACAAAATGATCACCACCAAAAGCCTAGTTACCATCTGTCACCATATAAAGGTATTAATGTAGTATTCACTATAATCCTTACATCATATACCTCATTCCCATAATACATTTATTTTGTAGCTGGAAGTTTGTACCTCTTAATTTCTCTTACCGATTTTACTGATACCCCATCACCTCTCCACCCACCTCCAGCAACAATCTGTTTGTGTTCTGTATCTGTTAGTCTGTCTTTGTTCATTTATTTGTTTTTTAAATTCCACAAATAAGTGAAAACATATAGGATTTATCCTTTTCTGACTTTACATAATACCTTCCATGCCCATGCATATTTTCGCAAATGGCAAAACTTTGTACTGTGTTTTGAGTTAAGATTACTTGAATGGAAATTTATTTAAGGCTTATTTCTATTGAGGTTTATCACTTAATAAGAAGAAATTTCTCAGAACAATTAATGGGCTTCTTTAATAGCAATAGAGTGAGCCATTCTGCCACTAAAGTTATGTGTGAGTGTGTTTGTGCTCAATCTCATAGTCATGTCCAACTCTTTGATACTCACTGGTTTGTAGCTGGCCAGGCTCCTCTGTCCATGCAATTATCCAGGCAAGAATACTGGAATGGATTGCCATCTTCTACTCTGAGAAATTTTCCTGACCCAGGCATCAAGCTTGGGTCACCTTTGTGTCCTGTTTTGACAGGTAATTTTTTTTTTTTTTTTTACCAGTGCACCACCTGGGAAACCCAATTAGAGTTAATACTTTTTGGTAGATGTAATCTTCATTAAACAGTATTTTCTTAATATTATAATCCTCACAGAGCAATCTAATTCTTTTTTCAAAAATAATCCAAACAAGTTGCTCAATACCCTCATGAATCATACATAAATTATACTTTTTAAATATTGAGGCTTTTAAGACTTTGATGTGTCTATGTAAACAGCATATATCCTGGATATTCTTCATTGTTAACTTTTATTACATATAATATGTTTCTTTAGATTTATAGTGAAAACTACAACCTGCTCTAGTTGTGACAGAACCTGGGCCTAAAATGGATTTTAAAAAAACTTAGTATTATGTATCATAATAAAAACCCATATGTTTCTAATTTCAGTCTCAATTACTGAATTCCTTAAGGAGAGAACTGTAGCTTATGAATAGGTTCTGATGATAGTAAAGTAATGCATACATGCTAAGTTGCTTCAGTTGTGTTTGACTCTTTGCAACCTTATGGACTATAACCCACCAGGTTCCCCTATCCATGGGATTCTCCGGACCTGAATCCTGGAGTGGGTTGCCATGCCCTTCTCCAGGGGATCTTCCTGAACAAGGGATTGAAACCGCATCTCTTATGTCTTCTGCAATGGCTAACAGGTTATTTACTACTAACACCATCTTGGAAGCCCCCCCAAAAGAAAAACTAATAAACAATAAAAATAGTCGTTTGAAAGCATGGTAAATATCACTTGGGCCTGGCAGAAAACTATATCACTCTTTGTGTCATTACAACATTTGGACATTTAAACACAGGATAAGGCAAAATATTTAAAAATTGTGCATTTAATTTCTCTTTGAGTAGCTTCTTTAATCAATGTGCCTTGCCACTAAAGTTATGTGTGAGTGTGTTTGTGCTCAATCTCATAGTCATGTCCAACTCTTTGATACTCACTGGTTTGTAGCTGGCCAGGCTCCTCTGTCCATGCAATTATCCAGGCAAGAATACTGGAATGGATTGCCATCTTCTACTCTGAGAAATTTTCCTGACCCAGGCATCAAGCTTGGGTCACCTTTGTGTCCTGTTTTGACAGGTAATTTTTTTTTTTACCAGTGCACCACCTGGGAAACCCAATTAGAGTTAATACTTTTTGGTAGATGTAATCTTCATTAAACAGTATTTTCTTAATATTATAATCCTCACAGAGCAATCTAATTCTTTTTTCAAAAATAATCCAAACAAGTTGCTCAATACCCTCATGAATCATACATAAATTATACTTTTTAAATATTGAGGCTTTTAAGACTTTGATGTGTCTATGTAAACAGCATATATCCTGGATATTCTTCATTGTTAACTTTTATTACATATAATATGTTTCTTTAGATTTATAGTGAAAACTACAACCTGCTCTAGTTGTGACAGAACCTGGGCCTAAAATGGATTTTAAAAAAACTTAGTATTATGTATCATAATAAAAACCCATATGTTTCTAATTTCAGTCTCAATTACTGAATTCCTTAAGGAGAGAACTGTAGCTTATGAATAGGTTCTGATGATAGTAAAGTAATGCATACATGCTAAGTTGCTTCAGTTGTGTTTGACTCTTTGCAACCTTATGGACTATAACCCACCAGGTTCCCCTATCCATGGGATTCTCCGGACCTGAATCCTGGAGTGGGTTGCCATGCCCTTCTCCAGGGGATCTTCCTGAACAAGGGATTGAAACCGCATCTCTTATGTCTTCTGCAATGGCTAACAGGTTATTTACTACTAACACCATCTTGGAAGCCCCCCCAAAAGAAAAACTAATAAACAATAAAAATAGTCGTTTGAAAGCATGGTAAATATCACTTGGGCCTGGCAGAAAACTATATCACTCTTTGTGTCATTACAACATTTGGACATTTAAACACAGGATAAGGCAAAATATTTAAAAATTGTGCATTTAATTTCTCTTTGAGTAGAATATAATTTACCTTAATATATTTAAAATAATAAGTCTATTATATAAAGTAAAGTAAGTCAAAAAGAGAAGTACAAATACAGTATACTAACACACATATATGGAATCTAGAAAGATGGTACTGATAAATACACATGTAGAGCAGCAACGGAGAAACAGACTTGTGGACATTGAGGGGAGAGGAGATTGGATGAGAGATATGGAAAGAGAAACATGGAAACATACACTATCATATGTAGAAGAGATAACCATTGTCAATGTGTTGCAGAACTAAGGGATCTTACATGGGGGCTATGCGATAACCTAGAGGAGTAGGATGAGGAGGGAGTGGGATGGGGGTTCAGGTGGGAGAGGTCAAGGATATACCTATGACTGATTTGGGATTATGTATAGCTGTAAACAACAAAATTCTGTAAAATACATATAATAATAACTGGTCTGCTTAGATTATAAGGATGTTGTTTATTTTGATTAATTTAAAGGTATATCTGTATCAGTTTGGAATGATTTTCCTACTATTGTTGTTTAATGAAATTATGTGTTTTCTATATCCTATATTTGATATATCCTATTTTTGAATCTCAAAATTTGATAAATAAATATTATTTATTTTGCTTAAATTTATTACTTGTAGCCTGTAAACATCTGTGATTTAGTGGATACTATAGAATAATAAATAGAAGTCATAGGTCTTTGTCACAGTAATTAAGTACATGGAAAAATAATAAATTTTCTTCCTCACAATGTCATTTATTTCTAATCATTTAGGGCTCCCTAAAACTCAAAATGGTAAGGAAAAGAAAGAGAAACAAGTCTACCCCAGATTCTCTTAAAGTTGAGTCCATATAGTATATGGATTTCTTCTGTTTATGAACTCTCCAACAATAACATTAGCTTTCAGCTAAAACCAATAATTGCAAATAAGACAATCAAATGAGTCTAATTCAACTAATCAGATGTCAAAGTCTTCTGTCATTGGACATCCAAATTTGCTTGGTAGGAATTTTCTAAAGATTGAATTTAAAAGTAAGATATAACATATAAATCCCATTTGCGACAGTGGAACTTTTAATTCAAGCTGCACTATGCATGCAGCAGGAGTCTGCCCTAAAGAAAGTGCAAGTTTCACTAGTGGGTAAGTGAACTATGTGGTTTGTACCATTGGACCACATATATCATTTATCAGAATAACAACTTGTGTCAAGAAAAGTACAGGCAGTATAAGAATGCATACTGTATTATTAATACTGAAAGATTAAATTCTATATTCATAGTTTGAAAGGCCATACAAAATTATTATAAAACAAATCTCTAGTTTAATTTATAAAAATAGTATGCACATAGTTAAGAATATGATGGTATGAAATGAATAGATCCCTATAAGAGAATAAGTGTGACTTACAAGACAAAGGTTTATATAGTCAAAACTATGGTTTTTCCAGGAGCCAAGTGTGGATTTGAGAGCTGGACCATGAAGATAGCTGTGTTATCACAGACTCAGTGGACATTAGTCTGAGTAAACTCTGGGAGATACTGAAGCCTGGTGTACTGAGGTCCCTGGGGTCAACAAGAATCAAAAATCACTCAACAATAAATATAGGTAGAAATACTGTAAAAATTTATACTACTGATCTAAATACATAAGCAAAATTAATGAATATCTCATCCAAAATTCTTCATTAAATATTCTTTGTTTTCCTACTATTGTGGTTAGTAAAGCTCTTTTTTTATTCTTGGAATCTGACACATTTAGTACTGTGTTTTGATATGGGAGTCTACTTTAAACCTACTCTTTGTAGGTTTGAATTTCTTTGTTCTTAACTATCAGGCATTTGATTTCCACAGTTTTTCAGACATCATCATACCACTGTGGCCTGATTTGTCTTATGTCAGCTCATTACTCTATGTATTATTTTAGCTTAAAAGGCAACAATATCATTATAGTTTAAAAAAAGCAGCATTGTGTTATAAATATAAAAGCTAACTGTAAAAAAGTACAGTGGAAAAATTGTTATTAAATTTCCATTAGATATGATGTCTGCCAAAACTTTGAGCTTGAAACAAATTTTCTTTGTTAAAACAGAGCTTAAAAAAGATTAGAAATTTCTCTGAGTCAATGTAAAGAACAAAAAGTTAGAAACGGATTAAAGATAATTTTGATTCATTACACACTACTTTTAAAAATATAAATATCTGTGACTACAACTGCCAATAAAGGTAGAATATTGAAAGTAATTTGCCTATATGCAATAATTTTCTCCATAGAAAGACAAATAAGAGAAAGAAGGGGAGAGAGAAACAGAGACAGAAAGACATTGAGAGAGAGGTTGAGATTATCAACAATAAAAAATAATTTAAAATTATTTTTCTAATTTAGTAGCACTAATTCACATTCCAACAAGTTAAGTATGAAGAAAGGTATTGATATACATCTGCAGCTTTTGGTATCATCAGAACTCTAATCTTTAATTTAGGTTTAAATTTGTCTATATTTCTGTTAGATGGTTTTTTGTTAATTGATTTAGAAAAGTGCATATGTGTGTGTGTGTGTCTGTATAAATGCTGTTGCTTTTTTCCTAACAAGAAGTCATAGCTATATTAATGACAGAAACAGTCAAATTTCAAACCCAGCTCCAGTTACTCTTTTGAAACACTGAAAAAAAAGGTCTCTTTTCAGATGGTTGCCTTGTTAATAACCTTTACTATATCCTTTGCAATAATAACCTTCACAATATCATTACTGTTATCCTTCAGGGCTCAGACTGCCTTTTCTCTTGACATATTTTCTTGTGACATGGCCAGTTCTACGTCTTAAACTTTCACAACTGCTTCACCAACCTTTTCCTCTTCACTCTCCTCTTGTACAGTGGAAATCTGTGTGTTTTCTTGAATGTCGGAGACAGCTTCACCTTAAACTTTGAAGTTCTTAACTATCAGGCATTTGATTTCCACAGTTTTTCAGACATCATCATACCACTGTGGCCTGATTTGTCTTATGTCAGCTCATTACTCTATGTATTATTTTAGCTTAAAAGGCAACAATATCATTATAGTTTAAAAAAAGCAGCATTGTGTTATAAATATAAAAGCTAACTGTAAAAAAGTACAGTGGAAAAATTGTTATTAAATTTCCATTAGATATGATGTCTGCCAAAACTTTGAGCTTGAAACAAATTTTCTTTGTTAAAACAGAGCTTAAAAAAGATTAGAAATTTCTCTGAGTCAATGTAAAGAACAAAAAGTTAGAAACGGATTAAAGATAATTTTGATTCATTACACACTACTTTTAAAAATATAAATATCTGTGACTACAACTGCCAATAAAGGTAGAATATTGAAAGTAATTTGCCTATATGCAATAATTTTCTCCATAGAAAGACAAATAAGAGAAAGAAGGGGAGAGAGAAACAGAGACAGAAAGACATTGAGAGAGAGGTTGAGATTATCAACAATAAAAAATAATTTAAAATTATTTTTCTAATTTAGTAGCACTAATTCACATTCCAACAAGTTAAGTATGAAGAAAGGTATTGATATACATCTGCAGCTTTTGGTATCATCAGAACTCTAATCTTTAATTTAGGTTTAAATTTGTCTATATTTCTGTTAGATGGTTTTTTGTTAATTGATTTAGAAAAGTGCATATGTGTGTGTGTGTGTCTGTATAAATGCTGTTGCTTTTTTCCTAACAAGAAGTCATAGCTATATTAATGACAGAAACAGTCAAATTTCAAACCCAGCTCCAGTTACTCTTTTGAAACACTGAAAAAAAAGGTCTCTTTTCAGATGGTTGCCTTGTTAATAACCTTTACTATATCCTTTGCAATAATAACCTTCACAATATCATTACTGTTATCCTTCAGGGCTCAGACTGCCTTTTCTCTTGACATATTTTCTTGTGACATGGCCAGTTCTACGTCTTAAACTTTCACAACTGCTTCACCAACCTTTTCCTCTTCACTCTCCTCTTGTACAGTGGAAATCTGTGTGTTTTCTTGAATGTCGGAGACAGCTTCACCTTAAACTTTGAAGTCCTCAGCAGCTAATAACTGTGCTTACTGAGATAAATCCTCAATCTTGGCTTCCCCCCAAATCTCTGTAGGTATCTAAAGCTGGGCTCTTGTACACGTCTGGTTTTGTGATGACCAAAAGGATATTCTTAAATTTCTGGATATTGACTGTAGCAACCCTTGTAAGCTATCCAAGACACGGTTTGGACATGGCCTTCTATGCCTTATTTTCACTCTGGCTCTGTTTTGCTTTGCTGATTTGTTCTTTATTGATGTCAGATTCTGCTGCCTTCTGGGCTTGTTGTGTGGTTCCCTGTGTAGAATTCTGTTTCCCTGGCCCTGGTACTGATTCATCACTATCAGCCTGGGCCTGTGGCAACTCCTGCTCTGTAGGGGGGATGGTTTCTGGGACTTCACCCAGCATGTGATGTGAGGAATGCCAAACCAAGATGGCAGCAGAAAGAGAGTGAGCTAGAGATGTTATTCTTGATGCTATTCCTTTTTGTCTGTTATGTGTATTATATTAAAATAAATTTGTTTGAAAATTAAGAAAAGGGAGGCCCACAGGAACCAAAGAACAAAGATGGATGAAAATAGAGAAATAAAAGACCTATAGAAGTGGCCCGCCCGCTCCCCTCCCTCCCCAACTCGACCCCTGCCCCAAATAAATAAATAAATAAATAAATCTTTAAAAAGAAAAAAAGAAAATTAAGAAAAATTTTTAGAGGTGGTACTTCTGGGTCTAGTTTAAGAAACTATTTTCTCCACATGTACCAGAAATACATCTGCACTTATTTCTCATTGCAAATTTTGAAACATTGTAACAAAATGTAAACACTTGATGCCATATATCTTAGTTGTGGTTGTTTAGTCATTCAGTCAAGTCCACTCTTTACAGCCCCATGGAATGCAGCACCAGGCTTCCCTGTCCTTCACTATCTCCTGGAGTTTACTCAAACTTGTGTCTCTTGAGTCAGTGATGCCATTCAACCATCTCATCCTTTGTTGTCACCTTCTCCTCCTACTTTCAGTCTTTCCAGCATCTTTACATGCCCCATGGCAAATGGAGATTCTACGTCCTCAACTTTCACAACTGCTTCACCAACCTTTTCCTCTTCACTCTCCTCTTGTACAGTGGAAATCTGTGTGTTTTCTTGAATGTCGGAGACAGCTTCACCTTAAACTTTGAAGTCCTCAGCAGCTAATAACTGTGCTTACTGAGATAAATCCTCAATCTTGGCTTCCCCCCAAATCTCTGTAGGTATCTAAAGCTGGGCTCTTGTACACGTCTGGTTTTGTGATGACCAAAAGGATATTCTTAAATTTCTGGATATTGACTGTAGCAACCCTTGTAAGCTATCCAAGACACGGTTTGGACATGGCCTTCTATGCCTTATTTTCACTCTGGCTCTGTTTTGCTTTGCTGATTTGTTCTTTATTGATGTCAGATTCTGCTGCCTTCTGGGCTTGTTGTGTGGTTCCCTGTGTAGAATTCTGTTTCCCTGGCCCTGGTACTGATTCATCACTATCAGCCTGGGCCTGTGGCAACTCCTGCTCTGTAGGGGGGATGGTTTCTGGGACTTCACCCAGCATGTGATGTGAGGAATGCCAAACCAAGATGGCAGCAGAAAGAGAGTGAGCTAGAGATGTTATTCTTGATGCTATTCCTTTTTGTCTGTTATGTGTATTATATTAAAATAAATTTGTTTGAAAATTAAGAAAAGGGAGGCCCACAGGAACCAAAGAACAAAGATGGATGAAAATAGAGAAATAAAAGACCTATAGAAGTGGCCCGCCCGCTCCCCTCCCTCCCCAACTCGACCCCTGCCCCAAATAAATAAATAAATAAATAAATCTTTAAAAAGAAAAAAAGAAAATTAAGAAAAATTTTTAGAGGTGGTACTTCTGGGTCTAGTTTAAGAAACTATTTTCTCCACATGTACCAGAAATACATCTGCACTTATTTCTCATTGCAAATTTTGAAACATTGTAACAAAATGTAAACACTTGATGCCATATATCTTAGTTGTGGTTGTTTAGTCATTCAGTCAAGTCCACTCTTTACAGCCCCATGGAATGCAGCACACCAGGCTTCCCTGTCCTTCACTATCTCCTGGAGTTTACTCAAACTTGTGTCTCTTGAGTCAGTGATGCCATTCAACCATCTCATCCTTTGTTGTCACCTTCTCCTCCTACTTTCAGTCTTTCACAGCATCAAGATTTTATGCAGTGAGTTGCCTCTTCACATCAGGTGGTCAAAGTATTGGAGCTTCAGCTTCAGCACTGGCTAAATATTCGGGGTTGATTTCCTTTAGGATTGACTGGTTTGATCTTCTTGCTGTTCAAAGGACTCTTAAGAGTCTTCTCCAGCATTACTGTTAGAAAATTTCAATTCTTTGGAGCTCAGCTTTCTTTGCAGTCTAACTCTCACATCCATATGCAACTACTGGAAAAACAAAGCTTTGACTAGATGGACCTTTGTCAGCAAATTGATGTCCCTGCTTTTTAATATTCTGTCTAGGTTTGCCATAGCTTTACTTCCAAGGAGAAAGCATCTTTTAATTTCATTGCTGCAGTGATTATCTGCAGTGATTTTGGAGTCCAAGAAAATACAGTCTGTCACTATTTCCATCTTTTCCCCATATATTTGCCATGATGCGATAGGACCAGACGACATGATCTTAGTTTTTTGGTTGTTGAGTTTTAAGCCAACTTTTTATTCTCTCCCTTTTCACTTTCATCATGAGGCTCTTTAGTTCCTCTTTGCTTTCTGCCATTAGTGTGACATCATCTGCAAATCTAAGGTTCTTGATGTTTCTTCCAACAGTCTTGATTCCAACTTGTGTATCATCAACCCACATTTGCATGATGTACTCTACATAGAAGTTAAGTAAGCAGGGAGACCATATACAGCCTTGACATACTCTTCCCAATTTGGAACCAGTTCATTGTTCCATGTCTGGTTCTGACTGTTGCTTCTTGACCTGCACACAGGTTTCTCAGGAGACAGGTAAGGTAGTACAGTCTTTCCATCTCTTTAAGAATTTTCCATAGTTTGTTAATCCTATACACTATTAATTTAGATACTACTAATAAAAATAGCTATTCATTGTAAAGTTTTAAAAGACTATTACTTTTCACTCATATGAGTTAAATGAATAATAATGATATTTTAACCATACAACTCTATATCAAAATATGTAGAATATAGCATAAATGAAGATTTTAAAAAATTACATTATTTACATAAGTAAAAATAATGACAATGAATCAAATGATTCTCCATAGAACCAAGTACCTCTGAACAACATCATTCAGAATGCATACCAAAACAAATTGTGTCACCACATGTACAAAAACACACACACACCCTTTAGATATATTATATTCAAATTGCAGACACCAAATACCAAGTAGAATCTTAAGCTAAAGGAAATGGCAGGTTACCAGCTACTTTGATCTCAGTGTTTCAAATTATGAAAAGTCCTTTTTTATCCCTTTCCTTATACATTTATCACCAAGAGAGCTTTTACTGTTTTGACAAAAATTTTAATGGTCATGGAATAATTGTAAACTTTTCCCAATGATTGATTAATAGCTTCACTTTATAATTTCCATTTATGTGTTCCTTTTTTTTTCTTTTGTTATCTTCAGTGCCATGCAAAATGAGGACTGGTTTTGTTTTACCCATAACTGTTAAATTAAGGCAATACCAATGCTCATTAGTTAATAAACATTCTACTTTACATGGAAGTCAATTTGAAAAACCCCATTTATACAGTAAATACACATTGCATCTGCTGCATATGTTTATTTAAACAAAAAATAAAAGCTTAGAATAATGCAGCAATATTTTGGAGCAATTTTGTTTCTCTTACCCCTATGGCTGTATGTGCCTGTTCAATCACTTCAGTTGTGTTCATCTCTTTCTGACCCTGTGGACTGCACTCTGCCACACTCCTCTGTCCATGGAATTCACCAGGCAAGGCAGTACATATTTTTGTAATTAAACAGTAAATTTGAATTTGACTATAATAGTACTATTTGATTTCAACTTTGTCACTCTTTGTGATCATTTTTAGTTTCTATTTTTATTTAAAATTTTTTAATTGCAGAAATTTAGCCTTTGACTTTAACTTTTTATTGTTGTAACAGAATATCGTACAGACACATATTTATCTGTATTTAAAATATATTAATCTATTTAACATTTGTTATGTCTTATTTTTTGTTTCTGTATATGATATTAATTATATTGTATTCTGTCTGCCATACTTGCTTCCAGTCTAGCTTTATATCACCTTGCTCCTGTAAAATGTTTCAGAAGATTTTTCTGATATCCATCGTATAACTGCATCTTTGTATTTTTCTAGATAACATGCCTGATATCTGTTTCACTCATAAAATACTGTATTTAAAAAGTATAAAATCTGGTCCTTTGTACCAAATCTTACATGTAATGTTACTTTATTGCCCTGATTGGCAATTATATTTAACTTTATTGATATCTGTTAGATTAGTTCTCTTTTTCATCTTAGGCACATCGATCCTCTCTATCAACTTCCATTGGTATCATTTCAATACACTGTATCCCACTCAGGAGAATTGACCCTTTTTGTATGTGTGAGTGGATGCTCTCTTTGGTCCGACCCTTTGTGACCCTGTGAACTGTAGCCTGCCAGGCTCTTCTGAATTCTGAAGGCAAGTATACTGGAGTGGGATGCCATGCTTTACTCTTAAGGATATTCCTTACCAAGGGATTGAACCTGTATCTCCTGCAGCTCCTGCATTGCTTGTGGATTCTTTACTGTTGAGTCACCAGAAAGCCCCTTCTCTTTTCTTATGGCAATGTACTAAAAGCATGACTTGCTAGTTCCTGAAAAGTTAGCATGCCTAATTAAAGTAAATATATTGTTGGGAATAATAAATTTTGTGGGGCTCTGAATTGAAAGAGGACTGTTTTAAGCATAAAGAAGCTTAAGCACATGTTTGCAGTTTGGAGCTAAGATGGCGCCTACAGGAAGGGACATGGAAATGAAGGGAAGCTTAAGCGCATTGTTTAAAGAAGATTAAGCACATGTTTGCAGCTAAAATGGCGCCTACAGGTTGCAGCTAAAATGGCGCCTACAGGAAGAGGCAGGGCGTGATCTAAATTGTTAATTGATGGTCAAAATTTCTGATTGGTTCCCTTGGTTTCCGCATTCGTGAATGATTGCTTGGTCTTTAGCTTGATTGGTGTAATCTATAGGAAGTCCCATGCAAAACCCCCTTCACTTGCCTATAAAAGCTGTGGATCTTCATTAATAAAGCGGAACTACTTCGATGGAACCCCTGTCGCGTCTGATTGTCCCCTGCCTCAGCCAGGGGGCTGCGGGGCGGACAGTTCAAGATTTGCCTTTCTCTGAGATCTCCCGATTCAGCTGGGGGTAATCCCTGCTGCCTTCCCTTTCTGCGGAAGGTCCCCGCAAAATTTATTTTATAAATCTGTATACTTGATACTTATTGTCATACTATGTTAATCAGTGTGACTCATAAATTGTTAATAATGAAAGCCATAAATAAATATATTAATACATTACAGTAAACCGAAATAGTTTCATTAATTCAAATAATTTTGTATTATACTTTTATATTAATAAATGGTACTCATATTAGAAATTTAGGAAAAATATAAAAGGAAATTATTTCTCAAACCAATATCTCAGTAAATTAGTTTAAAGAAATGTGCATATTCTCAACTTGGACCCTGGTTGTTTATGTGTGAGTGGATGCTCTCTTTGGTCCGACCCTTTGTGACCCTGTGAACTGTAGCCTGCCAGGCTCTTCTGAATTCTGAAGGCAAGTATACTGGAGTGGGATGCCATGCTTTACTCTTAAGGATATTCCTTACCAAGGGATTGAACCTGTATCTCCTGCAGCTCCTGCATTGCTTGTGGATTCTTTACTGTTGAGTCACCAGAAAGCCCCTTCTCTTTTCTTATGGCAATGTACTAAAAGCATGACTTGCTAGTTCCTGAAAAGTTAGCATGCCTAATTAAAGTAAATATATTGTTGGGAATAATAAATTTTGTGGGGCTCTGAATTGAAAGAGGACTGTTTTAAGCATAAAGAAGCTTAAGCACATGTTTGCAGTTTGGAGCTAAGATGGCGCCTACAGGAAGGGACATGGAAATGAAGGGAAGCTTAAGCGCATTGTTTAAAGAAGATTAAGCACATGTTTGCAGCTAAAATGGCGCCTACAGGTTGCAGCTAAAATGGCGCCTACAGGAAGAGGCAGGGCGTGATCTAAATTGTTAATTGATGGTCAAAATTTCTGATTGGTTCCCTTGGTTTCCGCATTCGTGAATGATTGCTTGGTCTTTAGCTTGATTGGTGTAATCTATAGGAAGTCCCATGCAAAACCCCCTTCACTTGCCTATAAAAGCTGTGGATCTTCATTAATAAAGCGGAACTACTTCGATGGAACCCCTGTCGCGTCTGATTGTCCCCTGCCTCAGCCAGGGGGCTGCGGGGCGGACAGTTCAAGATTTGCCTTTCTCTGAGATCTCCCGATTCAGCTGGGGGTAATCCCTGCTGCCTTCCCTTTCTGCGGAAGGTCCCCGCAAAATTTATTTTATAAATCTGTATACTTGATACTTATTGTCATACTATGTTAATCAGTGTGACTCATAAATTGTTAATAATGAAAGCCATAAATAAATATATTAATACATTACAGTAAACCGAAATAGTTTCATTAATTCAAATAATTTTGTATTATACTTTTATATTAATAAATGGTACTCATATTAGAAATTTAGGAAAAATATAAAAAGGAAATTATTTCTCAAACCAATATCTCAGTAAATTAGTTTAAAAATGCACACATGTGCATATACATGCATACATGTGTATTTTTCTGTAACAGTTATAGTCTT
This sequence comes from Tragulus kanchil, assembly GCA_022376925.1. Taxonomy (NCBI): domain Eukaryota; kingdom Metazoa; phylum Chordata; class Mammalia; order Artiodactyla; family Tragulidae; genus Tragulus; species Tragulus kanchil. Next base: position 12,530,909 of record JAIOJX010000026.1, on the reverse strand, counting down.
AATTTCAATAAAAAATTTAATGTCAATAAATGAGTTACATCACTATTGCTAATTTTTGCACATATTATAATCTTTGAATATAGAATATTTTATGTTAAAATTTTTCTATTATTGGACATTTACATTTTATTCAATTGAAAGAATCCCAATCTTCAAGTTAAAAAATTAGCTTCAACTCTCAGTAGCAAAATAAACTAATTTAATGTTTACTATCATTAACTACATTAACACTAATTTAATGTCCACTATCACTCCTGTTTCTGTGGTCATTTAGTTATCCCTATAACAAATAAATAATAACTAATAAAACTTAAAGTATAAAAGTATGCAATTTATAAACAAGCCAACAAGTGGAGAATTGACATAAATTAATGGCAGGCCGTTTTATTGAAAGGATCTTATTATAAAGAGACTCTGGATTTGATACCTTTACCTGTATTATCTAGGTGAGTAAAGTGACACAATAAGAAAGTCTCCATAATGAACAATGCATTAATTGCTGCAGAGCAATATGGAAAGGGTAGTTCCCAAAGGATCTCAGTTTTCTAAAATATCAAAGATAAAATCAAATCTTATAGTGTGTATTAGTGTAAGACCACTAGCACATGAAAATATGTACGATGACTGTAACAGTGAGACAGGGAAGAAGGGTTTCCTGCGGTATTGCTTTTATGAGGTTGAGACGGAGAGTATATTTATAGAAGAGTAGAGTTTTGAAATTTGTATTGTTTGCTTATGGTTTCAGAGTGTCATTTATTTTCTTTTGTGACAGATACGAGTTTGCTTCTGATCCAATTATATAATGTAGCCTGGGAAACATAATTTTTCTGTAACACACTGGAGCAATAGAGAGAGGTTAATGAGGAATTAAAAATAAACTGTAACTGCGGGGACCTTCCGCAGAAAGGGAAGGCAGCAAGGATTACTCCCGGCTGAACCGGGAGATCTCGGAGAAAGGCAAATCTTGAACTGTCCACCCCGCAGCCCCTTGGCTGAGGCAAGGGACAATCAGACGCGACAGGGGTTCCATTGAAGTAGTTCCGCTTTATTAATGAAGATTCACAGCTTTTATAGGCAAGTGAAGGGGGTTTTTCACGGGGCTTCCTATAGATTACACCAATCAAGCTAAAGACCAAGCAATCATTCACGAGCGCGGCAGCCAGGGGAACCAATCAGAAATTTTGACCATCAATTAACAATTTAGATCACACCCTGTCTCTTCCTGTAGGCGCCATCTTAGCTGCAAACATGTGCTTAAACTTCTTTAAACAATGCACTTAAGCTTCCCTTCATTTCCATGTCCCTTCCTGTAGGCGCCATCTTAGCTCCAAGCTGAAACAATGTGCTTAAGCTTCTTTTCACTCCCACACTCCTCCCTGTAGGCGCCATCTTAGCTCCAAACTGCAAACATGTGCTTAAGCTTCTTTATGCTTAAAACAGTCCTCTTTCAATTCAGAGCCCCACATGTAACCAGAGGAAAGAACATTATCAGGGAATAAGTGAGATTAAATCTACTAGAATACCCAGTTAGGACTGGACTGGATGACTGTCAGTCCTTTTTATAATTTTTGCACTTGATTGATGCCTCTATAAGTTTTACTCCAATATAAGACTCAGTTACCAGTAGTTAGTCATACTCAGATGGGCATTGAATGTATTGTTTTCTATCTTCAGTTGGACAATGCATAATTGCTGCAGAGCAATATGGAAAGGGTAGTTCCCAAAGGATCTCAGTTTTCTAAAATATCAAAGATAAAATCAAATCTTATAGTGTGTATTAGTGTAAGACCACTAGCACATGAAAATATGTACGATGACTGTAACAGTGAGACAGGGAAGAAGGGTTTCCTGCGGTATTGCTTTTATGAGGTTGAGACGGAGAGTATATTTATAGAAGAGTAGAGTTTTGAAATTTGTATTGTTTGCTTATGGTTTCAGAGTGTCATTTATTTTCTTTTGTGACAGATACGAGTTTGCTTCTGATCCAATTATATAATGTAGCCTGGGAAACATAATTTTTCTGTAACACACTGGAGCAATAGAGAGAGGTTAATGAGGAATTAAAAATAAACTGTAACTGCGGGGACCTTCCAGAAAGGGAAGGCAGCAAGGATTACTCCCGGCTGAACCGGGAGATCTCGGAGAAAGGCAAATCTTGAACTGTCCACCCCGCAGCCCCTTGGCTGAGGCAAGGGACAATCAGACGCGACAGGGGTTCCATTGAAGTAGTTCCGCTTTATTAATGAAGATTCACAGCTTTTATAGGCAAGTGAAGGGGGTTTTTCACGGGGCTTCCTATAGATTACACCAATCAAGCTAAAGACCAAGCAATCATTCACGAGCGCGGCAGCCAGGGGAACCAATCAGAAATTTTGACCATCAATTAACAATTTAGATCACACCCTGTCTCTTCCTGTAGGCGCCATCTTAGCTGCAAACATGTGCTTAAACTTCTTTAAACAATGCACTTAAGCTTCCCTTCATTTCCATGTCCCTTCCTGTAGGCGCCATCTTAGCTCCAAGCTGAAACAATGTGCTTAAGCTTCTTTTCACTCCCACACTCCTCCCTGTAGGCGCCATCTTAGCTCCAAACTGCAAACATGTGCTTAAGCTTCTTTATGCTTAAAACAGTCCTCTTTCAATTCAGAGCCCCACATGTAACCAGAGGAAAGAACATTATCAGGGAATAAGTGAGATTAAATCTACTAGAATACCCAGTTAGGACTGGACTGGATGACTGTCAGTCCTTTTTATAATTTTTGCACTTGATTGATGCCTCTATAAGTTTTACTCCAATATAAGACTCAGTTACCAGTAGTTAGTCATACTCAGATGGGCATTGAATGTATTGTTTTCTATCTTCAGTTGGACTGTGGTAATAAAGAACATAGGGAGGCAAGATTAGGTCTCAGATCATGTATTTACACAGGCTTCCCAAGTGGCTTGATGATAATCTACCTGTCAAACATGAGATGCAGGATCAGTTCCTGGGTCAGGGATATCTGGAGAAGGAAAGGGAAATCCACTCCAGTATTTTTGCTGGAAAATACCATGGACAGAGGAGCCTAGTGGGATACAGTCCTTATAGTCATAAAGAGTCAGACACATTAACTTAGCGACTGAACAGCAGCAGCAACATATATGTGAGGTTTTTGTACAGGTACTTTTACCTTAGTAGCATAAAAATAACTAGCATAACTGTGTAGGAACAGAGGAAATGTGACTGAATAGGAAGCAAACTACAGATGATCATTAACATAAAAAAGAAAATCCTAGAGATGAATTATGTCATGTCAGTAGAGTTCATTTCCAATAAGATAAAAACAGTGGGCAGGTGGCTATTTGTGTGTGTACAGATGAAATTCTGCATGACTTGATTATTCAGGTATCACCAGATCTCTGCTTCCTTAATATATCCTATTTTGGTCTAAAACTAAAGCATTTAACTAAATCATAGGGTTTGTGATGCTGCACAGAAACTATTTTGAATATGATAAACAGATTCATGTACTCACTATTTATATTTCTTAAAAATTTATATACATACATAACTTGTGAAGTGATTCATAATCAAGTCTCAGGATGAAAGTTCTGAAAAGTGTATTACAATGTTAGCATTTTAATGACTACATCATGTTAAAAAATAAGGAGTAATTAGTCTTCTATTTTCAAATAATGCAAAGAATCAGATTTATAGGAATTGGCGCTGTTTCATTGAAATTAGTAAGGTTGATTTACTTTTTAAATATAATATCTTTTGTGCCTTCATTGTTTTGCAAAAACAAACATGTCAGCATTGAAATCGACAGAACAAGTTACTTACAATAAACTATTTGTATCATTATTTATTTTTTTCATTTTTCGCTCTAAGATTCATTCCCAAAGCCTCACATGGACTCATATAATTACAACTCCATGTTTCCTGTTTTTTCTTACATTTTATTTTTTTCCAGCCTTGTCTTTGATACTAGTGCATGTTCAGTGATGTTTATTGATGAAAAGGATTCCATGTTAAGGTAACTTGAGTTAAAAGATATAGCTGTCAACCAAATCACCTATTACTAAATCAAAAGAAATGTCATAGAGTACAAGCCTAGAGAAATGAGTATTATGCTGTCCTGAAAATAATTTGTCTTGTCTCTGGAAAATGCATTTTAGAGACTTTTCCATCATAACCTAACCTTATATTTCCACATTATTTTCTTCATGCAGATTGGAGCTTTATACCTTTAAATGTCTGAGAACTTTAGTATATAAAATGTGTATTATCATATTTACAATCCTTTGTTTTTAAGAAGAATTGGGCTCTAAACTGCAAGAGACTGAATTAAAAATATAGCAATGGAGTCAAAGTTGAAAGTTATTAAGAGAAAATCAATCAGTAAGATTTTTCATTGCATACATGTACCACTTCAAAATTGGTATGTAGAGTCCAATTACCCAACAATAATAGGAGGGGAGAGGGGTCAGACTAGGTTAACATTTGGAAAATTTATTTTCTTTGTTTTCTGCATTCATAAAATGGAGTGTGTCCTTTCTTCACGAGTAGTTTTAGCACTGTTTGGCATTTATTTTTAATTAATTAGCTTATTGATCAATTAATTAATTTTGATTGGAAGATAATTAGTTTACAGTATTGTGTTGGTTTCTGCCATACATCAACATGAATCAGCCATGGGTATACATGTGTCCCTGATGCTGAATCCCCTTCCCACCACCCCTCACCTCCATTTTCAGGGTTGTCCCAAAGCTCTGGTTTTGCACTGGTCATCTATTTTATGGTCATGTACGTGTTTAAATGCTATTCTCTCAAGTCATTTCACCCTTGCTGTCTCCCACCAAGTCAATTTCTTACGTCTGTGTACTACATCCATTTTCAATATGTTTCCTGTTTTTTTCTTAAACCCATTTTAAAAATGTTTTAAAACTTACTTACAATAAACTATTTGTATCATTATTTATATTTCATTTTTCGCTCTAAGATTCATTCCCAAAGCCTCACATGGACTCATATAATTACAACTCCATGTTTCCTGTTTTTTCTTACATTTTATTTTTTTCCAGCCTTGTCTTTGATACTAGTGCATGTTCAGTGATGTTTATTGATGAAAAGGATTCCATGTTAAGGTAACTTGAGTTAAAAGATATAGCTGTCAACCAAATCACCTATTACTAAATCAAAAGAAATGTCATAGAGTACAAGCCTAGAGAAATGAGTATTATGCTGTCCTGAAAATAATTTGTCTTGTCTCTGGAAAATGCATTTTAGAGACTTTTCCATCATAACCTAACCTTATATTTCCACATTATTTTCTTCATGCAGATTGGAGCTTTATACCTTTAAATGTCTGAGAACTTTAGTATATAAAATGTGTATTATCATATTTACAATCCTTTGTTTTTAAGAAGAATTGGGCTCTAAACTGCAAGAGACTGAATTAAAAATATAGCAATGGAGTCAAAGTTGAAAGTTATTAAGAGAAAAATCAATCAGTAAGATTTTTCATTGCATACATGTACCACTTCAAAATTGGTATGTAGAGTCCAATTACCCAACAATAATAGGAGGGGAGAGGGGTCAGACTAGGTTAACATTTGGAAAATTTATTTTCTTTGTTTTCTGCATTCATAAAATGGAGTGTGTCCTTTCTTCACGAGTAGTTTTAGCACTGTTTGGCATTTATTTTTAATTAATTAGCTTATTGATCAATTAATTAATTTTGATTGGAAGATAATTAGTTTACAGTATTGTGTTGGTTTCTGCCATACATCAACATGAATCAGCCATGGGTATACATGTGTCCCTGATGCTGAATCCCCTTCCCACCACCCCTCACCTCCATTTTCAGGGTTGTCCCAAAGCTCTGGTTTTGCACTGGTCATCTATTTTATGGTCATGTACGTGTTTAAATGCTATTCTCTCAAGTCATTTCACCCTTGCTGTCTCCCACCAAGTCTAAAAGTTTGTTCTTTACGTCTGTGTGTCCTTTGCTGCTCTGCATGTAGGATCTTTTTAAATTCCATATATATGTGTTAATATACAGTATTTGTTTTTCTCTTTCTGACTTACTTCACTGTGTATAATAGGTTCAGGTTTCACTCACTTCATTCCATGCACCTACTGATAAAATTTTTGGGACTTTCTCCAAATGACTTATTCTTCCTTTAAATCCCTCTGTTATGAAAATCATTTTCATAAGATGCCCTTAATTCTTAGTTTTTACTGAAATTTAAATATACCAGATTAAAATCTGATGATATCTGAATTAATATTTAATACCTTACTGTGTATCTGACATTAGATTAGTGTTTACAGATATAATTCATGAATATATTTAATTTTATATGTTGCTTGCTCTCATACATCTCTCTACAATACACCTCATCTATCAATCCCCTCTTCATCTACATTTTTAAAATCACACTTCAGACAGAGCATTCAACTGACCCAGCAATCCCCCATATGTAACTCAATCATATTTCCTTTCTTACAGCAAAAATCCTCACATGAATAAGTAATATTTTCATTCTTAGCCCTTTCTTTGTTTTCCATAGATGGCATTATAACCAGCTGGCATTCTAACTATTCTACAATTAAGATAGTTCTCTTAAATATCACTTCTGGTTTTCTACTAGCTAAATTCAAAAGAAGTTCTTCTCAAGCTCTCAAATTTATTTAAAGATTAATTATCCCTCCTACTTTAAACTATGTATTTTATGTCCCTAATTTTTTATCTTCATAAAATATTGACATTTTATCTTTTCTAATTTCTAAGTGCCTTACTTGCTGTTTGTATTGTTCCTTTGTCTTTTAACTGTAGACATTCCACCAACACCCAGTTATTGCACAGTTTGGGAAGATCCAAATCTCTTTTAATTTCAAAGTATATCATTCCCTAAGACTCTATCTTTGAGAATATCTTACTTTATACCAATACCAGCATAATATACATAGCTCCCATTTTCTCTACCTTGAAGTGACTTTTGATGAATTTCACGTATTTATCCATGGTATTTATTCAAGCATAATTTTCTCACATTCAGACCTCTATTCAATTCTATTTATGTCATTGTCTGAGTGCTATTTAAGACCTTAATCATGTTGCACTTGCTGACAGAATCTCTTTACTCCCTACTTCTATTTTGTGTCTCACACTATATAGGATACTAATTGTGTAACACATTTATGATGCTTAAAAATAGTCAATTTCTTTAACCTGAATCTTGGTATCCCCAAATAGGGAAAATATGGATAATAATATTTACCTCATAGATTTTTTTTGTATTATAATCAATACACATAAAATTCTTTGAAATTGCCTAAAATATATACTAAGCATTCAATAAATATTCACTTTTAAAATTACCATGGAAACTTTAAACATAAATAGCATATTTTCCAAGGAGCTCATTCTACTTTAGAATAGGCACATTTTCTGGAATATTTCCGAGTTCCTAAACTGACAAAGGAGGCTCAGGATTCTGTGGCAGCTTTGTGGCATGGCGACATGGTTGGCTTCTAACTAGGTACTCTAATTATTGAAACAAAGGAGGCTCAGGAATTCTGTTTGGGTTCAACTGACCCAGCAATCCCCCATATGTAACTCAATCATATTTCCTTTCTTACAGCAAAAATCCTCACATGAATAAGTAATATTTTCATTCTTAGCCCTTTCTTTGTTTTCCATAGATGGCATTATAACCAGCTGGCATTCTAACTATTCTACAATTAAGATAGTTCTCTTAAATATCACTTCTGGTTTTCTACTAGCTAAATTCAAAAGAAGTTCTTCTCAAGCTCTCAAATTTATTTAAAGATTAATTATCCCTCCTACTTTAAACTATGTATTTTATGTCCCTAATTTTTTATCTTCATAAAATATTGACATTTTATCTTTTCTAATTTCTAAGTGCCTTACTTGCTGTTTGTATTGTTCCTTTGTCTTTTAACTGTAGACATTCCACCAACACCCAGTTATTGCACAGTTTGGGAAGATCCAAATCTCTTTTAATTTCAAAGTATATCATTCCCTAAGACTCTATCTTTGAGAATATCTTACTTTATACCAATACCAGCATAATATACATAGCTCCCATTTTCTCTACCTTGAAGTGACTTTTGATGAATTTCACGTATTTATCCATGGTATTTATTCAAGCATAATTTTCTCACATTCAGACCTCTATTCAATTCTATTTATGTCATTGTCTGAGTGCTATTTAAGACCTTAATCATGTTGCACTTGCTGACAGAATCTCTTTACTCCCTACTTCTATTTTGTGTCTCACACTATATAGGATACTAATTGTGTAACACATTTATGATGCTTAAAAATAGTCAATTTCTTTAACCTGAATCTTGGTATCCCCAAATAGGGAAAATATGGATAATAATATTTACCTCATAGATTTTTTTTGTATTATAATCAATACACATAAAATTCTTTGAAATTGCCTAAAATATATACTAAGCATTCAATAAATATTCACTTTTAAAATTACCATGGAAACTTTAAACATAAATAGCATATTTTCCAAGGAGCTCATTCTACTTTAGAATAGGCACATTTTCTGGAATATTTCCGAGTTCCTAAACTGACAAAGGAGGCTCAGGATTCTGTGGCAGCTTTGTGGCATGGCGACATGGTTGGCTTCTAACTAGGTACTCTAATTATTCAAGAAACATTACTCTAAAAGGATTTTTGCAAATGTGATTAAACTCCTTTATCCTGTATGACCTAATCTAATCAGATCAAGTCTTTTCAAGAGGGCTTAGGCATTTCCTACATCAAAGATTCAAATTATAGTCTACTCATGATCATCTTCTCCTGCCTGCCTGTCCTCTGACAGTATATTCCTTTAGCCAACATTTACAACTCATTCTTTGTTATATATTTTTTATGTTTACACACACACATATATACATTTTGTAACAGCTAGCATATTAGTTCAAATAAATTATTCTCTCAGATCTTATAATTTCTTAAGGGTCAGACATACAGTACTTATTCAAATACTATATTTTAATGAACTAATGCCAGCTATATTTCTCTAATCACCCTGCAAAATGTAAGTGGTTTTTAAAATATGGTTCCGTACTTCCAACAGTCTTAGCACAATAATCATATTTATACATGTGATAGTTCTGTATCTGTTGGTTATAATAAAATATCACTGACAGAGCTAATTGCCTAATTAAAACTAAAATAAATTTTTTCTTAAAAATTTTATGTGTGGGGCTTCTTCCCCTTTTTTAAGTGTTAGCATTTTATCTCAAAAACCTCTAGTTATACAGGAATTAAAAGCCAGGATTGACAACTGCAAGCCTTTAACTGAAAATATTCTGTTAAATGTCAGTGTTTTAACTTCTACACAATCTAATAACATGTGTCTAGATTAACTTAACTAGAGCACTGGAAATTAGTCATTCAAGAATATGGTAATATAAAGGAAGAGGACTGAAACCATCAGGAAAATGTTCATATTTGAGTAATATCAGTATATTCTCTAAAATTGATAATGTTTGGCAAAAAAGAAATAAAATTATTGGTGATTTCATATATAAATTTAAATTGCTTTAGTTTTTTAAAATGTCATTTTAGAAATATTTTTCCCAATAGTCATGTATAGAAATGAGAGTTGGACCAAAAGGAAGGCTGAGCACAGAAGAATTGATGCCTTTGAACTGTGGTACTGAGAAGACTGTTGAGATTCCCTTGGACTGCAAGGAGATCAAACCAGTCAATTCTAAAGGAAATCAACCCTGAATATTCGTTGGAAGGATTGATGCTGAAGCTGAAGCTCCAATACTTTGACCACTCGATGTGAAGAGACAAGAGACAACTCACTGGAAAAGACCCTGATATTTGGAAAAATAGAAAAAAGTATGAGAAGGGGACGACAGAGGAAGAAATGGTTAGATGACATCACCAAGTCAATGGACATGAGTTTGAGTATGTTACAGGAGATGTTGAAGGACAGTTAAGCCTGGCGTGCCACAGTCCATGAGGTCTCAAAGAGTTGCCCACATCTGAGCAACTGAACTGCACAGATGAATTTTTAAAGTAAAATCATAATATAAATTTATTAATATTTATGAACGATTTAAGATACATGTTTTGATAACATATTTGTAATAGAAATTAAATCTATACTGTGCCTTTAGTTTTTTAGAATCTTCTCCACACCAAAGCTCCTAATTCTGTTGAAGAGACTTAGCATGCTTATACAAATGATACTTGGCCCTATTTCTAGTCACTTTTCATTCTTGCGGAGTATGTTGACAGGGAAATATTCATGCCAGTGAAAATGAGTGGAGGAATTACACATAACATAGGAATTCATCACATTTAGTTAATAGAAATATATGCATAATAATCAGTGAATTCGTGAAATTTAGTGAGTATATTAAGACCTGATGAGAAACAGACATAAAGGGAAATGATAGAATATGTACCTATTTGCCAACACCATGGTGAAATGAGAGAAATTGGAATTTGATGGTGGTTGTTTCATTTGGAGATTGTTTTTTTTTTTTTTTGGGCCATTTCTATTGGTCTTTCATTTATTCATTTTCATCCATCTTTTTTGTTCTTTGGCCTGTCTGGGCCTCCCATTGCAGTGGCTCTGGCCCTGCAGAGCACCAGCTCTGGGCGCATGCACTCCAGAGCTCGGGCTGGGTAGTTGGACACATCGGTCCAGGCACTCCGTGGGATCTTTCCAGGCTAGGGATGGAACCAGCGTCCCTTGCACTGCAAGGCAGTGTCCTTACCCACTGGGCCACCAGGGAAGCCCTGGAGATTCTTTTTAAGGAGAAAAGTGGAACTTTTGTATTATGCTACTGAGATTATACTGAAAAACATACTTGCAATTGAAATAAAAATATAGTCAATTGTGATTCCAGAAACTAAGAGGGATTTCTCTAATGTAGAATAAGATTTAGTTTAAGAGGAAAAGCATTTGGTTTTGAGTACTGACAATTTCTTCATGTACTGACTGTTCACAATTCACTGTCAGTGATTTTTAAAAATTTATTGAAGTATAATTGGTCAGAAACATTATATTCATTTCAGGTGCATAACATACTGATTCTGTATTTCTTTACATTATAGAATGATCACCACACAAAGTCTGCCTACCTGTCCCCCTGCAAAATTATTAAAAAGTGTTATTAATCAGGTTCTCCATGCTACAAATTTCATCCCCATGACTCATTTTTATGTAACTGGAAGCCTGTACCATTCAATTTCCCTCATCTATTTCACTCATCCTTCTTACCCCTTTCCCCTCTAACAAGCACCTGTTCTCTGTATAAATGAGCTTTTTTTTTCTGTTTTGATTTTTGTTCTATATTTTAGATTCCCAATATAAGTGAAATTATACAGTATTTTTCTTTCTCTGTTGGATTTATTTCACTGAGCATAATATCCTCTAGGTCCATCCATGTTGCTAACAAAGACAAGATTTTGTGCTTTCTTATGCCTGAAGAATATTATGTGTGTGTGCGTGTGTGTGTGTGTGTGTGTGTGTGTGTGCCGCATATTTTTTATCCATTCATCTGTAGATGGACACATAGGTTGTTTCCATGTCTTGCCTGTTGTAAGTAATGCTACTATGAACAGTGGCCTCTCCTGGGTCACAGCCTTGTTGTAGCTATGTCACTCATTTCACATGCAGCAAGGTAATCCTCAAAATGTTTCAAGCTAGGCTTTAGCAGTATGTGAACTGCAAATTTCCAGATGTACAAGATATATTTGAAAAGGCAGATCAATTGCAAACTTTTGTTGGATCATAGATGAAGCAAAGGAGTTCCATAAAAATATATATATATATTCTTTTGTTTCATTGACTATGCTAAAGCCCTTGACTGTGTGGATCAAAATAAACTGTGGAACATTCTTAGAGATCAGAATATCAGACCACCTTACCTTTCACCTGATAAAACTTGTATGCAAGACAAGAGCATCAGTTAAAACCAGACATGGAATGATGGACTGGTTTAAAATTAGGAAAAGAGTGTGTCAAAACTGTATATTGTCACTCTACTTATTTAACTTACATGCAGAGTACATCACGTGAAATTCCAGGCTGGATAAATCCCAAACTGGTATCAAGATTGCTGGGAGAAATATCAATAACCTCAGATATGTAGATGATATCACTCTACTGGCAGAAGGCAAGAACTAAAACACCTCCTGGTGAGGATAAAAGAGGGAGTGAAAAAGATGGCTTAACACTCAGCATTCAAAGAACAAAGATCATGGTATCTGACTCCATGACTTCATGGCAAATAGATGGGAGAAAAGTGGAAAGAGTGACAGATTTTATTTTCTTGTGCTCCAAGATCATTGTGGTCATTGACTGCATCCATGAAATTAAAAGACACCTACTCTTTGGAAGGAAAGTTAACAAATGTAGACAGTGTATGAAAGAGCAGAGAGAGACATCACTATGCTGACAATGGTTCGTGTAGTCAAAACTTTTCCATTGGTCATGTTTGGATTTGAGATTTGGTCAGTGAAGAAGGCTGACTGCCAAAGAATTGATGTTTTCAAATTGCGGCATTGGAGAAGACTCTTGAGAGTCCCTGTACAGCAAGAAGTTCAAACCAGTCAATCCAAAAGGAAATCAGCCCTGAATATTCACTGAAAGGAATGAGGCTGAAGCTGATGCACCATTACTTTGGCCACCCAATGTGAAGAGAGAGCTCATTGGAAAAGACCATGGTTCTGGGAAAGATTGAAGGAAAAAGGAGAAAAGAATGACAGAAGATAAGATGGCTGGATGGCATCACTGACTCAATGGAGACAGTGAAGGTAAGGGTAACCTGGCATGCTGAAGTTTATGACATTGCAAAGAGCCAGGAATGACTTAGTGTCTGAACTACAACAACTAGTTTTATATAAATTGTTGTTCTACTACATGGCATATTATTGCCTTTTCCTTTCATAATTTCCATATTTCTAGTTATAGTCTCCTTTTTATCTTAAAGATGGTCCCTTATACATTTTATAAAACTCATTTAGTCATGCTGAACTCTTTTAGGTTTTGCTCATCTGTAAAACTCTATCTCTCTTTCAATTCTGAATGTTAGCTTTACTGGGTAAAGTATTCTTGGTTGTAGGCATTTTCCTTTCACCATGTTGAATATATTATGCTAAATCATTCTAGTTTGCAAACTTTTTGCTCAGAAGTTAGCTGATGGTCTTGTGGGAGTTTCTTTTGTATGTAACTAGTTGCTTTTCCCTTGATGATTTTAAAGCTTTCTCTGTCTTTAATTTTTTCAATTTTAAAGAGGAGTGAAAAGATGGCTTAACACTCAGCATTCAAAGAACAAAGATCATGGTATCTGACTCCATGACTTCATGGCAAATAGATGGGAGAAAAGTGGAAAGAGTGACAGATTTTATTTTCTTGTGCTCCAAGATCATTGTGGTCATTGACTGCATCCATGAAATTAAAAGACACCTACTCTTTGGAAGGAAAGTTAACAAATGTAGACAGTGTATGAAAGAGCAGAGAGAGACATCACTATGCTGACAATGGTTCGTGTAGTCAAAACTTTTCCATTGGTCATGTTTGGATTTGAGATTTGGTCAGTGAAGAAGGCTGACTGCCAAAGAATTGATGTTTTCAAATTGCGGCATTGGAGAAGACTCTTGAGAGTCCCTGTACAGCAAGAAGTTCAAACCAGTCAATCCAAAAGGAAATCAGCCCTGAATATTCACTGAAAGGAATGAGGCTGAAGCTGATGCACCATTACTTTGGCCACCCAATGTGAAGAGAGAGCTCATTGGAAAAGACCATGGTTCTGGGAAAGATTGAAGGAAAAAGGAGAAAAGAATGACAGAAGATAAGATGGCTGGATGGCATCACTGACTCAATGGAGACAGTGAAGGTAAGGGTAACCTGGCATGCTGAAGTTTATGACATTGCAAAGAGCCAGGAATGACTTAGTGTCTGAACTACAACAACTAGTTTTATATAAATTGTTGTTCTACTACATGGCATATTATTGCCTTTTCCTTTCATAATTTCCATATTTCTAGTTATAGTCTCCTTTTTATCTTAAAGATGGTCCCTTATACATTTTATAAAACTCATTTAGTCATGCTGAACTCTTTTAGGTTTTGCTCATCTGTAAAACTCTATCTCTCTTTCAATTCTGAATGTTAGCTTTACTGGGTAAAGTATTCTTGGTTGTAGGCATTTTCCTTTCACCATGTTGAATATATTATGCTAAATCATTCTAGTTTGCAAACTTTTTGCTCAGAAGTTAGCTGATGGTCTTGTGGGAGTTTCTTTTGTATGTAACTAGTTGCTTTTCCCTTGATGATTTTAAAGCTTTCTCTGTCTTTAATTTTTTCAATTTTAATCACAAATTTCATTTGGACTCTCTGTGCTTCCTGGACCTGGATGTCAGCTTTATTTCCCAGATTTCAGCTATTAATCTTTTCAAATATATTGTCTGACCCTTTCCCTATTCTCCTTCTGGAACCCTTGTTGTATGAATGTCAATACTTTTGATATTTTCAGAGAGGTCTTTTAAAGTGTCCTTAATTTTTAACAGTCATTTTTCTTCTTTTGTGTTCATCTTAGGCAATTTGTACTACTCTGTCTTCTAGTTCACTGATCCATTTATCTCTATCATACAGTTTACTGTTATATTCTTTAGTTGTTTGAGTCTTCTTCATATTTTCTAGCTTTTTATTAAACTTCTCATTGTTCATCCATTCTTCACCCATATTCATTAAGCATCCCTATGATCATTACTTTGAACACATAATTGGAAAGATTGCTAACTCTATTTTCCTTAGTTCTTCTTTGGCAGTTTTTATCATGTTTCTTTGTTTGGAACACAGTCTTTTTCCTCCTCATTTTACCTAATTGCCTTTTTAAAATTTTTTTGTGCATGAGATTGTTTGGTCACACTTCCCAGTCTTGGAGAAGTCTTATACAGGTGAATTTTTTTTTGGAGGAGGCGGGGAACAACGCATCCCCATTGGTAACCAGAGCTACATACTCCAGGGATGCCTCCTATATAGACTTCGTGGAACCTTCTGTTGTGGCACAGTTAACTACCTAGGCATGCGGGTAAACTGGACTCATCCCCAGTTTGGATGGCTACCAATCTATGACACTTGGAAAGCCTGTTTGCCACTGATGGAAGAAGGGGTGAATCTGGCTCCCAGTATGGTTTGATGCAAGGCCCACAGGATCCTGGGGGTAGGTCTTCAATTGGTTGTTTGCTTGGCTTGGGGTGGGATCATGTGAATGGTGACATCCAATTAGTGGGTAAGTAAACTTCCTGTTTCTATGAGGCTAGAGGGAAAACTCCAGAATGGTGTTTTCCAGTGCCAGTGACCTCATGGTAGTTGTTTAGTCACTGAGTCATGTCCATTCTAGTTTGCAAACTTTTTGCTCAGAAGTTAGCTGATGGTCTTGTGGGAGTTTCTTTTGTATGTAACTAGTTGCTTTTCCCTTGATGATTTTAAAGCTTTCTCTGTCTTTAATTTTTTCAATTTTAATCACAAATTTCATTTGGACTCTCTGTGCTTCCTGGACCTGGATGTCAGCTTTATTTCCCAGATTTCAGCTATTAATCTTTTCAAATATATTGTCTGACCCTTTCCCTATTCTCCTTCTGGAACCCTTGTTGTATGAATGTCAATACTTTTGATATTTTCAGAGAGGTCTTTTAAAGTGTCCTTAATTTTTAACAGTCATTTTTCTTCTTTTGTGTTCATCTTAGGCAATTTGTACTACTCTGTCTTCTAGTTCACTGATCCATTTATCTCTATCATACAGTTTACTGTTATATTCTTTAGTTGTTTGAGTCTTCTTCATATTTTCTAGCTTTTTATTAAACTTCTCATTGTTCATCCATTCTTCACCCATATTCATTAAGCATCCCTATGATCATTACTTTGAACACATAATTGGAAAGATTGCTAACTCTATTTTCCTTAGTTCTTCTTTGGCAGTTTTTATCATGTTTCTTTGTTTGGAACACAGTCTTTTTCCTCCTCATTTTACCTAATTGCCTTTTTAAAATTTTTTTGTGCATGAGATTGTTTGGTCACACTTCCCAGTCTTGGAGAAGTCTTATACAGGTGAATTTTTTTTTGGAGGAGGCGGGGAACAACGCATCCCCATTGGTAACCAGAGCTACATACTCCAGGGATGCCTCCTATATAGACTTCGTGGAACCTTCTGTTGTGGCACAGTTAACTACCTAGGCATGCGGGTAAACTGGACTCATCCCCAGTTTGGATGGCTACCAATCTATGACACTTGGAAAGCCTGTTTGCCACTGATGGAAGAAGGGGTGAATCTGGCTCCCAGTATGGTTTGATGCAAGGCCCACAGGATCCTGGGGGTAGGTCTTCAATTGGTTGTTTGCTTGGCTTGGGGTGGGATCATGTGAATGGTGACATCCAATTAGTGGGTAAGTAAACTTCCTGTTTCTATGAGGCTAGAGGGAAAACTCCAGAATGGTGTTTTCCAGTGCCAGTGACCTCATGGTAGTTGTTTAGTCACTGAGTCATGTCCAACTCTTTTACAACCTTATGGACTGTAGGCCACCAGGCTCTTACCTCTGTATGATTTCCAAGGTAAGAATACTGAAGTGGGTTGTCATTTCCTTCTCCAGGGAATCTTCCTGACCCAGGGATTGAACCTAGGTCTCCTGTATTGGCAGACATGTTCTTTTCCAAGAGCCAGCAAGGAACCCCTCATGGTAGATGAGCTCCCCAAAATGGCTACCTCTAGTGTTTGTATCCCCATGAGGGGTTTTGATCATCTCTTACCTCTCTGGGATGCTTTCCTAGAGCAGCAGCGGGTGTTATCCAGGCCTCTTTCAAATTACTTCCTCTGTGGTGGAGTATGGGTCATGTGAGATTTTGCATGAGCCCTTTACAAATGCAGTCTCTGTATCTAACAATCCTCTGGCTCATTCATACACAATTCCCACTGGCCTTAGGGCCACACATTGGCTGGGGAGCCCAAGCAGAACTAAGGTCCCTTGCCCTTGAGGAGAATCTCTGCAATTGTGATTATCTTCCCTTTTGTGAGCTGCCTGCCCAGAGTGAGGGTCTTTACTATACAGGATTGTAAACCCTCCTATCCATCTGATTTGCTTTTCCTATATATTTTTAGTTGTGGAAAATCTTTTCTGCTAGTCTTCAGTTCCTTTTCATTAGTATGTGCTCTGTAAATATTTCTAATCTTGGTATGCCCATGAGAAAGGGTGAGCTCAGGATTTTCCTATTTTTCCATTTTGGCCCCAGGTACTAAATCTTATAACTGTATTTTCATGTCATTTTATATCTTCTGAAAATTTCTGTGTCTAACTAAAAGAGAAACAATTTTAGGGCTCTTCTTGATACCATTAACCAGGCTTGTGCATGTGCACATGAAGAAGTAGAATAGGATCAGCAGATGGAATCACAGGGGTTACATGTGGGTGCATGATCAGTCATTCAATCTTGCCCAATTCTTTGTAACCAGGCTCTTCTGTTCATAGAATTTTCCAGGCAAAATACTGGAGTGAGTTGCCATTTCCTACTCCAGGGGATCTTTTCCACCCAGGGATTGAAAACATGTCCCTTGCATAGGCAGGTGGTTTCTTTGTCCCTGTACCACCCAATAGAGATCAAAATATCATCTATAAATAAAAGATGTACACAAAAGAAAGAAATTACTCCTCTGTCAAAAACTCTGACTTATCAACACAGGATTGGAAGGGTTAAAGACATTCCTTTTCAGATATTAAGTGAAATAAAAAGTCAAATATAAATTCATCAATTAAGACAATAAGATCATCTCTATCTTTGGTAAGAGGATACTAAACATCAAGAGATTTTTCTAGAGAATTCCTTGAAGGTCCAGTGGTTAAGACTCTGTGTTTCCAATGCAGGAGCCTGGGTTCAGTCCCTGGTCAGGGAATTAGATACCACGTTCCACAATTAAGACCAAGTAGAGGCAAATGAATAAATAATTTTTAAAAATGTCAAAACCCTTCTCAGATCTCTCCCTACCCAAAATACTTGAACTTGAAAAGAAAAAATTTTTTTCTTTGAATTCTTCAGATGAAACCAAACTTTCCCTGATCTGTTGTTTATTTTAAATTAACATAAGCTTACACTCTGAATGCTGAAAAAACATTAATTCTATTTCAGTTTTCCTTTATAATGGAATGGGGTGCATGACAACACACATCATTTGAGAGTTGTAATACATTTCTTTATTACAACTGAGGTTAAGTTAATATGAAGGTTTAGAAATTTCCTCTACCTAACATATTTCAAAGATATTTATTTGAGATGAGGTAAGGTAGTTATATTCTAATGATACTTACAATGCACCATCATCTAGAAATTATTTGTGACAGTATTAAAATTCAAAAGGAAATTTGACATTCAAGAATCTATTCAATGAGTGACATTTAAATCTTATAACTGTATTTTCATGTCATTTTATATCTTCTGAAAATTTCTGTGTCTAACTAAGAGAAACAATTTTAGGGCTCTTCTTGATACCATTAACCAGGCTTGTGCATGTGCACTGAAGAAGTAGAATAGGATCAGCAGATGGAATCACAGGGGTTACATGTGGGTGCATGATCAGTCATTCAATCTTGCCCAATTCTTTGTAACCAGGCTCTTCTGTTCATAGAATTTTCCAGGCAAAATACTGGAGTGAGTTGCCATTTCCTACTCCAGGGGATCTTTTCCACCCAGGGATTGAAAACATGTCCCTTGCATAGGCAGGTGGTTTCTTTGTCCCTGTACCACCCAATAGAGATCAAAATATCATCTATAAATAAAAGATGTACACAAAAGAAAGAAATTACTCCTCTGTCAAAAACTCTGACTTATCAACACAGGATTGGAAGGGTTAAAGACATTCCTTTTCAGATATTAAGTGAAATAAAAAGTCAAATATAAATTCATCAATTAAGACAATAAGATCATCTCTATCTTTGGTAAGAGGATACTAAACATCAAGAGATTTTTCTAGAGAATTCCTTGAAGGTCCAGTGGTTAAGACTCTGTGTTTCCAATGCAGGGAGCCTGGGTTCAGTCCCTGGTCAGGGAATTAGATACCACGTTCCACAATTAAGACCAAGTAGAGGCAAATGAATAAATAATTTTTAAAAATGTCAAAACCCTTCTCAGATCTCTCCCTACCCAAAATACTTGAACTTGAAAAGAAAAAATTTTTTTCTTTGAATTCTTCAGATGAAACCAAACTTTCCCTGATCTGTTGTTTATTTTAAATTAACATAAGCTTACACTCTGAATGCTGAAAAAACATTAATTCTATTTCAGTTTTCCTTTATAATGGAATGGGGTGCATGACAACACACATCATTTGAGAGTTGTAATACATTTCTTTATTACAACTGAGGTTAAGTTAATATGAAGGTTTAGAAATTTCCTCTACCTAACATATTTCAAAGATATTTATTTGAGATGAGGTAAGGTAGTTATATTCTAATGATACTTACAATGCACCATCATCTAGAAATTATTTGTGACAGTATTAAAATTCAAAAGGAAATTTGACATTCAAGAATCTATTCAATGAGACTAATCAGACAATCTGTTGGTAGAAGTTTCCACTTTCCATTTCAGTGGAGGCATGATCTTTTCTGAATCTTCAGATTCTCTAGTCTAGTCCTCTGTAGTTCAAATCAATTGGGAGCTATTGTGGATTAGTAGCTAAGCAACAGATTTAAAGTTCAGAGGCTATTCTCCTATATTCCCTCTGCCAATAACTTAGTATGAGATGGTGAGCAAACCATTTAACCTTCTGATTTCACTATCCCTCATCTTTTCAACAGGGAGATAATATAGCTTATTTCTCACAGCTCAGTAAAATATCTCTTAAATAATTCCTCAAAAACAATGGAAAATATGCTCTACTGTATTGTCATAAAGTAAAAGCAGAGCCATTTCCTGCTTTTTCCACATGATATGCAAACGATTAACACCAGTATTTTCCAATAAAGAACTATTTCCTCACCATACCTTGAGGTTTCTTAAATAATCCTTCATTTTTTTAATGTTTCAACAACTACCAAATCACGGACACAATTATATATAGGCTACACTTACGTAATAGTGCTGGTTATATATACAATTTTTTTGTTTTTAATATTTAAGGTTTTTTCTTACAAGGGTGAATTCAGGGGAATATTACATTTGAATTCTACAGCTTCCTGACATAGTTATAGACATAAAATAAATCACTTCTTACCTCCTAGTAAGAGTTTAGATTTGCCTGTGATTCTACCTTTATATTGAAGCACCTGCTTAAAATGAAAAAAAGAAACAGATATGAGATTAAATGTCTGAGGAAAAATTATACCTCAGTGTTTTCTCAGTAAAAGTATTCTTATGCCTGACCCAAAATACTTGAACTTGAAAAGAAAAAATTTTTTCTATTTCAGATTTTCCTTTTTTTTTAATTGGAATGGGGGGGGCATGACAACACATCATTTGAGAGTTGTAATACATTTCTTTATTACAACTGAGGTTAAGTTAATATGAAGGTTTAGAAATTTCCTCTACCTAACATATTTCAAAGATATTTATTTGAGATGAGGTAAGGTAGTTATATTCTAATGATACTTACAATGCACCATCATCTAGAAATTATTTGTGACAGTATTAAAATTCAAAAGGAAATTTGACATTCAAGAATCTATTCAATGAGACTAATCAGACAATCTGTTGGTAGAAGTTTCCACTTTCCATTTCAGTGGAGGCATGATCTTTTCTGAATCTTCAGATTCTCTAGTCTAGTCCTCTGTAGTTCAAATCAATTGGGAGCTATTGTGGATTAGTAGCTAAGCAACAGATTTAAAGTTCAGAGGCTATTCTCCTATATTCCCTCTGCCAATAACTTAGTATGAGATGGTGAGCAAACCATTTAACCTTCTGATTTCACTATCCCTCATCTTTTCAACAGGGAGATAATATAGCTTATTTCTCACAGCTCAGTAAAATATCTCTTAAATAATTCCTCAAAAACAATGGAAAATATGCTCTACTGTATTGTCATAAAGTAAAAGCAGAGCCATTTCCTGCTTTTTCCACATGATATGCAAACGATTAACACCAGTATTTTCCAATAAAGAACTATTTCCTCACCATACCTTGAGGTTTCTTAAATAATCCTTCATTTTTTTAATGTTTCAACAACTACCAAATCACGGACACAATTATATATAGGCTACACTTACGTAATAGTGCTGGTTATATATACAATTTTTTTGTTTTTAATATTTAAGGTTTTTTCTTACAAGGGTGAATTCAGGGGAATATTACATTTGAATTCTACAGCTTCCTGACATAGTTATAGACATAAAATAAATCACTTCTTACCTCCTAGTAAGAGTTTAGATTTGCCTGTGATTCTACCTTTATATTGAAGCACCTGCTTAAAATGAAAAAAAGAAACAGATATGAGATTAAATGTCTGAGGAAAAATTATACCTCAGTGTTTTCTCAGTAAAAGTATTCCTTTGTCTTCATTGAGCTGATTCTCAAAAATACCACATGAGCTGAGAAAGGTGGGAGATGAAAGAATAATATTGGAGAAATGTATATGCTTCTAGGATCCAAATGTCAAAGTCTTTGTGTATAGAGGGTTAATGATCTTTTCATAATACCTAATTTATTCTGTGTGTATGTGTTTTTCTTCAAGTCTTAATAGAAGAAGTTACACAGATAGCTGTTTATAAATACACACATTGAATTCCAGCTGTCCTATTTGAAAAAAAGAAATATTTCAGAGCTATTATTATTTTTACTGTATATAAAATGCATTTATTTTATTTTTAAAATGTAGTTTTAATTGGAGGAAATTGCTTTACGTTGTTTTGTTGGCTTCTGCTATACAGCAGTGCAAATCAGCCATAATTATACATGTATCACCTCCTTCTTGAGCCATGCTCGCCTCCCCTCATCTTACTTCTAGGTGATCACAGACTGCCTGGCTGGGATCCTTGTTATATAGCAACTTCTCACTGGCTATCTATTTCACACATGGTAGTGTGTATATGTTGATGGTACTCTCTCCATTCATTCCACTCTCGCTTTCCCCCACTGTGTTCACAAATCCATTCTCTACTTAATTCTTATTTCTTTCCATGCAAATAGGTTCATCAATATCATTTTTCTAAATTCCATATATATGTTTAATAGTGAATACTTGGTTTTCTCTTCCTGACTTACTTTACTCTGTATAACGGGCTCTAGTTTCATCCACCTCATTAGAACTGACTCAAATTCATTCTTTTTTATGGCTGAGCAATATTCCATTGTATATATGCAGCACATCTTGTTTATCTATTCACTGACTGATGGGCACCTAGCCTGCTTCCATATCCTAGCTATTGTAAACAGGGATGTTACGAATATTGAGGTACATGCGTCTTTTTCAGTTATGGTCTTTTCAGGATGTATGCCCAGTAGTGGGATTCATTAATTTCAAGTGCTCTCATTCTCTTCCATGACTTTCACAGGATACTTCCTGAAATTCCAGTTTAGGTCAGAGATCAAACCTGATCTTAAAATTTCTGCTGAGCTAAAAGCATCTAATCCTCAGCTTTGATCACTCTGAACATTAAATGACAGGAACATTACTGAGAATGCATTTGTTTGTGTCAATTTTTGTTGCATAATAAAATTCAGATGAGTTATTTTCCTGTATATTAATGATTATTTTAAAGATTTTCATCTGATACTTGCTTTTTGAAACTATTTCTGTCCCTCTTCCTTTTTTGTTTTATTATGTGCTTGAAAAGTAACTGTTTTATTATAGTCTTTTCTCAGGGTACTTGGAGTTTTGGGAAATAGTGGGTGTGGGTGCCCCATCAGGTCAGGCAAAAATCTTTTCATTTATTTTATTTTTAAATTTTTGTAAAGTTTTAATTGGAGGAAATTGCTTTACGTTGTTTTGTTGGCTTCTGCTATACAGCAGTGCAAATCAGCCATAATTATACATGTATCACCTCCTTCTTGAGCCATGCTCGCCTCCCCTCATCTTACTTCTAGGTGATCACAGACTGCCTGGCTGGGATCCTTGTTATATAGCAACTTCTCACTGGCTATCTATTTCACACATGGTAGTGTGTATATGTTGATGGTACTCTCTCCATTCATTCCACTCTCGCTTTCCCCCACTGTGTTCACAAATCCATTCTCTACTTAATTCTTATTTCTTTCCATGCAAATAGGTTCATCAATATCATTTTTCTAAATTCCATATATATGTTTAATAGTGAATACTTGGTTTTCTCTTCCTGACTTACTTTACTCTGTATAACGGGCTCTAGTTTCATCCACCTCATTAGAACTGACTCAAATTCATTCTTTTTTATGGCTGAGCAATATTCCATTGTATATATGCAGCACATCTTGTTTATCTATTCACTGACTGATGGGCACCTAGCCTGCTTCCATATCCTAGCTATTGTAAACAGGGATGTTACGAATATTGAGGTACATGCGTCTTTTTCAGTTATGGTCTTTTCAGGATGTATGCCCAGTAGTGGGATTCATTAATTTCAAGTGCTCTCATTCTCTTCCATGACTTTCACAGGATACTTCCTGAAATTCCAGTTTAGGTCAGAGATCAAACCTGATCTTAAAATTTCTGCTGAGCTAAAAGCATCTAATCCTCAGCTTTGATCACTCTGAACATTAAATGACAGGAACATTACTGAGAATGCATTTGTTTGTGTCAATTTTTGTTGCATAATAAAATTCAGATGAGTTATTTTCCTGTATATTAATGATTATTTTAAAGATTTTCATCTGATACTTGCTTTTTGAAACTATTTCTGTCCCTCTTCCTTTTTTGTTTTATTATGTGCTTGAAAAGTAACTGTTTTATTATAGTCTTTTCTCAGGGTACTTGGAGTTTTGGGAAATAGTGGGTGTGGGTGCCCCATCAGCAGGATCAAGAGCATAAAAATTCTATCATTTTAATCTAACAATATGTTATGACAGTCTGTTTAAAAATACAAAGTTAGATAATCAGAAGGATAGAATTTCTGACTCTTAATAAAGTTTCCAAGGTAAACAAGTATCTCAAATAACTATAAAATTAAAAAATGAGTTAAAATGCTATTTAAAACAAAGCATTTTAATAATATGTAATGTAGCATCATTTACATAATGCCAAATTACCACCAAAACATAGTATTGGAAATTTTAAATTATTTCTCTCTCTCTCGTGTGTGTGTGTGTGTGTGTGTGTGTGTATTCCATGTCTGTCAGTTAAAATCTCTTCCTATTTAGTATCCAAACTCTCTGTGGTAGAATGATTACTATTGCTTTTACTATGGGCCACAGCCTGCCTTCCATCTCCAAAGTTATAAGAATAATTTAAGACCTCCTCCTTTAAGATAATTGCTGCTTAGGTCTTCTCATTTCTGGATTTCTTGCTTCCTGCATACACATTTTCCATCCTCTAATATCTTGCGAGTTTAAAATTTTAAGTTGCAATCTCACTCATTATGTCTAAGACCTATGCAGAGAATATAAGTAAGTCCAAGTTTTATTTCTTTGTTTCAGAAAAGTGAAAATCTGGCACTTTGAAGGCATGAAATTTTTTAAAAAAGCATAAATTATACGTATATGTCCTGTGAGAAGGGCATAATACTTCCAAGGTTAAGCAAAACATTAGTCCATCAGTGTTAAAAATGTACCCCTCAGGATAGCATTTAATTTATGCTGTTGTATACATCAGACCTTCTTCACAAGTTTAAGTTCTTAATTTTTGATAGAAAGAGGCTAAATATATCATAGGCATCTAATCCTCAGCTTTGATCACTCTGAACATTAAATGACAGGAACATTACTGAGAATGCATTTGTTTGTGTCAATTTTTGTTGCATAATAAAATTCAGATGAGTTATTTTCCTGTATATTAATGATTATTTTAAAGATTTTCATCTGATACTTGCTTTTTGAAACTATTTCTGTCCCTCTTCCTTTTTTGTTTTATTATGTGCTTGAAAAGTAACTGTTTTATTATAGTCTTTTCTCAGGGTACTTGGAGTTTTGGGAAATAGTGGGTGTGGGTGCCCCATCAGCAGGATCAAGAGCATAAAAATTCTATCATTTTAATCTAACAATATGTTATGACAGTCTGTTTAAAAATACAAAGTTAGATAATCAGAAGGATAGAATTTCTGACTCTTAATAAAGTTTCCAAGGTAAACAAGTATCTCAAATAACTATAAAATTAAAAAATGAGTTAAAATGCTATTTAAAACAAAGCATTTTAATAATATGTAATGTAGCATCATTTACATAATGCCAAATTACCACCAAAACATAGTATTGGAAATTTTAAATTATTTCTCTCTCTCTCGTGTGTGTGTGTGTGTGTGTGTGTGTATTCCATGTCTGTCAGTTAAAATCTCTTCCTATTTAGTATCCAAACTCTCTGTGGTAGAATGATTACTATTGCTTTTACTATGGGCCACAGCCTGCCTTCCATCTCCAAAGTTATAAGAATAATTTAAGACCTCCTCCTTTAAGATAATTGCTGCTTAGGTCTTCTCATTTCTGGATTTCTTGCTTCCTGCATACACATTTTCCATCCTCTAATATCTTGCGAGTTTAAAATTTTAAGTTGCAATCTCACTCATTATGTCTAAGACCTATGCAGAGAATATAAGTAAGTCCAAGTTTTATTTCTTTGTTTCAGAAAAGTGAAAATCTGGCACTTTGAAGGCATGAAATTTTTTAAAAAAGCATAAATTATACGTATATGTCCTGTGAGAAGGGCATAATACTTCCAAGGTTAAGCAAAACATTAGTCCATCAGTGTTAAAAATGTACCCCTCAGGATAGCATTTAATTTATGCTGTTGTATACATCAGACCTTCTTCACAAGTTTAAGTTCTTAATTTTTTTTGATAGAAAGAGGCTAAATATATCTATATGAGAAGGATAGGTACATAAAACATGACAATTAATGCTAAAATGCTGATGGTAATAAGTCAGAAAATGCCAGTAATATTGTGTTTTATTTTACAATAAGGGCCTGAACTGTGAAAAATCTATATTCCACAATCTAAAATATTAGTTCTGACAGCTAAACTTCAGGTCTTCCCCTGCAGTTTAATCCAGTTGCTCTTAAAATAAAATAATCTTATAAGATATGAACATAAAAGATTCTGTCTTGGTTATCTTTGAAAACTTAACATATACTTCTAGAGAAGTGATAATTTACCATATCAAATTTTATATACCTGAACATTTAGCAGTGCCTCTGCCAAATATAGTCATTATATTCTTAAAACTAATATATCACTTTAGCAGGATATTTGCTTTATAAAATCAAGGATTTTCAAATTGAGACAGATACCTAGCTTTAGGCAGAGAGATGTGAGAACTTCGACTTTTGGTTAATGTTTTTGATCACCACATGGAATGAAAAGAGCTGCACAGACATATAGGAACACACATATTAGTTCTAAGTGGTCACAGTAAACATGCAAATCCAGCAGGCCAATTTTACGTCCCCTCCATACCTTTTTCTTCAAGGGACGGTTAAGTGCTTCTTTGCTGCTTAACAGTGTGCAAATTATTTACACTGCCATTCAAGTCTTTTTGTAACAGGATTCTTAAATTGTATTAACCAGTATTTTTCCTATTGTATTACCACTAGGTCTAAAATTCTGAGCAGAGGCCTGCAAACATTTTTTGTAGAGGGCTAGAGAGTAAATATTTTAAGATTTGCACATCATGAGCACTCTCTTCCTCCTTCTCACCCTCTTTCTTCTTGAAATTACTTTAAAGGTATGCGAAGGAAAAGAAAAAAAAATTTTTCTTAGTTCACAGGTCATACAGAAACAGACCAAAGGCCAAATTTCATCCTTTCAATATTGTGAGATAGCCTCAACTCTTCCTTTAATATGAAGGTTTTTGTTGGTGTTGACTGTACTAGGACATTATTATCTTTTTTTTTATTTTATTGCAACCACTTTTCTCATTATGTCTATAAACCCGTCTTCACTAAGATGGCAACATCAACATCTCAATATTTCTCCTATATTTAATTCCTATTTCCCCTTTCTTCAGTATTAACACTTTTCATTTCTTTGCGGCATTCTCACTTTTGCTAAGCAATTACCTCATTATGCTATTGATTTTATAAATTCCACATGGGTTTATTACTATGAGACGAGGAGTCAGCCCAGCTATGGGCTTTTCTGTCTGAGTTTCAGCCCACTAAATCAGGTCTTCCCTGCAGTTTAATCCAGTTGCTCTTAAAATAAAATAATCTTATAAGATATGAACATAAAAGATTCTGTCTTGGTTATCTTTGAAAACTTAACATATACTTCTAGAGAAGTGATAATTTACCATATCAAATTTTATATACCTGAACATTTAGCAGTGCCTCTGCCAAATATAGTCATTATATTCTTAAAACTAATATATCACTTTAGCAGGATATTTGCTTTATAAAATCAAGGATTTTCAAATTGAGACAGATACCTAGCTTTAGGCAGAGAGATGTGAGAACTTCGACTTTTGGTTAATGTTTTTGATCACCACATGGAATGAAAAGAGCTGCACAGACATATAGGAACACACATATTAGTTCTAAGTGGTCACAGTAAACATGCAAATCCAGCAGGCCAATTTTACGTCCCTCCATACCTTTTTCTTCAAGGGACGGTTAAGTGCTTCTTTGCTGCTTAACAGTGTGCAAATTATTTACACTGCCATTCAAGTCTTTTTGTAACAGGATTCTTAAATTGTATTAACCAGTATTTTTCCTATTGTATTACCACTAGGTCTAAAATTCTGAGCAGAGGCCTGCAAACATTTTTTGTAGAGGGCTAGAGAGTAAATATTTTAAGATTTGCACATCATGAGCACTCTCTTCCTCCTTCTCACCCTCTTTCTTCTTGAAATTACTTTAAAGGTATGCGAAGGAAAAGAAAAAAAAATTTTTCTTAGTTCACAGGTCATACAGAAACAGACCAAAGGCCAAATTTCATCCTTTCAATATTGTGAGATAGCCTCAACTCTTCCTTTAATATGAAGGTTTTTGTTGGTGTTGACTGTACTAGGACATTATTATCTTTTTTTTTATTTTATTGCAACCACTTTTCTCATTATGTCTATAAACCCGTCTTCACTAAGATGGCAACATCAACATCTCAATATTTCTCCTATATTTAATTCCTATTTCCCCTTTCTTCAGTATTAACACTTTTCATTTCTTTGCGGCATTCTCACTTTTGCTAAGCAATTACCTCATTATGCTATTGATTTTTGTAAATTCCACATGGGTTTATTACTATGAGACGAGGAGTCAGCCCAGCTATGGGCTTTTCTGTCTGAAGAGCAAATTTATAATGACCAGTCACTGGCAGATTTTGAAGAAGTGGCATGGTTGGTCATTGATCATGATGTGAATCTATTATTTACATAATGATATCTGGAGTGAAAAGCTAATAATGAGATTTATACTTTATGCAACTATTCACATTTAATATAGCATAATAACTAAAATTTGAACTATGTTGTTGGAAAACTGCTGTTATTTTACTAAAACATGGTTAACTGGTCTTTGAAATGGAAAATTGACACTTAAAAACATTGAGTGATACAGGTAAACAATTTTACTTGGTCTGTCTCCACAATCTTACTCTTTTTTTTTTTTTTTTTTTTAAGTTTTTGGTGGCTTTTATTTGCCTTTCATTTATTTATTTTCATCCATCCTTGTTCTTTGGCCTGTGTGGGCTTCCCATTGCAGTAGCCTCTCTTGTTGCAGAGCACCAGTGTGCGAAACAGATCAGGGAAATACACTGCGGGTTGCTGCCCCAAAACCTGGCTCAAGCCGGACAGCAGGGAAACTTGCACCCTCTGGGGCTTAGTCCCGTATCCGGCAGTGCGCACGTGCTGGCAGCCTGAAAAGTCCGTGTAGTCCCTGAGTTGCAGCAAAGAAGCCACAGTCCTGCAGGGAACAGAGGGCTGTGGCAGAGAAAAGCAGAAGAGCAGGGATTGAAGGCTACCAGGAGGTGCGCTGTGGAAATGGGGAGCCCCCTCCGGCACAAGATCATGTGCAAGGTCCCCGGCCAACGGACTGGGAACCATCCACTGCCCTGGCCAGCACCTGAACTGTCTTCAGAGCCTTTGAATTAATGAAAGCAAAAACAGAAAACAGAGCAACCGGCTCTGCAAGGATCTTGACTCCAAAAAAAACCTTACCTTACTGAAACCTAAGACAAAAGCTACCATCCAGCCCACATACCCGGCCCCCACCAGTAAAGGCTAGGAAGATCTGGGGCAACATCAAGAGAAAACTGGTTGGAAGGTCCACACCCAGATGAGAAGATAAAAACCAGGGACAATATTTACCCTTTATTTTTGTTTTGTTTGTTTGTTTGTTTTATTTTGTTTTTTGTCTTTTCTTTTTAATTTTTTTTTAAATTTTAATTTTTTAAAACTTCATTTCTTTCTTTTTTGCCACTGCTTCCTCTATCTATGTTCTAACTTTAAAATCTTTTTCTATCTACTACTATACTCTATATAAATATTTCCTATATTCCTGTCTCTACTATTCCCTTCCAGCTGTACCAAACTCTACTACACACTAATGTTTGTTACCTAGCACTATAAAATTCTTGTAACAAGAATCTATTCCTTCTCATTACCCATACACTCTCTTCCTCCTCACCCCCAATATGTGGCTTAGTTAAAAACTCGTTTCAATGTAATATTACCAGCCAGGACCTTGCCCTGCATCTATTTTTCCAGCCAATATTTTAATTAATTTAGAGCTTAAGGGTCAGGTAACATCTTTGATCGTGCCATTTGCCAGAAAAATTTCCTATGTTTTATCCCTGTAAGACTGTTCAGTTGCGGTTATTGATGTGTATGTATGTATATTATTCCACTATGTTAGAAAATATTTGCATGATTTCATGACTGTCATCTATCAGGGTTGCACCTCTTGTTCCTCATATGCTTATATTTGAACTAATACCACTGAACACCATAGCAAAGCATACATAGAGCCTACATCCCCTGGTCAGAGATCAAACCAAGGAGCCTCGGAGTGGAAGCCCTGATTCCAAGACCCCACACTATAAAAGAACACACAGAACTGGAGATTATCCACCTGCAAACAAGACCTAACACCACCTAAGACACAAACCACCAAACCCTTCTACAAGGACAGAAAACAAAAGGAAGTGGGAATCCAACCATGAAGCCTGGGGGAAAAGAACTCCAACACACAGACACACACAAAGAAACAGAAATTAACATAATAATGAAAAGAAAGAGAAACACTGCACAAATGAAGGAACAAACTAGAGAAACACAGCTACAGATGACAGAAGAGGAGGTACACAAATTATCAGAAAGCGAATGCAGAAGAGCAATACTAGCAAGGATTCAAAACACTGAAAACAGAATATTAGAGGAAATTAGTGCACTGAGAAGAGACATTCAGGAAATGAAAAATAAGCAAATAGAGACAAACAACTCAATTGCTGAACTCAAAAATACTACAGAAGGTCTCAACGGTAGAGTATCAGAGGCAGAAGAACGGATAAGTGAACCGGAAGACAAAATGGTGGAAATGACTGCTGAAGAATAGAACAAAGCAAACAAAAACTCAAAAGACAATATCAAACACACCAACGGGTTTTGAGGAAAGCCTAAGAGAAAACCCACTACTATACTCTATATAAATATTTCCTATATTCCTGTCTCTACTATTCCCTTCCAGCTGTACCAAACTCTACTACACACTAATGTTTGTTACCTAGCACTATAAAATTCTTGTAACAAGAATCTATTCCTTCTCATTACCCATACACTCTCTTCCTCCTCACCCCCAATATGTGGCTTAGTTAAAAACTCGTTTCAATGTAATATTACCAGCCAGGACCTTGCCCTGCATCTATTTTTCCAGCCAATATTTTAATTAATTTAGAGCTTAAGGGTCAGGTAACATCTTTGATCGTGCCATTTGCCAGAAAAATTTCCTATGTTTTATCCCTGTAAGACTGTTCAGTTGCGGTTATTGATGTGTATGTATGTATATTATTCCACTATGTTAGAAAATATTTGCATGATTTCATGACTGTCATCTATCAGGGTTGCACCTCTTGTTCCTCATATGCTTATATTTGAACTAATACCACTGAACACCATAGCAAAGCATACATAGAGCCTACATCCCCTGGTCAGAGATCAAACCAAGGAGCCTCGGAGTGGAAGCCCTGATTCCAAGACCCCACACTATAAAAGAACACACAGAACTGGAGATTATCCACCTGCAAACAAGACCTAACACCACCTAAGACACAAACCACCAAACCCTTCTACAAGGACAGAAAACAAAAGGAAGTGGGAATCCAACCATGAAGCCTGGGGGAAAAGAACTCCAACACACAGACACACACAAAGAAACAGAAATTAACATAATAATGAAAAGAAAGAGAAACACTGCACAAATGAAGGAACAAACTAGAGAAACACAGCTACAGATGACAGAAGAGGAGGTACACAAATTATCAGAAAGCGAATGCAGAAGAGCAATACTAGCAAGGATTCAAAACACTGAAAACAGAATATTAGAGGAAATTAGTGCACTGAGAAGAGACATTCAGGAAATGAAAAATAAGCAAATAGAGACAAACAACTCAATTGCTGAACTCAAAAATACTACAGAAGGTCTCAACGGTAGAGTATCAGAGGCAGAAGAACGGATAAGTGAACCGGAAGACAAAATGGTGGAAATGACTGCTGAAGAATAGAACAAAGCACAAAAACTCAAAAGAACTGAGGAAAGCCTAAGAGACCTATGGGACAATATCAAACACACCAACGTTAGAATTATAGGAGTCCCAGAAGAAGAAGAGGGAAAGAAAGGCTATGAAAAATTCTTGAAGAGGTTATTGTAGAAAACTTCCCCAGCATGGGAAAGGAAATGCTCAACCAAATCCAAGAAGCACAAAGAGTTTCATACAGGATAAACCCCAGAAGAAACACACCAAGGCATATTCTAATTAAATGAACACAGACTAAATATGAAGACAGAATACTTAAAGAAGCTAGGAACAAACAACAAGTAACATATAAAGGAAACCCCATGTGTTTAACTGCTGATCTTTCCACAGAAACCCTGCATGCCAGAAGAGAATGGCAGGACACATTGAAATGGCTAAAAGAGAATAACCTAATTCCTAACCTAATAACCTAATAACGGCTAAAGAGAATAGCCAAGAATTCTTTACTGGTCAAGGGTCTCATTCAGAATAGATGAAGAAGTCAAAAGCTTCATAGACAAGCAAAAGCTACAAGAATTATGTACCACAAAACCAGCCCTACAACAAATGTTAAAGGGCCTGATATAGCCAATAAATACAAGAGTAGGAGAAGTTCTACAAATCAAACCCCAAATATCCACGAAGATGACAATAGGAACATTCATATCAATAATTACTTTGACTGTAAATGGACTCATTGCTCCAACCAAAAGACACAGGCTGGCTGAATGGATACAGAAGCAAGACCAATATATATATATGCTGTCTACAAGAGACCGACTTCAGACCTAGAGACACTCATAGACTGAAAGTGAGAAGATGGAAAACATCATTGCTCCAACCAAGGTCACAGATGACAGAAGAGGAGGTACACAAATTATCAGAAAGCGAATGCAGAAGAGCAATACTAGCAAGGATTCAAAACACTGAAAACAGAATATTAGAGGAAATTAGTGCACTGAGAAGAGACATTCAGGAAATGAAAAATAAGCAAATAGAGACAAACAACTCAATTGCTGAACTCAAAAATACTACAGAAGGTCTCAACGGTAGAGTATCAGAGGCAGAAGAACGGATAAGTGAACCGGAAGACAAAATGGTGGAAATGACTGCTGAAGAATAGAACAAAGCACAAAAACTCAAAAGAACTGAGGAAAGCCTAAGAGACCTATGGGACAATATCAAACACACCAACGTTAGAATTATAGGAGTCCCAGAAGAAGAAGAGGGAAAGAAAGGCTATGAAAAATTCTTGAAGAGGTTATTGTAGAAAACTTCCCCAGCATGGGAAAGGAAATGCTCAACCAAATCCAAGAAGCACAAAGAGTTTCATACAGGATAAACCCCAGAAGAAACACACCAAGGCATATTCTAATTAAATGAACACAGACTAAATATGAAGACAGAATACTTAAAGAAGCTAGGAACAAACAACAAGTAACATATAAAGGAAACCCCATGTGTTTAACTGCTGATCTTTCCACAGAAACCCTGCATGCCAGAAGAGAATGGCAGGACACATTGAAATGGCTAAAAGAGAATAACCTAATTCCTAACCTAATAACCTAATAACGGCTAAAAGAGAATAGCCAAGAATTCTTTACTGGTCAAGGGTCTCATTCAGAATAGATGAAGAAGTCAAAAGCTTCATAGACAAGCAAAAGCTACAAGAATTATGTACCACAAAACCAGCCCTACAACAAATGTTAAAGGGCCTGATATAGCCAATAAATACAAGAGTAGGAGAAGTTCTACAAATCAAACCCCAAATATCCACGAAGATGACAATAGGAACATTCATATCAATAATTACTTTGACTGTAAATGGACTCATTGCTCCAACCAAAAGACACAGGCTGGCTGAATGGATACAGAAGCAAGACCAATATATATATATGCTGTCTACAAGAGACCGACTTCAGACCTAGAGACACTCATAGACTGAAAGTGAGAAGATGGAAAATATATTCCACAAAATGGAAATCAGAAGAAAGCTGGGGTAGCAATACTCATATCAGACAATATAGACTTTAAAGTAAAGATGATTATAGGAGACAAGACAGGTCACTACATCATGATCAAGAGATCTATCCAAGAGGAAGACATAACAGTCATGAATATCTATGTACCCAACACAGGTGCACCTCAATGCATAAGACAAATACTTTAAAACATAAAAGAGGAAATTTACAATGACACAATAATTGTAGGAGACTTTAACACTTCTCTCTCACCAATGGATAGATCATCAAAGCAGAATATTAATAAATAAACACAAGCCATAAATGCTACACTAGAAGAGACGGACTGCACTGATATCTTTAGGATCTTCCATCCAAAAGCAGAAGAATGCACTTTCTTCTCAAGTGCTCAAGGAACATTCTCCAGGATAGATCACATTTTGGCCCACAAATCAAACCTCAGTCAATTCAAGAAAACTGAAATTATATCAACCATCTTCTCTGACCACAATATATAGAGACTGGAGATCAACTGCAGGAAAAAAAGCGTTAAAAATACAAGTACATGGAGATGAAACAACACATACCTAAAAAACCAACTGATTACCAAGCAAATCAAAGGAGAAAAAAAAAGTTCCAGGAAGAAAATGACAATGAACACATGATAGTGCAAAACCTATGGGATGATGCCGAAGTAGTTCTAAGAGGGAAATTTATAGCAATACCTTCCTACCTCAAGAAACAAGAAAAATATCAAACAGATGATCTAAAACTGCACTGAAAACAACTGGAGAAAGAAGAACAAAAATGCCCCAGAGCCAACAGAAGAAGAGAAATCACAAAGATCAGAGCAGAAATAAATGAAAAAGAAATGAAAGTAACAGTAGTAAAGATAAATAAAACGAGAAGCTGGTTCTTCGAAAAGGTAAACAAAATTGAGAAACCACTCGCCAGACTCATCAGGTAACAAAGAGAGAAGAACCAGATCAACAAAATCAAAAATGAAAAGGAGAGACTACAACAGATAATGCAGAAATCCAAAGGATTCTAAGAGACTATTATGAACAACTATATGGTAACAAATGGACAACCTGGAAGAAATGAACAGTTCCTTGGACAGGATTAATCTCCCAAGACTCAACCAGGAAGAAATAGAAACTATAAACAACACAATCATAAGCTTAGAAATCGAATTTGTGTTCAAAAATCTACCCAAAAAATAGCCCGGGGCCAGATGACTTCATAGGTGAATTCTACCAAACATTTAAAGGAGAGCTAATGTCTGTCTCTCTAAAACTATTTCAAAAAATTGCACAGGAAGGAACATATCTAAACACATTCTACGAGGCCGCCATCACCCTGACACCAAAGCCAGGCAAAGAAACACAAAAAAAGAAAATTATAGACCAATTTCACTGATGAACTTAAATGCCAAGAGCCTCAACAAAACCCTAGCAAACAGAGTTCAACAACACATCAAAAAACTCATACATCATGATCAAGTCGAGTTCTTCCCAGCTATGCACGGATGCTTCAATATCCACAAATCAATCAATGTGATCCACCATATCAACAAATTCAAAGACAAAAATCACGTGATGTTCTCAATAGACTCACATAAAGCCTTCGACAAAGTACAACATCCATTTATGATGAAAACTTTTCAAAAAAAGGGCATAGAAGGAATCTATCTCAACATATTGAAAGCCATATATGAGAAATCCATGGTGAACATTATCTTCAACGGTGAAAAACTGAAAACATTCCCTGTAAGATCAGGAACAAGACAGGGGTGTCCACTCTCACCACTATTATTCAACATAGTCCTGGAATTTCTAGCAATAGCAATAAGAGAAGAAAAAAAAGAATCCAAATTGGGAAAAAAGAAGTAATGCTCTCTCCATTTACAGACAACATGATATTATACATAGAAAACCCCAAAGACACTGTTAGAAAAACCCCAAGACACTATTACAAAGCTACTAGAGCTAATCAACGAATTCAGCAAAATTGCAGGATACAAAATCGATACCCATTCCTATATATAAACAATGAAAAATCAGAAAATGAAATCAAAGAGGCAATCCCCTTCATCATCGCAACCAAAAGAATAAAATATCTAGCAATAAACCTACCCAAAGAAACAAAAGAACACTACACAGAAAATTGACAAAAAAACAACACAATCATAAGCTTAGAAATCGAATTTGTGTTCAAAAATCTACCCAAAAATAGCCCGGGCCAGATGACTTCATAGGTGAATTCTACCAAACATTTAAAGGAGAGCTAATGTCTGTCTCTCTAAAACTATTTCAAAAAATTGCACAGGAAGGAACATATCTAAACACATTCTACGAGGCCGCCATCACCCTGACACCAAAGCCAGGCAAAGAAACACAAAAAAAGAAAATTATAGACCAATTTCACTGATGAACTTAAATGCCAAGAGCCTCAACAAAACCCTAGCAAACAGAGTTCAACAACACATCAAAAAACTCATACATCATGATCAAGTCGAGTTCTTCCCAGCTATGCACGGATGCTTCAATATCCACAAATCAATCAATGTGATCCACCATATCAACAAATTCAAAGACAAAAATCACGTGATGTTCTCAATAGACTCACATAAAGCCTTCGACAAAGTACAACATCCATTTATGATGAAAACTTTTCAAAAAAAGGGCATAGAAGGAATCTATCTCAACATATTGAAAGCCATATATGAGAAATCCATGGTGAACATTATCTTCAACGGTGAAAAACTGAAAACATTCCCTGTAAGATCAGGAACAAGACAGGGGTGTCCACTCTCACCACTATTATTCAACATAGTCCTGGAATTTCTAGCAATAGCAATAAGAGAAGAAAAAAAAGAATCCAAATTGGGAAAAAAGAAGTAATGCTCTCTCCATTTACAGACAACATGATATTATACATAGAAAACCCCAAAGACACTGTTAGAAAAACCCCAAGACACTATTACAAAGCTACTAGAGCTAATCAACGAATTCAGCAAAATTGCAGGATACAAAATCGATACCCATTCCTATATATAAACAATGAAAAATCAGAAAATGAAATCAAAGAGGCAATCCCCTTCATCATCGCAACCAAAAGAATAAAATATCTAGCAATAAACCTACCCAAAGAAACAAAAGAACACTACACAGAAAATTACAAGACACTCATGAAAGAAATTAAAGAAGACTTGAACAGATGGAGAGCTATTCCATGTTCCTGGGTCGGAAGAATCAATATTGTTAAAATGACCATGCTACCAAATGTCATCTACTGATTCAGTGTGATCCCTATCAGACTACCAATGACATTCTTCACAGAACTAGACCAAAGAATAACACAGTTCATGTGGAAACACAAAAGACCCTGAATAGCCAAAGCAGTCCTTAGAAAGAAAACGGAGCTGGAGGAAACAAAGTCCCTAATTTCAGACTCTACTACAAAGCAACAGTCATCAAGACAGTACGGTACTGGCACAAAAACAGAAATATCGACCAATGGAACAAGATAGAAAACCCAGAGATAAACCCACGCACCCATGAGTACCTTCTTTCTGACAAAGGAGGCGAAATCTAAAATGGGACAAAGACAGCCTCTTCCACAAATGGTGCTGAGAAAACTGGACAGTTACATGCAAAAAAAAAAGTTGGAACATTCCCCGACACCATACACAAAGATCAACTCAAAATGGATTAAAGACATAAATGTAAGACCAGAAACCCTAAAACTCTTAGAGGAGAATATAGACAAAATACTTAAGGGCATAAATAAAACCAAGATCTTCCAAGTCTCAGCTACTAGAATAGCAGAACTCAAAACAAAAAATGAACATGTGAGACCTAATGAAACTTAAAAACTTTTGTACAGCAAAAGAAACTACAAAAAAGGTGAACAGACAGCCCACAGAATAGGAGAAAATCATAGCAAATGAAATAACAGACAAAGACTTAATTTCCAAAATCTACAAGCAACTCAGACAACTCAGCACCGGAAAAATGAACAACCCAATCAAAAAATGGGAAAAAGACCTAAATAGACATCTCACCAAAGACAACATACAGATGGTCAAAAAACACATGAAACGATGCTCAATCTTGCTTATTATTAGAGAAATGCAAATCCACACACAAACGTTTTAGCAACAGATTTATAGAATTCCTAGAGTAAAGAAATATAATTTGAGTTTGCATGCATGTGTTCTAAGTCCTTTCAATTGTATTCTTCTTTTGGAAACCCAATTTGAGTTTAGCTGATAAATATATTATCAGAACATCAGACAAAACAACATTAGTCATTTTATATGTTTATATGTTGTTTTAATTATTAGATTTATCCAAGTAATACTGCTATTTTTAGGATAAAGTGTTGAATATTAAGGACATGCGTGAGTGCTACGTTGCTTCAAGCATGTCTCACTCTGTACAACCCATGGACTGTAGCCCACCAGGCTTCTCTGTCCATGGCATTCTCTAGGTAAGAATAATGGAGTGGGTTGCCATGCCCTCCTCCAGGGGGTCTTCCTGACCAGAAAATATCTCTTACAATTCTTGCATTGGCAGGTGAGTTCACCACTAGCACCACCTGGGAAGCCCCATTAATGACTTAATACAGATCAAGTAAACATAAGTGAAATTAATTTTCATATATTCCTTTATAATCAATAAAATATAAACATTAAAAGAGTAGTTGTTATGTCCAAAGAGTTTTATTCAACACTTCTCTTCCACAAATGGTGCTGAGAAAACTGGACAGTTACATGCAAAAAAAGTTGGAACATTCCCCGACACCATACACAAAGATCAACTCAAAATGGATTAAAGACATAAATGTAAGACCAGAAACCCTAAAACTCTTAGAGGAGAATATAGACAAAATACTTAAGGGCATAAATAAAACCAAGATCTTCCAAGTCTCAGCTACTAGAATAGCAGAACTCAAAACAAAAAATGAACATGTGAGACCTAATGAAACTTAAAAACTTTTGTACAGCAAAAGAAACTACAAAAAAGGTGAACAGACAGCCCACAGAATAGGAGAAAATCATAGCAAATGAAATAACAGACAAAGACTTAATTTCCAAAATCTACAAGCAACTCAGACAACTCAGCACCGGAAAAATGAACAACCCAATCAAAAAATGGGAAAAAGACCTAAATAGACATCTCACCAAAGACAACATACAGATGGTCAAAAAACACATGAAACGATGCTCAATCTTGCTTATTATTAGAGAAATGCAAATCCACACACAAACGTTTTAGCAACAGATTTATAGAATTCCTAGAGTAAAGAAATATAATTTGAGTTTGCATGCATGTGTTCTAAGTCCTTTCAATTGTATTCTTCTTTTGGAAACCCAATTTGAGTTTAGCTGATAAATATATTATCAGAACATCAGACAAAACAACATTAGTCATTTTATATGTTTATATGTTGTTTTAATTATTAGATTTATCCAAGTAATACTGCTATTTTTAGGATAAAGTGTTGAATATTAAGGACATGCGTGAGTGCTACGTTGCTTCAAGCATGTCTCACTCTGTACAACCCATGGACTGTAGCCCACCAGGCTTCTCTGTCCATGGCATTCTCTAGGTAAGAATAATGGAGTGGGTTGCCATGCCCTCCTCCAGGGGGTCTTCCTGACCAGAAAATATCTCTTACAATTCTTGCATTGGCAGGTGAGTTCACCACTAGCACCACCTGGGAAGCCCCATTAATGACTTAATACAGATCAAGTAAACATAAGTGAAATTAATTTTCATATATTCCTTTATAATCAATAAAATATAAACATTAAAAGAGTAGTTGTTATGCATCATAAACAAAGAGTTATTAATTCAACACTTCTCTCCAACATCGAGATTCAACTACTAGAAGGTCTTATTGCTTATGTTTCCAAAAAAAAAAAAATCCTTAGAGTCATTTCTGTAGCATGAGATAGGAATTAAGATTTC
The DNA here is from genome assembly GCA_022376925.1 of Tragulus kanchil. Lineage (NCBI taxonomy): Eukaryota > Metazoa > Chordata > Mammalia > Artiodactyla > Tragulidae > Tragulus > Tragulus kanchil. The sequence continues at coordinate 12,491,142 of JAIOJX010000026.1, read as the reverse complement.
CTCAAGGTATTAAATAAATCATTTTACAGTATTCTGTGATAGTAAAAATTGTAGACATTACTATTTCTGATGTAAATGAAAATTTATCTTTATATAACCATTCTTATATATTTAATGTTCATATAATATTATCATTAAAATGATTTTTGAGAGATATACAACTTTTAATAAGCATTCTAAGTAGGTCAAAATAAGAAGAAAACTATGAAATGAAAATATTTCTTCCTTATGTAAAATGACATGACTTTTGATTATAATGTTTTTTGGCTTATTTAATAAGTCTAAAAATGTATTTAATCACAAAAACTAAATTTCAATTTTTCTCCCCTTATCTTCGTAGGACCCACTGGGACATGATTAGAGAGAAATCTGTTTAGAAAATTTTCCATTATCCATTTGTTCCTTTTTCTGATTCTTCTTCAGTCATTACTTTTATCTCATCAACATGAGGCTTAAGAGTCTGAGTGTTGCCTGTGTATGTGCATATAATGTGTGTGTGTGTGTTTCCTTCAGCTTTGAGTACACATCCTATCACTTATTAAAATTGAATATTCCTTTCTCCAAAATCTTTATGCTATACAATTAAGAGCACCAATATAATCTTAATATTTCACTTTAGGTTTATCAGATTGAAAATTCCAGAATCTTCTCTAATGTACTTTTATGATCAAAGTATTTTTATATACTCCTTTAGTCTTTGTTCTCAGATCTTTTAAACAATAGCTTCTAACTTGTCATGGTTTTTCTTTAAAAATGCACATACTTATCTAATAATGAAAAGTAGGCATAGTCTTTTTGTATGAAAGCACTCCACTGTAATGTCGTCTGTTTATATACAAGAAATGAATAGCTATTTCCTTCAGGTGATAAATCTATATTCTTAGGTGTGCTTAATTTCCTTGACAACTAATTTCAATAAAATATAAACATTAAAAGAGTAGTTGTTATGCATCATAAACAAAGAGTTATTAATTCAACACTTCTCTCCAACATCGAGATTCAACTACTAGAAGGTCTTATTGCTTATGTTTCCAAAAAAAAAAAAATCCTTAGAGTCATTTCTGTAGCATGAGATAGGAATTAAGATTTCCTCAAGGTATTAAATAAATCATTTTACAGTATTCTGTGATAGTAAAAATTGTAGACATTACTATTTCTGATGTAAATGAAAATTTATCTTTATATAACCATTCTTATATATTTAATGTTCATATAATATTATCATTAAAATGATTTTTGAGAGATATACAACTTTTAATAAGCATTCTAAGTAGGTCAAAATAAGAAGAAAACTATGAAATGAAAATATTTCTTCCTTATGTAAAATGACATGACTTTTGATTATAATGTTTTTTGGCTTATTTAATAAGTCTAAAAATGTATTTAATCACAAAAACTAAATTTCAATTTTTCTCCCCTTATCTTCGTAGGACCCACTGGGACATGATTAGAGAGAAATCTGTTTAGAAAATTTTCCATTATCCATTTGTTCCTTTTTCTGATTCTTCTTCAGTCATTACTTTTATCTCATCAACATGAGGCTTAAGAGTCTGAGTGTTGCCTGTGTATGTGCATATAATGTGTGTGTGTGTGTTTCCTTCAGCTTTGAGTACACATCCTATCACTTATTAAAATTGAATATTCCTTTCTCCAAAATCTTTATGCTATACAATTAAGAGCACCAATATAATCTTAATATTTCACTTTAGGTTTATCAGATTGAAAATTCCAGAATCTTCTCTAATGTACTTTTATGATCAAAGTATTTTTATATACTCCTTTAGTCTTTGTTCTCAGATCTTTTAAACAATAGCTTCTAACTTGTCATGGTTTTTCTTTAAAAATGCACATACTTATCTAATAATGAAAAGTAGGCATAGTCTTTTTTTGTATGAAAGCACTCCACTGTAATGTCGTCTGTTTATATACAAGAAATGAATAGCTATTTCCTTCAGGTGATAAATCTATATTCTTAGGTGTGCTTAATTTCCTTGACAACTAATTTCCTTTTGAAATATTATCCTACATAATAATGGGAAACTGTAATTGTTACAGTAAGCTACAAATAGCTGAGCATATTAACTGGTAAACCACTCTGACATGTTAGAATTTTCTTTTTTTAAAAAATAAGGATTTTAAGACCAATACTCTTTGACTCTCACAATAAATTAAGAAAGTGAAGTTTCTTGTTGAAATGTATCTCTGTTTCCTGGTCCCAAATGGGTGTATCTTATATATTATTTTATTTTCCTTGTCCTAGTATATACAGGAAAATCAGTTTAAACTCAAGAGCAATGGCTTAATATTGAAGTAGGAAATTATTCTTTTATGTCCTAGCTCTACCATCTGGGTAAAGTTGAAGATATCCCAATGTGCACAATTAGACTTTCAGGCTTTATACCACAAATAATAAGGATTCTACTTAATCCAGGCAATTCCTGAAAGTAGCTAACAGTGTAATATTACACTTCACTGAATTTTTCTTCTTTCTGTATCTGTTTTTTCATTAACTTTGGCAAAGGTATGCAAGGAATTGTGTACATTTGTGACAAGCTATGATAGTATAAGTATCAGTTAGATCAATAACCGTGACAATTTTAGAATAAGAATTACTTTAAAGTCTAATTCTTCCATCAATATAAATTTTTAATCAATGTGAACATGAATAGAAACTACAGCCTTGAACCAAGTAATGGATTCCTATGGATTGCACCATGGCTAAGAAATATTTGTGATCAGCAGGTTTCATCATTTTATCCAGGTAATTTTTGCTTGATTGCACACTTGGAAGTATTGAAACAAAGAGTGTATAAGAAAATGGAAATCATTAAATTGAAAGACAATGTTGTTCATTTTATTTGATAATTTTATTGATAATATACACTAGAGTTTGCAAAGACTACTGTAATTCTTTAGATCTTTTAAACCCAATAAAGCTTCTAACTTGTCATGGTTTTTCTTTAAAAATGCACATACTTATCTAATAATGAAAAGTAGGCATAGTCTTTTTTTGTATGAAAGCACTCCACTGTAATGTCGTCTGTTTATATACAAGAAATGAATAGCTATTACCTTCAGGTGATAAATCTATATTCTTAGGTGTGCTTAATTTCCTTGACAACTAATTTCCTTTTGAAATATTATCCTACATAATAATGGGAAACTGTAATTGTTACAGTAAGCTACAAATAGCTGAGCATATTAACTGGTAAACCACTCTGACATGTTAGAATTTTCTTTTTTTAAAAAATAAGGATTTTAAGACCAATACTCTTTGACTCTCACAATAAATTAAGAAAGTGAAGTTTCTTGTTGAAATGTATCTCTGTTTCCTGGTCCCAAATGGGTGTATCTTATATATTATTTTATTTTCCTTGTCCTAGTATATACAGGAAAATCAGTTTAAACTCAAGAGCAATGGCTTAATATTGAAGTAGGAAATTATTCTTTTATGTCCTAGCTCTACCATCTGGGTAAAGTTGAAGATATCCCAATGTGCACAATTAGACTTTCAGGCTTTATACCACAAATAATAAGGATTCTACTTAATCCAGGCAATTCCTGAAAGTAGCTAACAGTGTAATATTACACTTCACTGAATTTTTCTTCTTTCTGTATCTGTTTTTTCATTAACTTTGGCAAAGGTATGCAAGGAATTGTGTACATTTGTGACAAGCTATGATAGTATAAGTATCAGTTAGATCAATAACCGTGACAATTTTAGAATAAGAATTACTTTAAAGTCTAATTCTTCCATCAATATAAATTTTTAATCAATGTGAACATGAATAGAAACTACAGCCTTGAACCAAGTAATGGATTCCTATGGATTGCACCATGGCTAAGAAATATTTGTGATCAGCAGGTTTCATCATTTTATCCAGGTAATTTTTGCTTGATTGCACACTTGGAAGTATTGAAACAAAGAGTGTATAAGAAAATGGAAATCATTAAATTGAAAGACAATGTTGTTCATTTTATTTGATAATTTTATTGATAATATACACTAGAGGGTACTGGCAGTTTGCAAAGACTACTGTAATTAGTACTATCCTATCAATGTGCCAAACTTTTACTCCACACAAGCTTTGAAATCTGGGATTCTTAGTCAAGGATTAAAATAGAAATAAGCACCCATTTAAAAAATAATATTGTGTAATTAGATTTGAGCTGATATCTGTTATCAATTCTGATACAATATAGATTATTTCATACCATTTATGTGTTAAAAATTAGGATGCGAATTGGAGTTAAGAGTTTATATTTTTCTAACATATTTTGCATCAAATAGATTTGAATACTATTCTCTGATTAATGTTTAATCAAGTTATCAGAGAATACTAGTCTCTGATTAATTTATACCATATTGATTATGTATGGAAATTAAGCACTTCCTACAAATGCACAGATACAACTCAATTGAAGATGTTTCTGATAAAAAAAATAAAACAGAAATGGTGACTTCAAGAAAAATTGGTTGCAAACTACATGTGAACTAAATAAGAAATATTTGGTGAATTTCTTGTCATGAACATTACAGAGCATTAAATGTACAGTCTGAATACTCTAAAATCAGGAACCAGAAAGTATAAGAAAAATTAGAGACACATTTTTTTTTCTTCTTTTTTGATAGGGTTGTTTCTTGTTGTTGTATTTGTTTGTTTGTTTGTTTTTGAGTCTCAGGTTTTGATCCTAAAGAAATGATAATAATTTCAAGAGAATTTTCTTCCCATGAGTATGTTTCTCTTGTCTGCTACCATTTCTAGGTTTCTAGCATTTGAATGAATAAAAAAGAGTAGCTCCATGTGCACGATAGAATGCCATATTCATATCACTAACTTGAAAAAAATGTTACTTGCTCAGTCTTCTGCAACTCTTTGTTACTCCACGTATTGTAACCCCACAAGTTTCTCTGTCTGTGAAATTTTTCAAGCAAGGATACTGGAGCAGAGTGCCATTTCCTCCTCCAGGGGGTCTTTCTGCCTTAGGGATCAAACCTATGTCTTTTGCATTGGTAGGCAGATTCTTTACCACTGCCATCTTGGAAGCCTTTTTTAAACTCTACTGATCAGAAATACTTCTTCAATAAATAATGCTGTGTAGATACATTTTCGCACTGTTAGAAATGTAACTTCAAGGTACATTCTTAGAAAGTGAGTTTCCTGGGTCAAAAGATAAATGTTGTAATTTCTTAAGGTATTGACTAATTTCCTGTCTTAAAAGTTGTATAATCTGGGCCTTCCCTTGCGGCTCAGTGGATAAGGACCTGTCTGCCAATGCAGGAGACACAAGTTCGATCCCTGATCCAGGAAGATCCCACATACCGCAGAGCAGCTAAACCCACACATCAACAAAGATCCAGCACAACCAAAAATAAATAAAAGTTTAAAAAAAAAAAAAAACTTGTATAATCTAAACATCATTGACATACTATCTTATGATATCCCTACTTAAATAGCATATTGTTAAGCTTCTTAAATTTTACCGAACTAATAGCTGAAATATTTTATCTCTATAAGATTTTACTTGCATTTCTCTTTTCTCTCTTTAATTAAAAAAAAAATTTCCCCAGAGTTTTGTTGTTTACTGCCAAACATCCACATGAATCAGCCATAGCTATATATATATATCCCCTCCCTCTTGGAGTTCCCTTTCATTTCCTTCCCCATCTCACTCCTTTATTTTCTTATATTAAGTGAAAATGAACACTTTTCTAAAAGATTTACAGGTCTCTTTTTAATGTGCATGACATTTTTCTATCAGGCTTTTGTCTCATGCTTCCAAGTTTTAAGAGATGTTTATTTATTAGGAATGTTTGCTCTTCACCTATGCTATATATTGCAACTGTTTTCTAGATTTCATTTATCTTTGATTTTGCTTCTGATGATGTAGAGAAACACATCCAAGTTATTTTTTAGTGTTTGTGTGGTATCACTTTTTACATTTAGATCTCCATCATGGTGGGGATTCATTTTTGCATGTGATGATGATATAGATCCACTTGGTTTATTCTTATGTTTACCTTTTGACTATACAATTGCCTCTACCCTCCATTTTAAAAGATAGTTTTTCTATTTCCTAGTGATTTGAGATGCCAATTTTGGTCATAATCTAGAAATTCCTATGTACTTGGGTAGCCATCGACTTTTATGCTAAGAAATGGTTATTTTGTGCTTGGACCACATTTAATTATGGGTTAATTATGCCATCTTTTTTTAAAAATTTATGTAATTTTCGCACTGTTAGAAATGTAACTTCAAGGTACATTCTTAGAAAGTGAGTTTCCTGGGTCAAAAGATAAATGTTGTAATTTCTTAAGGTATTGACTAATTTCCTGTCTTAAAAGTTGTATAATCTGGGCCTTCCCTTGCGGCTCAGTGGATAAGGACCTGTCTGCCAATGCAGGAGACACAAGTTCGATCCCTGATCCAGGAAGATCCCACATACCGCAGAGCAGCTAAACCCACACATCAACAAAGATCCAGCACAACCAAAAATAAATAAAAGTTTAAAAAAAAAAAAAAACTTGTATAATCTAAACATCATTGACATACTATCTTATGATATCCCTACTTAAATAGCATATTGTTAAGCTTCTTAAATTTTACCGAACTAATAGCTGAAATATTTTATCTCTATAAGATTTTACTTGCATTTCTCTTTTCTCTCTTTAATTAAAAAAAAAATTTCCCCAGAGTTTTGTTGTTTACTGCCAAACATCCACATGAATCAGCCATAGCTATATATATATATCCCCTCCCTCTTGGAGTTCCCTTTCATTTCCTTCCCCATCTCACTCCTTTATTTTCTTATATTAAGTGAAAATGAACACTTTTCTAAAAGATTTACAGGTCTCTTTTTAATGTGCATGACATTTTTCTATCAGGCTTTTGTCTCATGCTTCCAAGTTTTAAGAGATGTTTATTTATTAGGAATGTTTGCTCTTCACCTATGCTATATATTGCAACTGTTTTCTAGATTTCATTTATCTTTGATTTTGCTTCTGATGATGTAGAGAAACACATCCAAGTTATTTTTTAGTGTTTGTGTGGTATCACTTTTTACATTTAGATCTCCATCATGGTGGGGATTCATTTTTGCATGTGATGATGATATAGATCCACTTGGTTTATTCTTATGTTTACCTTTTGACTATACAATTGCCTCTACCCTCCATTTTAAAAGATAGTTTTTCTATTTCCTAGTGATTTGAGATGCCAATTTTGGTCATAATCTAGAAATTCCTATGTACTTGGGTAGCCATCGACTTTTTATGCTAAGAAATGGTTATTTTTGTGCTTGGACCACATTTAATTATGGGTTAATTATGCTTACATGTGTCTTAATACCTGTTTGGAAATTATCCATCTTCATAGCTTTTTCTCTTCAGTGAATTCCTAGCTAATTTTCATGTTCATTTTTCATCATGAGCTTTAGTATTGATTATATCAAGCTCTATTGAATAAGTGAAAACAAATACTAACCCAAAGCATTTTAAAATTTGGATTGTATAAAATTGATAAATATTAACTGAGAAACTTAGAATTGACCTGTAAAATGTTCAGTCATTTTACTCAATAGTGAAACATCTTTCTATTTTTCTCATACAGAGTTTGCATATAGTATTAATGAAAGTGTTAGTCACTCAGTCGTGGCCTACGCTGTGACCCCTTGCACTGCAGTCTGCCAAGCAATTTACACTTTTATTATCATTATTATTAAATCTCATCTTTACTATTGTTTTATTATATATTTTGTTATGATTATATTTATACATTTAATAATTTTTAAGTATCAATATTATACTTCGTATATTAAAGAATTGAAATATTTTCTAATGTTATGGAAAAAAATTTGTGGCTTAAGATTATCTGGGGTTTCAAAGACATGCTGCCTTATTTTAGGAATCCATCGAGTGATGATGAATTCTAACTATCCGATGCACAGCGTTGATAGGGTTAGATCACTTTTATTCAGTCCTGGATTATGTTGACCTGAGACTGGATTTAATATTTCTTAAGGATTGTTTCTTCATCTCACTCAAGATTGTAGCTGTATGGGAATTCTAACTGCAAATTTAAATGTTTGCCAAGTCTCTCTTTCTTGTTTGTAATTCCTCATCTTTCAAACTCTGCTTTCTGTCTCTTTCCACTTGAATTCTTAAACTCTCTATTCTGTGTCACTTACAGAAAAGTGTTGTAGGAATCAGACTTGTATTTTCTTTTTTCCCAGGATATTCTTTCCTAAGTTTTCTGTTTTGTGATTACTTTATTGTGGCTTCAAACAATTTTTTTCCTTTTAAGTTTTCTGTTTTGTGATTACTTTATTGTGGCTTAAAGATGCTATTTCCTAGTGATTTGAGATGCCAATTTTGGTCATAATCTAGAAATTCCTATGTACTTGGGTAGCCATCGACTTTTTATGCTAAGAAATGGTTATTTTGTGCTTGGACCACATTTAATTATGGGTTAATTATGCTTACATGTGTCTTAATACCTGTTTGGAAATTATCCATCTTCATAGCTTTTTCTCTTCAGTGAATTCCTAGCTAATTTTCATGTTCATTTTTCATCATGAGCTTTAGTATTGATTATATCAAGCTCTATTGAATAAGTGAAAACAAATACTAACCCAAAGCATTTTAAAATTTGGATTGTATAAAATTGATAAATATTAACTGAGAAACTTAGAATTGACCTGTAAAATGTTCAGTCATTTTACTCAATAGTGAAACATCTTTCTATTTTTCTCATACAGAGTTTGCATATAGTATTAATGAAAGTGTTAGTCACTCAGTCGTGGCCTACGCTGTGACCCCTTGCACTGCAGTCTGCCAAGCAATTTACACTTTTATTATCATTATTATTAAATCTCATCTTTACTATTGTTTTATTATATATTTTGTTATGATTATATTTATACATTTAATAATTTTTAAGTATCAATATTATACTTCGTATATTAAAGAATTGAAATATTTTCTAATGTTATGGAAAAAAATTTGTGGCTTAAGATTATCTGGGGTTTCAAAGACATGCTGCCTTATTTTAGGAATCCATCGAGTGATGATGAATTCTAACTATCCGATGCACAGCGTTGATAGGGTTAGATCACTTTTATTCAGTCCTGGATTATGTTGACCTGAGACTGGATTTAATATTTCTTAAGGATTGTTTCTTCATCTCACTCAAGATTGTAGCTGTATGGGAATTCTAACTGCAAATTTAAATGTTTGCCAAGTCTCTCTTTCTTGTTTGTAATTCCTCATCTTTCAAACTCTGCTTTCTGTCTCTTTCCACTTGAATTCTTAAACTCTCTATTCTGTGTCACTTACAGAAAAGTGTTGTAGGAATCAGACTTGTATTTTCTTTTTTCCCAGGATATTCTTTCCTAAGTTTTCTGTTTTGTGATTACTTTATTGTGGCTTCAAACAATTTTTTATTTTGAATACACTCCAGACTTTTTAATGTGATCCTGGTGAGAACAGCAGGAATAGCAACATGCTATTTTTATGTTAACAGATACAGAAGAATGACCTTTGGTACTGATAAAACTGTTCATATGAAAGCATTCTTACAATTCTCACTATGAAGGTTTCTTCAAAACATTATTAGCTGTCCTTTATTTCTAATATGATCTGTGAAAAAGAATGTATCTAGAATATGGTGACTGGAAGAAAATTTAAAATATTCTTATTTTTCTTCTACCAAAAGATGAGATTTTTTTTCTTTTTACCTTGACTATTTGAAAGTTCAGAGGTTGGCTTAGGCAAAATGTTTTATCACTTTTTGGAAGTGTATTCATTTTCTAGGACTACTGTAATGGGGAACCACAAAGTAGAATACTTGAGCAATAGACATTCATTGTCTCACGCTTCAGGAGGCTAAAGGTTCATAATCAAGGCGTTAGCAATTTTGGTTTCTTTTGAGGTCTATCTCCTTGGCGTGTGGTTGTCAATCTCTCTCTTTATCTCTTCATATCATCTTCCCAGTGTGTGTCATCTCAATGTCTAAATTTCTCCTTTTTTATAAGGGTGCTAATCATGCTGCATTAGGACCTGTCCTAAAAAATTAATTTTAACTTGATTACTGCTGTAAACACCCATATCTCCATGTAAAGTAGACTTGGGAGTTAGGACTCCAACAAACTTTTTGGAAGGTCAAAATTCAACCAATAACAAAAAGTAAATGCATTTATTCACTTAAAAATTACATTTGCAAAAGGATAGCTTATGAACTTCTAGTGAGTGCAAACATTAACTTTAGAGAACTTCAGTTCACAATATGCAGCCTAAAGCAGCAAAACTGTTGGTAAATATAAACAGAAGTCAGACTTCTAAATTCTCCCTACAGCTGGAACAAACAAAGAAAGTATATTTTTAGCTCAGCCTAGGTGATTTTTTCACAATTGGATTAATAATGTGGGGACATTGTTGAACCTATTGAGTCTATTTTTCTAAAGTGTGAGGATTTCAGTAAATATCCTCAAATATTTTACTCTAAAATCATAAAACCCATGCTGTCATGGGTTATTAACACTCTTTTGTAGTTCATGAGGGAAATATAAGATTAACCATATGGGAAAGTTTAATAAAATGAAAATACTACTAGAAAGTCCTACCTACAAAAGAATATCAAAAACTCTCATTAATCAAGCATCCCCTGCAGTGACAAGGTCACTTCATGAGCTAAATGTTTTACAACATTTCCTGTTCTTCAATTAATTATGAACTAAATAACAAATCAAGTTCAAACTCTCATACTTTAGCACCAACTTTCATATCAAACTTTTTCACATTTAATTTCTCCATAATATCTGGATGTACATATTGTTAACAATATTTTATTAACAATAAAAGAGCTAAACTATTCATGTTCAATATGACATACTGAATAATATTTAAGTAAAATTTATAAAATATAAATGATCTCTGACAAGATCACAGTAGGAAAGAATCAATGTAATCATATTTCAGTGAGGTTAATCTCCCAATTCTTGCCAGCCTACTATTAGCAGTAGACACAGAAACTGGATTTTTACCAACCAAACCATGATGCACCATCACTCTAGTAATTGAAAAACTTTAATAAAGAAGCTTTATTATAAAAATGTACCCTTTCCAATATTACTCGATAGAAAGTATGGGTTTTGTTAATAGATAAGAAGAAATAAGGGCTCCCTGGTGGCTCATACAGTAAAGAATCACCTGCAATGTGGAGACCTGGGTTGGGAAGATCTCAGAATGGAGTGTAGAACACCCACTCCAGTATTCCTGCCTGGAGAATGTCATGGCTTGTCCGTGGGGCACAAAGAGTCAAGAGTCAGACACAACTGAGAGATTTCCACTTCACAGGCCAATCTCTCTGCATGTATTGTCCTGGCCTGGAGGAGGTCCAATACAGTCAATATGTAGACACTTCTCATCACATTGTACATTTAAAATTGTTGAATTTCATTGTATTTAGATTATACTTCTTTAACAAAGTTGGGAGGAAAGTGGGAAGAAGGTATACAGTGCTACTTTAAGATTAAAAGGGAGGGCTTCCCCTGGTGGTCCAGTGGGTGGGGGAACCGCCTTGCAGTGCGGGGGGCGCCGGTTCGATCCCTGGCCTGGGAAGATCCCACGTGCCGCGAAGCGGCTGGACTGATGTGTCCAATTACCGCGTCGGAGCTCTGGAGTGCATGCGCCCAGAGCCGGCGCTCTGCGACGACAGACGCCACCGCAATGGGAGGCCCACAGGAGCCAAAGAACAAAGACGGATGAAAATAGAGAAAGACCAATAGAAGTGGCCCGCCCACTCCCCTCCCTCCCCAACCCGACCCCCGCCCAAAATAAATAAATAAATCTTTAAAAAAAAAAAAGATTAAAAGGGAGATTAATGCAAAGCTCATAGAACATCAGAAATGGTAGATGTTAGAAATGTGTAGTTATTATTTTTATATAATTTACTTTTCTTTATTTTACTTGATTGTTGACCCTTTTACCTCATGGATTGTGTGCTTTAAAGGTTAATTTCAGTAGATCTGTAATTGACCTGAACAATTTTGCTAAAATATTGCCACACATTTACTTTTAGTCAAGGTATGAAATACACTGTTCAATAGTGTTGGTTGATGATTATGGGTCTGAGGAGGTTTTGTGTTAGTTTGTAGATGTTATTTATAGATAATTTACTGTGATAATGAGTCAATTCCCTTCATGGATCACATGAAGGGGTTTGAATAATTTGTCAAGGTGAAGAGGCTTGCATAACTCAATGAAGCTATGAGTTATGTTATGCAGGGTCACCCAAGATGAACAGATCATATTGAACAATTCTGAGAAAACATGATCCACTGGAGGAAATGAACAAGTCTCAGAAGGGGCACCCACTCCAGTATTCCTGCCTGGAGAATGTCATGGCTTGTCCGTGGGGCACAAAGAGTCAAGAGTCAGACACAACTGAGAGATTTCCACTTCACAGGCCAATCTCTCTGCATGTATTGTCCTGGCCTGGAGGAGGTCCAATACAGTCAATATGTAGACACTTCTCATCACATTGTACATTTAAAATTGTTGAATTTCATTGTATTTAGATTATACTTCTTTAACAAAGTTGGGAGGAAAGTGGGAAGAAGGTATACAGTGCTACTTTAAGATTAAAAGGGAGGGCTTCCCCTGGTGGTCCAGTGGGTGGGGGAACCGCCTTGCAGTGCGGGGGGCGCCGGTTCGATCCCTGGCCTGGGAAGATCCCACGTGCCGCGAAGCGGCTGGACTGATGTGTCCAATTACCGCGTCGGAGCTCTGGAGTGCATGCGCCCAGAGCCAGCGCTCTGCAACGACAGACGCCACCGCAATGGGAGGCCCACAGGAGCCAAAGAACAAAGACGGATGAAAATAGAGAAAGACCAATAGAAGTGGCCCGCCCACTCCCCTCCCTCCCCAACCCGACCCCCGCCCAAAATAAATAAATAAATCTTTAAAAAAAAAAAAGATTAAAAGGGAGATTAATGCAAAGCTCATAGAACATCAGAAATGGTAGATGTTAGAAATGTGTAGTTATTATTTTTATATAATTTACTTTTCTTTATTTTACTTGATTGTTGACCCTTTTACCTCATGGATTGTGTGCTTTAAAGGTTAATTTCAGTAGATCTGTAATTGACCTGAACAATTTTGCTAAAATATTGCCACACATTTACTTTTAGTCAAGGTATGAAATACACTGTTCAATAGTGTTGGTTGATGATTATGGGTCTGAGGAGGTTTTGTGTTAGTTTGTAGATGTTATTTATAGATAATTTACTGTGATAATGAGTCAATTCCCTTCATGGATCACATGAAGGGGTTTGAATAATTTGTCAAGGTGAAGAGGCTTGCATAACTCAATGAAGCTATGAGTTATGTTATGCAGGGTCACCCAAGATGAACAGATCATATTGAACAATTCTGAGAAAACATGATCCACTGGAGGAAATGACAACACAACCCAGTATTCTTGCCCGGAGAACCCCATGAACAGTGCAAAGAAGGCAAAAAGATATGACACCAGAAGTTAAGTCCCTCCTCCACCAGGTTAGAAGGTATCCAGTATACTACTGGGGAAGAGTGGAGGGTAATTACCAATAATCTCTAGAAAGAATGAAGCAGCTGGGCCAAAGCGGAAATAACATTCAGTTGTCAAAATTTCTGAGGTAGAAGTCTGATGCTGTAAAGAACAATATTGCATAAGAACCTGGAATGTTAGGTCCATGAATCAAAGTAAATTGGACATGATCAAGCAGGAGTTGGCAAGAGCAAATATTGACATCTTAGAAATCAGTGAACTAAAATAAGTGGGAATAGGCAAATTTAATTATGATGACTATTATATCTACTATAAGTATGAGGGCAAGAATCCCTTAGAAGAAGTGGAGTAGCCCTCACAGTCAACAAAAAGCCTAAAATGTAGATTTGGGAGCAATCTGAAAATAAGCAGAATGATCTTGATTCATTTCCTAGCAAATCATTCAACATTTCAGTAATTCAAGTCTATGCCTCAATGATTGATGTTGAAGAAATTGAAAGTGAGTAGTTCTATGAAGACCTACAACATCTAGAACTAACACCAAAAACAAAATGTAGTTTTCATCATAGGCATTGAAATGCAAAAATAAGAAGTGAAGAGATACTTGGAGTAACTTGGCAAGTTTGGTTTTGTACTACAAAATGAATTAGGGCAAAAGCTAACAGAATTTTGTCAAGAGAACACAGCAAATGAACCTTCTTCCAAGAACCCAAGAGACAACTCTTCGCATGGACTTTTAGTCAAGGTATGAAATACACTGTTCAATAGTGTTGGTTGATGATTATGGGTCTGAGGAGGTTTTGTGTTAGTTTGTAGATGTTATTTATAGATAATTTACTGTGATAATGAGTCAATTCCCTTCATGGATCACATGAAGGGGTTTGAATAATTTGTCAAGGTGAAGAGGCTTGCATAACTCAATGAAGCTATGAGTTATGTTATGCAGGGTCACCCAAGATGAACAGATCATATTGAACAATTCTGAGAAAACATGATCCACTGGAGGAAATGACAACACAACCCAGTATTCTTGCCCGGAGAACCCCATGAACAGTGCAAAGAAGGCAAAAAGATATGACACCAGAAGTTAAGTCCCTCCTCCACCAGGTTAGAAGGTATCCAGTATACTACTGGGGAAGAGTGGAGGGTAATTACCAATAATCTCTAGAAAGAATGAAGCAGCTGGGCCAAAGCGGAAATAACATTCAGTTGTCAAAATTTCTGAGGTAGAAGTCTGATGCTGTAAAGAACAATATTGCATAAGAACCTGGAATGTTAGGTCCATGAATCAAAGTAAATTGGACATGATCAAGCAGGAGTTGGCAAGAGCAAATATTGACATCTTAGAAATCAGTGAACTAAAATAAGTGGGAATAGGCAAATTTAATTATGATGACTATTATATCTACTATAAGTATGAGGGCAAGAATCCCTTAGAAGAAGTGGAGTAGCCCTCACAGTCAACAAAAAGCCTAAAATGTAGATTTGGGAGCAATCTGAAAATAAGCAGAATGATCTTGATTCATTTCCTAGCAAATCATTCAACATTTCAGTAATTCAAGTCTATGCCTCAATGATTGATGTTGAAGAAATTGAAAGTGAGTAGTTCTATGAAGACCTACAACATCTAGAACTAACACCAAAAACAAAATGTAGTTTTCATCATAGGCATTGAAATGCAAAAATAAGAAGTGAAGAGATACTTGGAGTAACTTGGCAAGTTTGGTTTTGTACTACAAAATGAATTAGGGCAAAAGCTAACAGAATTTTGTCAAGAGAACACACAGTTCATAATGAACACCTTCTTCCAAGAACCCAAGAGACAACTCTTCGCATGGACTTCACTGTTTGGTCAATACTGAAATCAGATTGATTACGGTACTCAACAATTGTGGACAAATGGTTTTCTTGAAAAAGCTTTACTTTAATTCTGTAGGTGCCAAGAGAACCCTTTAATAAATGTAAAATATATTTAAGTCTTACACATAAGTAAAATTTTACTCTCTTTTTTCCCCTCTGGCAACATGAGTCACAGATTTGGTAAGACATAAATAGGTGAAAAAATGAACATATAATGCAGAATCATTAAGGGACTCTTGAGATTTCCTTTGTAAAAAAAGCAATTGTTCTATAGAGACATGAATATTCAAAATATAGCCACATATGGAATGATCTCATGTGAAAATTTTAGTGTATATGTGTTTGAATTACTGTCAGTTGAAATTTTTAAAGTTAATATATACAAAACATGTAATAGTCTCTTAATACATCAAATGCTTTTTAGGTAGCACACTGATAAAGTATTAAATAACATTAAATATAAATCACATTGTAAAGAGTTACAAGACCTCCTTTTTAATCTCTCAATTTCTCTAAGTCAAGGACAAATGACCAGGTTCAAAAGCAACTTTATAAAATTTGTAATTTTCCTTTCCAAAAGATGAAAACTATATCATCAGATGTAACTGAATGACATTTCCTGTTACACTTATTTTACCCCAAAATACTACTTTGTATATATAGCAAGATTACAAAGTTTCTTTTAAGATAAACATACCTCAGTAGTAAAAAAATGAATTAATATAACTCAGGTGTTAAATAGATCATATTAAAGTTGATGCTTATATAGTGCATATATTAAGAAGGCAATAAATATGTGCGTCACAAATAAAGAAAACCCAAGCCTAATCTGACTTCTGTAAATTGATAGGCTTGTTCTAAGTCAAAGCAATTTTATCAAATATCAACAGAACTTACTGAACACCTGAGGCTGTTATGCTAGTCACAATCCAGTTTTCAATCATTTGGAAAATATATGAACAGAAAGATATAGATAAAATTAATGGTAAATGATTTTAAAAGAAGAAGATAACAGAACTTTGTCAAGAGAACACACAGTTCATAATGAACACCTTCTTCCAAGAACCCAAGAGACAACTCTTCGCATGGACTTCACTGTTTGGTCAATACTGAAATCAGATTGATTACGGTACTCAACAATTGTGGACAAATGGTTTTCTTGAAAAAGCTTTACTTTAATTCTGTAGGTGCCAAGAGAACCCTTTAATAAATGTAAAATATATTTAAGTCTTACACATAAGTAAAATTTTACTCTCTTTTTTCCCCTCTGGCAACATGAGTCACAGATTTGGTAAGACATAAATAGGTGAAAAAATGAACATATAATGCAGAATCATTAAGGGACTCTTGAGATTTCCTTTGTAAAAAAAGCAATTGTTCTATAGAGACATGAATATTCAAAATATAGCCACATATGGAATGATCTCATGTGAAAATTTTAGTGTATATGTGTTTGAATTACTGTCAGTTGAAATTTTTAAAGTTAATATATACAAAACATGTAATAGTCTCTTAATACATCAAATGCTTTTTAGGTAGCACACTGATAAAGTATTAAATAACATTAAATATAAATCACATTGTAAAGAGTTACAAGACCTCCTTTTTAATCTCTCAATTTCTCTAAGTCAAGGACAAATGACCAGGTTCAAAAGCAACTTTATAAAATTTGTAATTTTCCTTTCCAAAAGATGAAAACTATATCATCAGATGTAACTGAATGACATTTCCTGTTACACTTATTTTACCCCAAAATACTACTTTGTATATATAGCAAGATTACAAAGTTTCTTTTAAGATAAACATACCTCAGTAGTAAAAACATGAATTAATATAACTCAGGTGTTAAATAGATCATATTAAAGTTGATGCTTATATAGTGCATATATTAAGAAGGCAATAAATATGTGCGTCACAAATAAAGAAAACCCAAGCCTAATCTGACTTCTGTAAATTGATAGGCTTGTTCTAAGTCAAAGCAATTTTATCAAATATCAACAGAACTTACTGAACACCTGAGGCTGTTATGCTAGTCACAATCCAGTTTTCAATCATTTGGAAAATATATGAACAGAAAGATATAGATAAAATTAATGGTAAATGATTTTAAAAGAAGAAGATAAAAGTGGTTAAATCATTTTTCATCAGTATTATTTAGTCCTTAGGTTCTATCTGACTCTTTTGTGACTCCATGGACTATACCCCGCCTGGTTCAACTGCCTGTGCTAGACTTAAACTGGTCTTTTAACAATTAGGAGGATTCAGCTTGTTGATGAATTAATTATAGAGAAACCATAAGACTGGACTGAGGGATCCTGAGCAGAATGCTGTGACTGAGAAGTGTGGATAGTTTAAAATGTGCAACTAAATTAAAAATATTGAAGAAGAACATTACATATCTAAGGATTTTGGATTTCAATCTCAAATCTAGCCATTATTTTCCACATTGCCTTGTCATTAACTAGATTTTAGAAGATACTTTACATGGGCTTTACCTCAAGTCAAATAAACCAGAATTTCTGTGATTGGGCTAAGGTTTACTGTTTGTTTCTTATTTGTTCATATGTTCCACAGTGATCTTAAAATGCAAACAGACTGGGGAACCATTACTTTAAACAGTGAGCCACTATTACAAGCTCCTGATGAAGAATGTAACACAATTCAAAAGAATTTTTTAAAAAAATTTTAGTCTCTTTTATTGCTTTTTTGTTTGTTTGTTTTGTGTTGTTTTCACGCATCTTCTTTATTCAGCCTGTGTGGGCCTCCCATTGCAGTGGCCTCTCATTGCAGGGCACTGGCTTTGGCTCATGAGCTTCAGAGCATTGGCTCCTAATTGGGCACACTGGTCCAGCCACTCCGTGGCATGTGGAATCTTCCCAGTTCAAGGATCCAACCGGTGCCCCTTGCACTGCAAGGTAGACTCTACCACTCGACCAACAGGGAAGCCCCAAAAGATATTTTTGATTGCAATATCTGTTTTCTAGATACTGACTTCTCAGAGAGGTTAAAGAAACATTATAGAGTAAGAGGTTTAAGTTTAAGAAATAATTATGATAGTCAAGTTAAGAAAACTAAGATAGAAGGAATAGAAATTATCAAATATAACAGAACTTACTGAACACCTGAGGCTGTTATGCTAGTCACAATCCAGTTTTCAATCATTTGGAAAATATATGAACAGAAAGATATAGATAAAATTAATGGTAAATGATTTTAAAAGAAGAAGATAAAAGTGGTTAAATCATTTTTCATCAGTATTATTTAGTCCTTAGGTTCTATCTGACTCTTTTGTGACTCCATGGACTATACCCCGCCTGGTTCAACTGCCTGTGCTAGACTTAAACTGGTCTTTTAACAATTAGGAGGATTCAGCTTGTTGATGAATTAATTATAGAGAAACCATAAGACTGGACTGAGGGATCCTGAGCAGAATGCTGTGACTGAGAAGTGTGGATAGTTTAAAATGTGCAACTAAATTAAAAATATTGAAGAAGAACATTACATATCTAAGGATTTTGGATTTCAATCTCAAATCTAGCCATTATTTTCCACATTGCCTTGTCATTAACTAGATTTTAGAAGATACTTTACATGGGCTTTACCTCAAGTCAAATAAACCAGAATTTCTGTGATTGGGCTAAGGTTTACTGTTTGTTTCTTATTTGTTCATATGTTCCACAGTGATCTTAAAATGCAAACAGACTGGGGAACCATTACTTTAAACAGTGAGCCACTATTACAAGCTCCTGATGAAGAATGTAACACAATTCAAAAGAATTTTTTAAAAAAATTTTAGTCTCTTTTATTGCTTTTTTGTTTGTTTGTTTTGTGTTGTTTTCACGCATCTTCTTTATTCAGCCTGTGTGGGCCTCCCATTGCAGTGGCCTCTCATTGCAGGGCACTGGCTTTGGCTCATGAGCTTCAGAGCATTGGCTCCTAATTGGGCACACTGGTCCAGCCACTCCGTGGCATGTGGAATCTTCCCAGTTCAAGGATCCAACCGGTGCCCCTTGCACTGCAAGGTAGACTCTACCACTCGACCAACAGGGAAGCCCCAAAAGATATTTTTGATTGCAATATCTGTTTTCTAGATACTGACTTCTCAGAGAGGTTAAAGAAACATTATAGAGTAAGAGGTTTAAGTTTAAGAAATAATTATGATAGTCAAGTTAAGAAAACTAAGATAGAAGGAATAGAAAAGTTTTAGAGGACATTATGCTAGGGCTTGTTCATGCTGTAGAGTTGATGCTTTTATGCTAATAACCAACACTTCCTATTATCATTGACTTATTAACGCACCTTTTTCTGAGAATAGACTGTTATTGAATACATGTGGATATATTATCACAGTGACATTATTGTGTGTTTGTGGTTTGCTGTTAAGGTTATCTGTGACTTAACATTTAAAAAAGCTTATAAATTTAATTTAGTAATCAGAATTTTCTTTGATCTCATTACCTCATTGGAAAAGACCTTGATGCTGGGAAAGATTGAAGGCAAATGGAGTAGAAGGTGGCAGAGACTGAGATGCTTAGACAGCATCACTTACTCAATGACAGGATGAATTTGAGCAGACTAAGAGATGGTGATGGCAGCTCAGTCCATGGGGTTGAAAAGAGACACTACTTAGCAATTGAATAATAACAACAAATTTATCTGGTTGATTCAAGCAGTGAAGTTATTAATGTGGGAACATTTTATATTACAAAGATATTTGATATGAATTTTCACACCTAGTCTTACTTATTTTTTATGCATTGTAGTACAATATTAAATATTTATATTTTTTAATCATTTATTTTGGCATGTCTTCAGGTGTGAAAACAGAAATGACAGTAATATTCAACCTCAAGAAGGATGCAGTTAAAAATTAATACTGTTTTTATTCATTTGTAATCCTTGAGAAATTTATGCATCCTAAAGATTAATAATATAGTATACAGGCAGTTTGATTTGAATTATATCATAATCTTACAAATATAGGCACATATAAAGGCTGTGTGTTATTTTAAAGAAAGAAATATTATGGTGAGTAAGAAATAGTTGTATTGTTATTTCATTATGGTTTTACACACAGTTTTTTTATATGATGAGCTTCTCCTGATATACAGAAGGGAAAAAAAAAGAGATTCTTTGAGAAATAAGTATTTGCATTTCTAGCTACTGATGCAATATCATAACAAAGTACATATAGTTTGAAATGACCATTTTGTTGATTATTCCACAGCATTTTATTACTACTAGATATTTATCAAAGAAGGTTAATTTCCTTATCCTAGTCCCTAATTTCTAAGAGACAATATTTCGAATGTTAAACTTAGTGACATATAGTTTTAGCACTACATTTGATCGTAGTGTAATTTGTTTAATAAAATAAAAACTATTTATGTTTAAAGTATATTGGTTCTAGTGGTAAAGAACCAGCCAGCCAATGCAGGAGACACAGGAGATACAGATTCTATTCTTGGATCAGGAAGATCCCCTGGAGCAGGCAATAGCAGCCTGCTGTAGGGGTATTCTTGCCTTGAGAATCTCACAGACAGAGGAGCCTGGAGGGCTACATTCCATAGGACCACCAAGTCAGACACAGCAAAAGAGACTTAGGATGCACATACATATTATATCAAGATACATTTTTTTAAATATTATAGCTCCAATTTTATTGCTGGTATATTAAGCATATATACATTTACTTTTAACATTATTGATATATAAACATAAATGTCATTTAAAAAACACATTCTAAATATTGCATCCTGATTTCATGTACAATTTGCATATTATTTCTATAAATAATTTAATAATGATACTTTTGTGCTCATTACCAAATAAATCTATATTCAGATTCACTATCAAAGGACCTGAAACAAAATTATGATGTGATCATACTCACTTACCACTGCTAATCTTCATTACTATGACATTGCCCAATTTCCAATTACCAATTTTCATATTTTAAAGCTCATGTAACTTGACTGGCAAAAGTATCTTATAAAAATATTGATTTAAGCTAAATGCCCCATTGAGTAGAAACTATAGAGATATGACTACATCTTTCCCCACTTGCACCAGCCTTTCCTTCCCATAACAAATACGTCAAAATCATAGGGAAAGTGTCATAACAGATGGACTATTGTTTGTCAATGACAACCAAATGAGGTATGATTGAAGAAGCAAGATTATATCAGCATGGAAGTTAAAGACAACTGCCATAGAAGATAGAAGTATTACAAATGTGTTGTGTGTCACATCATGATTACTGAAGCAGGAGATGTCTAGAGAAAACCAAAAGATTGAAAGCCTTGGTATTATAATAGTAGTTTCTAGGCAACTTGCTCACAAATATTTTCCTCTACTCCTATATTATTGAAAGTAACTATGGAAATTTACATCTTCCTATGTGAAAGGTTAGGTAGGCAGTAAAGAGCATCTTCCAGTGTTAAACTTAGTGACATATAGTTTTAGCACTACATTTGATCGTAGTGTAATTTGTTTAATAAAATAAAAACTATTTATGTTTAAAGTATATTGGTTCTAGTGGTAAAGAACCAGCCAGCCAATGCAGGAGACACAGGAGATACAGATTCTATTCTTGGATCAGGAAGATCCCCTGGAGCAGGCAATAGCAGCCTGCTGTAGGGGTATTCTTGCCTTGAGAATCTCACAGACAGAGGAGCCTGGAGGGCTACATTCCATAGGACCACCAAGTCAGACACAGCAAAGAGACTTAGGATGCACATACATATTATATCAAGATACATTTTTTTAAATATTATAGCTCCAATTTTATTGCTGGTATATTAAGCATATATACATTTACTTTTAACATTATTGATATATAAACATAAATGTCATTTAAAAAACACATTCTAAATATTGCATCCTGATTTCATGTACAATTTGCATATTATTTCTATAAATAATTTAATAATGATACTTTTGTGCTCATTACCAAATAAATCTATATTCAGATTCACTATCAAAGGACCTGAAACAAAATTATGATGTGATCATACTCACTTACCACTGCTAATCTTCATTACTATGACATTGCCCAATTTCCAATTACCAATTTTCATATTTTAAAGCTCATGTAACTTGACTGGCAAAAGTATCTTATAAAAATATTGATTTAAGCTAAATGCCCCATTGAGTAGAAACTATAGAGATATGACTACATCTTTCCCCACTTGCACCAGCCTTTCCTTCCCATAACAAATACGTCAAAATCATAGGGAAAGTGTCATAACAGATGGACTATTGTTTGTCAATGACAACCAAATGAGGTATGATTGAAGAAGCAAGATTATATCAGCATGGAAGTTAAAGACAACTGCCATAGAAGATAGAAGTATTACAAATGTGTTGTGTGTCACATCATGATTACTGAAGCAGGAGATGTCTAGAGAAAACCAAAAGATTGAAAGCCTTGGTATTATAATAGTAGTTTCTAGGCAACTTGCTCACAAATATTTTCCTCTACTCCTATATTATTGAAAGTAACTATGGAAATTTACATCTTCCTATGTGAAAGGTTAGGTAGGCAGTAAAGAGCAGTGCTCTCTCAGATCGATAGAGATGCAAGGGAGAAACCCAAAACAGTTGGGTTCATAAGACAGCTGCTGAGATTGCTTTCTTTTTTTTTTTTTTTTTAAAGAGTTATTTATTTATTTATTTATTTATTTAGGGCGAGGGTCGGGTTGAGGAGGGAGGGGAGAAGGCAAGCCACTTCTATTGGTCTGTCATTTCTCTATTTTCATCCGTCTTTGTTCTTTGGCTCCTGTGGGCCTCCCATCACGGTGGCATCTGTTGTTGCAGAGCACTGGCTCTGGGCGTATGCGCTCCAGAGCTCCGGCTCGGTAATTGGACACATCAGTCCAGCCGCTCCGTGGCACGCGGGATCTTCCCAGGCCAGGGATCGAACCGGAACCCCTTGCACTGCAAGGCGATGTCCTTACCCAACGGACCACCAGGGGAAGCCCTGAGATTGCTTTCTTTAGCAATATAACTCCTCTTCCTTTTGTAGGAAAACAGGTAAGAAGGTTAATGTATCCTACTTTTGCCTTCTTAATAATGAAAGAATGTTTGAATGCTTTAACTCTTATCTCCGGTTTTTCCATATTCGAAGTTAAAGATGTCTAGATTTTTATTTCTACTCTATTTTTTAGTAAATGTTTTTGTTTTTAGGGGAGTTTTAGATTTGCAGAAATGCTGCAACAGTTGTACAAACTTCCCACATACAGTTTCTCCTAGGGTTTATATTTTCATTAGCATGGTACATTTCTCTCAACTAATGAACAAGTATTGAACATTTTTTATTAGCTAAAGGCCACACTCTATTTAATTTTCTTTATTTTTTATCTAATATCTTTATTGCGTTCCAGGATCCCATCCAGTCTATCACATTGCAGTTTAGTTGTACTTCAGCAATTTTATTTGAGCAAATTTCTCAGACTTGCCCGTTCAGGTTTTTATGATGAAAGCTGCCTGAATCTAAGGAATTTGATTCTGTATAATTTTAAAAGTGTTACTTAATAAACAGCTATATTGAATGATGAAAAAACAATAGACAGCACATGTAGTTTCTAGGCAACTTGCTCACAAATATTTTCCTCTACTCCTATATTATTGAAAGTAACTATGGAAATTTACATCTTCCTATGTGAAAGGTTAGGTAGGCAGTAAAGAGCAGTGCTCTCTCAGATCGATAGAGATGCAAGGGAGAAACCCAAAACAGTTGGGTTCATAAGACAGCTGCTGAGATTGCTTTCTTTTTTTTTTTTTTTTTAAAGAGTTATTTATTTATTTATTTATTTATTTAGGGCGAGGGTCGGGTTGAGGAGGGAGGGGAGAAGGCAAGCCACTTCTATTGGTCTGTCATTTCTCTATTTTCATCCGTCTTTGTTCTTTGGCTCCTGTGGGCCTCCCATCACGGTGGCATCTGTTGTTGCAGAGCACTGGCTCTGGGCGTATGCGCTCCAGAGCTCCGGCTCGGTAATTGGACACATCAGTCCAGCCGCTCCGCGGCACGCGGGATCTTCCCAGGCCAGGGATCGAACCGGAACCCCTTGCACTGCAAGGCGATGTCCTTACCCAACGGACCACCAGGGGAAGCCCTGAGATTGCTTTCTTTAGCAATATAACTCCTCTTCCTTTTGTAGGAAAACAGGTAAGAAGGTTAATGTATCCTACTTTTGCCTTCTTAATAATGAAAGAATGTTTGAATGCTTTAACTCTTATCTCCGGTTTTTCCATATTCGAAGTTAAAGATGTCTAGATTTTTATTTCTACTCTATTTTTTAGTAAATGTTTTTGTTTTTAGGGGAGTTTTAGATTTGCAGAAATGCTGCAACAGTTGTACAAACTTCCCACATACAGTTTCTCCTAGGGTTTATATTTTCATTAGCATGGTACATTTCTCTCAACTAATGAACAAGTATTGAACATTTTTTATTAGCTAAAGGCCACACTCTATTTAATTTTCTTTATTTTTTATCTAATATCTTTATTGCGTTCCAGGATCCCATCCAGTCTATCACATTGCAGTTTAGTTGTACTTCAGCAATTTTTATTTGAGCAAATTTCTCAGACTTGCCCGTTCAGGTTTTTTATGATGAAAGCTGCCTGAATCTAAGGAATTTTGATTCTGTATAATTTTAAAAAGTGTTACTTAATAAACAGCTATATTGAATGATGAAAAAAACAATAGACAGCACATGAGAAAAGAAGTTTTTGAAGTGCCTATGGCAATTAATATCTATTGCTATTATGTTTCAAAAACATGTGGGTTCCTTACAGTATAAAACCATTATTAAACTACAAAGCCTTATATTCTTGAGGCTAAAAGAAATCATTTCTATTAAATATATTTTTATGAATCTTCCAAACCATTGTGATTATTCTCTGTATATATGTCATGCACTTCATATTTAGGTATCTAAAACTCTAATAAAAGTCTGGTGAATAATTGGGAAAATTTTATATTTCTATTTGCAAACATTTTCTTTCCTGACTTCAGTATATGTCCAGTATGTTTCCAATACGAAACTATATTTTTAAATACCCTTCCTAGGAAAAAGTCCAGCATATGTGTATGTGCCTGCATGTTTGTTTGTATGTGTATGTGTATGTATGTGTGTGTGCTGAGGTATTTTGTATCCTGAAACTACATGAATTAGTCTATATTACTCTATAAAGTTACAAAAATCATTTTTTTCAATATAATAGGGTTGTGGAAATATGGTACTTTTCTGGATTACCTTTATCTGTGTATCATTCTGCTTCCAGAGGCCATAATACCAGGGGCTGAAAGCTCATTTACACACACATCTTTATACACACAGCCACATCATATGGCTGTGATGTTGGAATGATGTTAGACTTTCTCTGACTTAACCTGAAATGACCTACAAAGACTGATCAATTAGAGGAAAACATAATAGTAAAGCCTAATTGTCAATATTGGGAACTACAAAGAAAACACTGGTGAAGTGTTTTAGATAAAAATCTCAAAAACCAGTATCTTCATGTAATTTTCCTTTCATTAGTCTTTGCTATTAAGCCTAAGGGAAAAATTATGTATAGTTCCCTCTCTTTCTAATAGCCAATACTGAGACTTTGATGGTCCTAGCGTTACATAGATAGTCAATTCCAAGGGAAGAAGCTAGAAAAGTCACTCATAAACATAACAAGATATTATTTCTATTTTTACTGCATATGTATATATTATTTCATGATAATAATAATTATTTGTTTAGAAAACATGCTGGGTTTTTTCCTGAATCTAAGGAATTTTGATTCTGTATAATTTTAAAAGTGTTACTTAATAAACAGCTATATTGAATGATGAAAAACAATAGACAGCACATGAGAAAAGAAGTTTTTGAAGTGCCTATGGCAATTAATATCTATTGCTATTATGTTTCAAAAACATGTGGGTTCCTTACAGTATAAAACCATTATTAAACTACAAAGCCTTATATTCTTGAGGCTAAAAGAAATCATTTCTATTAAATATATTTTTATGAATCTTCCAAACCATTGTGATTATTCTCTGTATATATGTCATGCACTTCATATTTAGGTATCTAAAACTCTAATAAAAGTCTGGTGAATAATTGGGAAAATTTTATATTTCTATTTGCAAACATTTTCTTTCCTGACTTCAGTATATGTCCAGTATGTTTCCAATACGAAACTATATTTTTAAATACCCTTCCTAGGAAAAAGTCCAGCATATGTGTATGTGCCTGCATGTTTGTTTGTATGTGTATGTGTATGTATGTGTGTGTGCTGAGGTATTTTGTATCCTGAAACTACATGAATTAGTCTATATTACTCTATAAAGTTACAAAAATCATTTTTTTCAATATAATAGGGTTGTGGAAATATGGTACTTTTCTGGATTACCTTTATCTGTGTATCATTCTGCTTCCAGAGGCCATAATACCAGGGGCTGAAAGCTCATTTACACACACATCTTTATACACACAGCCACATCATATGGCTGTGATGTTGGAATGATGTTAGACTTTCTCTGACTTAACCTGAAATGACCTACAAAGACTGATCAATTAGAGGAAAACATAATAGTAAAGCCTAATTGTCAATATTGGGAACTACAAAGAAAACACTGGTGAAGTGTTTTAGATAAAAATCTCAAAAACCAGTATCTTCATGTAATTTTCCTTTCATTAGTCTTTGCTATTAAGCCTAAGGGAAAAATTATGTATAGTTCCCTCTCTTTCTAATAGCCAATACTGAGACTTTGATGGTCCTAGGGTTACATAGATAGTCAATTCCAAAAGGGAAGAAGCTAGAAAAGTCACTCATAAACATAACAAGATATTATTTCTATTTTTTACTGCATATGTATATATTATTTCATGATAATAATAATTATACAAGTGCACAGAAATATTAGATTAATCAGTATTTTAAAACATATACAACTGTTTACGGCACATTGGTGCTTTAAAAGAACAAAGGGCAGGTTGTCTTTAAAGAACACAGTCATTAATCCTTTCCCTCTGCACAAGCATGCTATGCTAACCGTCTATGAGGTAGAGTCTGGTTTCCTCTTTGAAGATATGGATGTTCTTAATCAGGCTTCCCTGGTGGCTCATCTGGAAAGAATCTGTGGGTAATGCAGGATCCACAGGAGACGTAGTTTCCATCACTGGATCTGGAAGGTCCCTTGGAGGTGGGAATGTCAATCCACTCCAGTATTCTTGCCTGGAGAGTCCCATGGAGAGAGGAATATGGTGATCTATAGTCAATGGGGTGGCAAATAGTGAGAAATGGCTGAAGTGACTTGGCGTGGTTACACATGTTCCTAACTGAATCAGTGAACTCTTACTCATTTATTGACATTAAGAAATAATAGGAATTTTTCCATTTATGTACATAGATACACACACAATAACATAAATGCATGAGGTCATTAACACATAAAAGAGTGTGTTACATTCTATTGCCACCAACTGTAGGTTGCTAATCTGAGTTGACATAGAGCAGCAAAAAAAAAAAAAAGTGATAAATAAATTAGATATAGTCATGTTTATGGTGGCAAAGCAATAGAAATCATTGAACTTCTGTAGTTAAAATTGGAAATAATCCTCCCAGTGGTTTAGGAATGACCAAAAGTTAGGATTACTCTTAGGAAACACCTAAATACTTTATTTGGGGTAAGGATCTCTTTATATTGTACTCAAAAACATACTAATTGTCTATCAGTTAAGCATGGCTGGTGTCAACCTGAAATAGAAATAAAATCAATGGAGATGCATTATTGGCAAACGTTAAAACAACACAATTTGAGTATTTTGTTTCTAAATATTGTTTGGTTTTTAGTTCACTCTAAACCCAAACAAAGCAAATTCAACTCTGAATTGTACTAGAAAGCTGAATTTGCCCATGAGATTGCCACTTAGTAGTGGGCAAAGTCACATCAAATGAATCTTCAAAAATTGCAGTGAAATTCTGCAATAAATACTGGGCAGAAATGCAGCAAGATATTTACAATGGTTCCTAAGAGACCATAAAATACATTTCCTTTTTTTAAATTAAAAAAAGCCACAAGAAAATACTGAAAAAGAATAGATGTCACTACAGGTGCAAAGTTCAATGCTGTTTATGTTGATTTATTTTTATTTTGACTTTCTTGGATTCTTCCATATAGGTATATAAAATGTATCTGTATATATTTACGTATATACTATACATTTGATTACAGTTTTCTATTTTTGTTACTTGCTTTCATTTTATTGTCATTGCTAAAAATATTGCTTAGAACAGAAAAACTGAATAAGAACAAACTTGAGAGGTAATTTTGAATAACAGTAAGATAAAGACAAACTTAATTATTCCTTGTTGGTCTTAAGTCAAAGAGAAATTTGGAGAGAGGTGGCAGAAAAGTGAATATTCAGGAGAAAATGTATCTGTTGTAGCAGTATGAACTATCATAACAATAAAAAACTACTATAGTAATAAAAAACTTTTCATCAACAATTCTGAATTCCAAAGATGTAAACTTCCATTTTTCCTAAAATGTTAATAAATATATTCATTTTCCTGACTCTATCAGTCATATGAGTGGAGAAGATAAAGTATAAAAATACATTAATAATGATATAAAATTTACTGATAACTGTTAGCTTATTAACATCTGTTTCAATGTAAATAACTAAGATCTCTTTCAAATGTAAATAATTTCTACATTTTCTGAGTTTGTCAATCATTAATTTAAATACCCTTTCTATAAATAAATAAATTTGAATATGTCTTTACTTTGCTTTATATGGACCATTTTTAAGCTTATAGCACTCTAGTTTTGACAGTTTTATAAATTGCTTATAGGAAGCAGAAATGAATCTATAACATTAATCCTTTTTTCTTAGCTTTGCCAATTCATTCTGATATATGTTCTAGGACTATTTGTGTTGCCACTGAGTGACAAGCTAACTTTGACCTACTTATAATGAAGTGTTGTATTGCCACTCAGGTCCAGAAAGCCATTAAAACTTGACAGCATTGCCTCCTGTTAGCTTTTTTTCACTTTCGACTGAACAAAACATCTACCAGAATCATGACTTTGTTTCACAATTTTTTAAAATGACATCTTAACTAATTAAAAGTAACCTATTGAATTTCAGTTTTGGCCCTCCACCAGCTAAAGGTCAGCCCATTAAGTGTTTTCTTATTGACAAGGCAGCTTTACTTCTTAATGGTACATCATCCTGAGAAAATAAGATAGCTTAGGAAAAGATTTAAAAAAAAGCAGTTCATCGTAAGTCTTGAACTTTGGCTTGGTATATTTTTTTCTAAGCTTGTGGTTTTCTGAGTAATAATCCTTTAAATCTGAAAGGAAAAGTAAATGCAAGTCATGATATGAGTCTAGAGAAAAGTTTTCAAGCAGTTTAATTATGTTTATTATGCAGATTCTAAATTGCATGCATTCATAATTACAATCTAAACAGAATACTGCAAGCTTGATCTTGTTATATGTTTCAGAAGGATGTAAGCAAGGTCTGTATATCAAAGATGAAGGAATTCTCAAATGGATAAAATGAACTTAATAAACAGCAATTTAACCAAATTTGCCAATCTTAAAGATCAAAGTCACGTGAAAGAAGTCACAATAAGTGTCCGGGTATCGTGAACTAAAGTGCAGTTTTTATCCATTTGTTAGTCTCATTTTTTTTTAAACATAAATAAACTAGAGAGAGAAACAAAAAGTATCAATTAATTCACCACATAGCATTTTAAAATGCTGTTCCCATGTAGACTTCAGATTTAACTTAATATTTCCTGGGATTTGCCTAGGAATCTGGCTAAATGGCACAAATAAAACAGAAAAATACAGCAAAAGAAACAACGAAGAAGCTATCAAAATGAGAAAAGTATTCTTTTTAACAACAGCTATATTACTTAAAAAGAGAAAGCATTTCCATGATGGCAAATATTCGATTATTATAGCCTAGTTGATTTAAAGGGAAAAAGAACTAGTTATGGATTTGAAAAATTGTTACTATTTTGGTTTTCTAGCTTTGCCACTCTATATATGTTCTAGGACTATTTGTGTTGCCACTGGTGACAAGCTAACTTTGACCTACTTATAATGAAGTGTTGTATTGCCACTCAGGTCCAGAAAGCCATTAAAACTTGACAGCATTGCCTCCTGTTAGCTTTTTTTCACTTTCGACTGAACAAAACATCTACCAGAATCATGACTTTGTTTCACAATTTTTTAAAATGACATCTTAACTAATTAAAAGTAACCTATTGAATTTCAGTTTTGGCCCTCCACCAGCTAAAGGTCAGCCCATTAAGTGTTTTCTTATTGACAAGGCAGCTTTACTTCTTAATGGTACATCATCCTGAGAAAATAAGATAGCTTAGGAAAAGATTTAAAAAAAAGCAGTTCATCGTAAGTCTTGAACTTTGGCTTGGTATATTTTTTTCTAAGCTTGTGGTTTTCTGAGTAATAATCCTTTAAATCTGAAAGGAAAAGTAAATGCAAGTCATGATATGAGTCTAGAGAAAAGTTTTCAAGCAGTTTAATTATGTTTATTATGCAGATTCTAAATTGCATGCATTCATAATTACAATCTAAACAGAATACTGCAAGCTTGATCTTGTTATATGTTTCAGAAGGATGTAAGCAAGGTCTGTATATCAAAGATGAAGGAATTCTCAAATGGATAAAATGAACTTAATAAACAGCAATTTAACCAAATTTGCCAATCTTAAAGATCAAAGTCACGTGAAAGAAGTCACAATAAGTGTCCGGGTATCGTGAACTAAAGTGCAGTTTTTATCCATTTGTTAGTCTCATTTTTTTTTAAACATAAATAAACTAGAGAGAGAAACAAAAAGTATCAATTAATTCACCACATAGCATTTTAAAATGCTGTTCCCATGTAGACTTCAGATTTAACTTAATATTTCCTGGGATTTGCCTAGGAATCTGGCTAAATGGCACAAATAAAACAGAAAAATACAGCAAAAGAAACAACGAAGAAGCTATCAAAATGAGAAAAGTATTCTTTTTAACAACAGCTATATTACTTAAAAAGAGAAAGCATTTCCATGATGGCAAATATTCGATTATTATAGCCTAGTTGATTTAAAGGGAAAAAGAACTAGTTATGGATTTGAAAAATTGTTACTATTGGTTTTAACAAAAGAGGTGACATATTATTTGACTTTGAAAGATGAGTAACCTTTTGCAAATAGAAGAGAAAGCTATAAATGGGAAATAGTAGACATTTTAGGCAGAGGGAAGACAATATTCAAAAACCATGAAGTGACATTGCACATTTTGGAATAATTGTATACGTTTCAAAATTGTTGTACAGAGTATGATCATTTGGGAAGGATTTTACACTCCATTTTAAGAGATAAGCGCTTTGGATATATATTCTTTAGCTAATAGTCAGTGGTGGTATTACATTATCTCCAGAGGAATTAAATGATCTGATTTGCTTTTTCTATAAGTTAACCCTCCTAAGAGTGTGAAAGGTCAACAAACATATAAATAGATTTGTACTGAGAGAACAGCTATCATATTAGCAATGAGACATGATTTGAAAAAAAAAAGTTAATGTAAGAAGAACGGATTGAAGAAAAGAGAAGTGAGAGAGGAAATATTTGTATCAAAACTGAAGACAATTAAAAAACCCATACAGTGATGTCCCTGCTGTGCTAGACACTGAAAGTATTACAATTTATTAAATATTTAATATAAAATGTAAAACTAAATTAAAATTTGGAGGTAGAAGACACTTTTAGTGAAAATATAGAATGATTATAAGGATTAAAAATGTTTCTAGATTAAGCATCATATAATTAAAACAGTAATGGTAAACAGTAAGGTGACAAATGGAAAGGTACATAGAAATATTTTTAGCAAATATTAGTACTAAAAAATATCATTAACAATCTTCATATTAAAGAGACATGGTAAATCAACTGAATACTCTTCAATTACCCTAACAAAATAACTTTTAAAATATACAAAGACAACTCTTGAAAGAACAATAAATAATCAATTAAAAGGAAAAATATCAACTGATTTGTTACAACATAAAACCAATGTTGATTTATTGTTTAAGCTATTAGTCTATACTAATTTTAAAAAGATAACATCTCTTGTTAAGAGTATCTGAGTGGTAAGTCATTCCAGTCCTGTCTGATTCTGTGACCCTATGGACTGTACTCCTCCAGGTTAAGTGTTATTAAATCATTAGTTGGTAATATTCATATAAATGCTATTATATTTTTTCAAACCATATTAAAATAATTTAAACCACATTTTTTGCAAATAGAAGAGAAAGCTATAAATGGGAAATAGTAGACATTTTAGGCAGAGGGAAGACAATATTCAAAAACCATGAAGTGACATTGCACATTTTGGAATAATTGTATACGTTTCAAAATTGTTGTACAGAGTATGATCATTTGGGAAGGATTTTACACTCCATTTTAAGAGATAAGCGCTTTGGATATATATTCTTTAGCTAATAGTCAGTGGTGGTATTACATTATCTCCAGAGGAATTAAATGATCTGATTTGCTTTTTCTATAAGTTAACCCTCCTAAGAGTGTGAAAGGTCAACAAACATATAAATAGATTTGTACTGAGAGAACAGCTATCATATTAGCAATGAGACATGATTTGAAAAAAAAAAGTTAATGTAAGAAGAACGGATTGAAGAAAAGAGAAGTGAGAGAGGAAATATTTGTATCAAAACTGAAGACAATTAAAAAACCCATACAGTGATGTCCCTGCTGTGCTAGACACTGAAAGTATTACAATTTATTAAATATTTAATATAAAATGTAAAACTAAATTAAAATTTGGAGGTAGAAGACACTTTTAGTGAAAATATAGAATGATTATAAGGATTAAAAATGTTTCTAGATTAAGCATCATATAATTAAAACAGTAATGGTAAACAGTAAGGTGACAAATGGAAAGGTACATAGAAATATTTTTAGCAAATATTAGTACTAAAAAATATCATTAACAATCTTCATATTAAAGAGACATGGTAAATCAACTGAATACTCTTCAATTACCCTAACAAAATAACTTTTAAAATATACAAAGACAACTCTTGAAAGAACAATAAATAATCAATTAAAAGGAAAAATATCAACTGATTTGTTACAACATAAAACCAATGTTGATTTATTGTTTAAGCTATTAGTCTATACTAATTTTAAAAAGATAACATCTCTTGTTAAGAGTATCTGAGTGGTAAGTCATTCCAGTCCTGTCTGATTCTGTGACCCTATGGACTGTACTCCTCCAGGTTAAGTGTTATTAAATCATTAGTTGGTAATATTCATATAAATGCTATTATATTTTTTCAAACCATATTAAAATAATTTAAACCACATTTTTTTCATGTATATAAGACTGTTTAAGGCTTTTAAAGTCTATACAGAGCAAAAGTTGCAATTATAATTCAAACTATATTCTTAGATGATGTGAGGTCTTAGGACTTTCCTCTGACCCATAATAATGCCATTGTTTCTGTTCTTATGATACACCAATTATAAAGCTAGTCTGCAACTTATTTTCATAAAATTGTGAAGTGCTTGCATATATTTACTCACCAACAATAAAATATTGGTTTATTAATTAACA
Source organism: Tragulus kanchil (assembly GCA_022376925.1). Lineage (NCBI taxonomy): Eukaryota > Metazoa > Chordata > Mammalia > Artiodactyla > Tragulidae > Tragulus > Tragulus kanchil. Next base: position 12,457,080 of record JAIOJX010000026.1, on the reverse strand, counting down.
TTAATGAATACATATTGCCACCAATACTTTGACATCAGCTGAGTGTCTTGCAATTCAGTTCAATTCTGGTACTAAATACCTTGGAGTTCTTGTCAGATCCCACAAGTTATAGGGCAAAGCATCTAACACGACTGCATTTGGACTACAAATTCTAAGGCTCCCATGAACTCACTAAAAGCGCTATACTTATGATTATGGTTTTATTATAAAAGATACATTCAGGAACACCCACATAGAAGAAATCAATAAGGCAAGGTCTCAAGAGAGGAGGGTGGTGCAGAACTTCCATTCTCTCTGATTACTAAGTCCAGGAATGCCACCCTCTCAGTACACCAATGTGTTCAACAACCCAGAAATATCCTGACCTTAAGTATTCAGAGATTTTATTTGGGCTTCATTAAATAGAAATGATTGATGAAATCACTGACAATGTGATTGAGTTTAATCTTTAGTCCCATTCCTCTCCTCAGAGTCTGAGGAATGAAAGCAACATTCCAACCCTCGAATCAAGTGCTTGGTCTTTCTGACATGGCCAACTTTTTCCTCAAAACTGGTAAAACTAAGGACCCACCAGAAGTTATATCTTAGCATAAACTTAAATATCATCTAAAGTACACCATTATGAAAAGCAAAAGGTGCTTCTATCATTTAGGAAGTTCCAAGGGATTTTTAAGCTCTGTATTAGGAACTAGGGACAAAAGCCACATGTATTATTTGTTATATCTCAATGAATAACATAATTCAAGAAATTCCAGCTTTTTTTATACTCATTTTGAATGGTACCTGAATGAAAATATCAAATAACTGCAATTTATCAACTGTTATAATGCTATTAAGTCTTAGCTCTACTGTTCTGAATACAGAACATAAAAGATATTTTTTATGACTAGGTGTTCATTTCGTTTGTAATCTTGTACTTTAAGGAAAATGGATTGCATAGATATGGTTGAGGTTTTTTATTTTGCTTTGCCTATATATAAAAACACAAATTTGATACACCAATTATAAAGCTAGTCTGCAACTTATTTTCATAAAATTGTGAAGTGCTTGCATATATTTACTCACCAACAATAAAATATTGGTTTATTAATTAACATTAATGAATACATATTGCCACCAATACTTTGACATCAGCTGAGTGTCTTGCAATTCAGTTCAATTCTGGTACTAAATACCTTGGAGTTCTTGTCAGATCCCACAAGTTATAGGGCAAAGCATCTAACACGACTGCATTTGGACTACAAATTCTAAGGCTCCCATGAACTCACTAAAAGCGCTATACTTATGATTATGGTTTTATTATAAAAGATACATTCAGGAACACCCACATAGAAGAAATCAATAAGGCAAGGTCTCAAGAGAGGAGGGTGGTGCAGAACTTCCATTCTCTCTGATTACTAAGTCCAGGAATGCCACCCTCTCAGTACACCAATGTGTTCAACAACCCAGAAATATCCTGACCTTAAGTATTCAGAGATTTTATTTGGGCTTCATTAAATAGAAATGATTGATGAAATCACTGACAATGTGATTGAGTTTAATCTTTAGTCCCATTCCTCTCCTCAGAGTCTGAGGAATGAAAGCAACATTCCAACCCTCGAATCAAGTGCTTGGTCTTTCTGACATGGCCAACTTTTTCCTCAAAACTGGTAAAACTAAGGACCCACCAGAAGTTATATCTTAGCATAAACTTAAATATCATCTAAAGTACACCATTATGAAAAGCAGAAGGTGCTTCTATCATTTATGAAGTTCCAAGGACTTTTTAAGCTCTGTATTAGGAACTAGGGACAAAAGCCACATGTATTATTTGTTATATCTCAATGAATAACATAATTCAAGAAATTCCAGCTTTTTTTATACTCATTTTTTGAATGGTACCTGAATGAAAATATCAAATAACTGCAATTTATCAACTGTTATAATGCTATTAAGTCTTAGCTCTACTGTTCTGAATACAGAACATAAAAGATATTTTTTATGACTAGGTGTTCATTTCGTTTGTAATCTTGTACTTTAAGGAAAATGGATTGCATAGATATGGTTGAGGTTTTTTATTTTGCTTTGCCTATATATAAAAACACAAATTTGAGTAAAATGTTCCTTTTACATAGAGCAGCTTACATAATTCATTTTTGAAAATGGCATGGATTGATGGGAATGTCATGCTATATAGGTCATTAGTAAGATATACTTTATGATGAATGGAGCATATCTAAAAAAAATCTTAACATTTTATCAAAAGTAAATTTTTCATCATATATTCAATTAGTAAAAATGTTAGATGGTAACCTGAGTTCCTTGTATTTATTGATGTCGGTAGTTCTTTAGCTAAGGCAGGATATAAAAATCACTCAAAACTATTTTAATGTAGCCAAAGGTTTTATTTTTAAAAAGTCATTTCTTGCCTTCTCTAGACTTCAATTCACAATGATTTTCTTTTAGCTTGGAGTCAGTCCTGCATAATGCAAGAATTGAATATGCCCTTTAAACACATTTCAAAACCTGAATCTCTTTGATTTCAAAATATAAATGTAGTGCTATTTAGTGTCAGAGCTTCTTGTTTTCTTCTTCTTGCCCTATCTTACAAAGGAAACCAATTTAACCCTTACATACAACATAGCCCCACAAAAATACGGTTAAAATTATGGCTCTGGAAAAAGAGCCTTTCTCCATCCTTGTCTGATTCTGAATTACCTCAACTTTGCTGTTTATCTTATCTGACTCTTGTCTTAACACATATCAGAATCTAAATTATGACATTGGTAATCTCATGTGTAAATTTCTAATCCACTAACTGGATTGCTCAGATTCTATGTTTTCTAATTCCTCTTGAATACTAAAAAGTACCCTCTTTCTCAAACTACAATGAAATCATAATTCCATTAGAATAATTATTTTATCATCATTTAGAAACTCATCATCATGTTAAAAGTTCACATATCCTCTTGTAGTCCAAGTTTACCTCTTTATGTCATCCTAATCTTCCTTTTCTATCCATGACTGGATTGACATATAAACTTGAATTTTCCTTGTCTTCATTTGTTATACAAATTATTTTTCAAACTTGCCAGTATTTTCCTTTTGTCATTCATTTGATACTTTTAAGAAAATGGATTGCATAGATATGGTTGAGGTTTTTTATTTTGCTTTGCCTATATATAAAAACACAAATTTGAGTAAAATGTTCCTTTTACATAGAGCAGCTTACATAATTCATTTTTGAAAATGGCATGGATTGATGGGAATGTCATGCTATATAGGTCATTAGTAAGATATACTTTATGATGAATGGAGCATATCTAAAAAAAATCTTAACATTTTATCAAAAGTAAATTTTTCATCATATATTCAATTAGTAAAAATGTTAGATGGTAACCTGAGTTCCTTGTATTTATTGATGTCGGTAGTTCTTTAGCTAAGGCAGGATATAAAAATCACTCAAAACTATTTTAATGTAGCCAAAGGTTTTATTTTTAAAAAGTCATTTCTTGCCTTCTCTAGACTTCAATTCACAATGATTTTCTTTTAGCTTGGAGTCAGTCCTGCATAATGCAAGAATTGAATATGCCCTTTAAACACATTTCAAAACCTGAATCTCTTTGATTTCAAAATATAAATGTAGTGCTATTTAGTGTCAGAGCTTCTTGTTTTCTTCTTCTTGCCCTATCTTACAAAGGAAACCAATTTAACCCTTACATACAACATAGCCCCACAAAAATACGGTTAAAATTATGGCTCTGGAAAAAGAGCCTTTCTCCATCCTTGTCTGATTCTGAATTACCTCAACTTTGCTGTTTATCTTATCTGACTCTTGTCTTAACACATATCAGAATCTAAATTATGACATTGGTAATCTCATGTGTAAATTTCTAATCCACTAACTGGATTGCTCAGATTCTATGTTTTCTAATTCCTCTTGAATACTAAAAAGTACCCTCTTTCTCAAACTACAATGAAATCATAATTCCATTAGAATAATTATTTTATCATCATTTAGAAACTCATCATCATGTTAAAAGTTCACATATCCTCTTGTAGTCCAAGTTTACCTCTTTATGTCATCCTAATCTTCCTTTTCTATCCATGACTGGATTGACATATAAACTTGAATTTTCCTTGTCTTCATTTGTTATACAAATATTCTGCCAGTTCTTTCCTTTCCATCTCATTTCCTGTTTTACTTGGCCATTTAAAATATATTAGTATGTTTTATTTCACTTTGTAATGCTGATCTGATTCTTAAAGCTGTGAAATGACTTAAAAATTCACATCTTTTAATAGATGATGTGCTTATTTTCTCTACTTCCCACCTCTAAATTTTCCTAATGTGTGAAGCATATTTCATTAAGGACATCTTTTTTTAGAGAAGAAAGAATAAGTTTTCTGACTGGTGGACATGGGAGAACTCAGCTACGTTGCCAGTCCATCCCCGTTCCTCTCTTTATTTGAAGTGAAGGAGTATTTAACTTTCTCCAGTAAGGACATTCTCTAGGCTACTATGACTAGATCTCAATATTTGACAAGCTATTCACATTTTTAATATTCAGAGGCTATACAATCCCAGCCTTCCATTTGCTTCATGTAAATACTTCTGACCTCATCAATAAATTATTTTATTTAAGACAGTGACCACCTCTATACTTTCAAAAATCTCTCATAAATAAAAATATACTGATAAATGATCTCTTTCATTTAATCTTCATCACACCATTTTGTAAAATGATAATATCATCTTCAATATGCAAATAAGGTTCAAAGAGTATATATAGTTAAGGATATTATCTAGGAAACCATACCAAATATAAAAACTCAACAGACAACCATACACACTTCTTACAAGGAATCTTCCTGCTAACCTGGGTCTATGCAAGCTTCTTGCACTTATTAGACAAATCATTTTAGGCAAGTGTTTAATTCTTTACCTCCTCTGTAAATAATTAACTAAAAAGCTTTTCCTGTGTAAATTTTAAAGTTGGATAAACTTAAGAAAATATGTAGATGCACTTTGTATATATAATCAATGGCATCAATAATATAAAGATAAACCAAGTTTTCTTTTTCATAAATTTAGAAACTCATCATCATGTTAAAAGTTCACATATCCTCTTGTAGTCCAAGTTTACCTCTTTATGTCATCCTAATCTTCCTTTTCTATCCATGACTGGATTGACATATAAACTTGAATTTTCCTTGTCTTCATTTGTTATACAAATATTCTGCCAGTTCTTTCCTTTCCATCTCATTTCCTGTTTTACTTGGCCATTTAAAATATATTAGTATGTTTTATTTCACTTTGTAATGCTGATCTGATTCTTAAAGCTGTGAAATGACTTAAAAATTCACATCTTTTAATAGATGATGTGCTTATTTTCTCTACTTCCCACCTCTAAATTTTCCTAATGTGTGAAGCATATTTCATTAAGGACATCTTTTTTTAGAGAAGAAAGAATAAGTTTTCTGACTGGTGGACATGGGAGAACTCAGCTACGTTGCCAGTCCATCCCCGTTCCTCTCTTTATTTGAAGTGAAGGAGTATTTAACTTTCTCCAGTAAGGACATTCTCTAGGCTACTATGACTAGATCTCAATATTTGACAAGCTATTCACATTTTTAATATTCAGAGGCTATACAATCCCAGCCTTCCATTTGCTTCATGTAAATACTTCTGACCTCATCAATAAATTATTTTATTTAAGACAGTGACCACCTCTATACTTTCAAAAATCTCTCATAAATAAAAATATACTGATAAATGATCTCTTTCATTTAATCTTCATCACACCATTTTGTAAAATGATAATATCATCTTCAATATGCAAATAAGGTTCAAAGAGTATATATAGTTAAGGATATTATCTAGGAAACCATACCAAATATAAAAACTCAACAGACAACCATACACACTTCTTACAAGGAATCTTCCTGCTAACCTGGGTCTATGCAAGCTTCTTGCACTTATTAGACAAATCATTTTAGGCAAGTGTTTAATTCTTTACCTCCTCTGTAAATAATTAACTAAAAAGCTTTTCCTGTGTAAATTTTAAAGTTGGATAAACTTAAGAAAATATGTAGATGCACTTTGTATATATAATCAATGGCATCAATAATATAAAGATAAACCAAGTTCTTTACAAAGTATTTACATTTTAAAAACTGTTTTAGAATGAGCAATGTAAATTCTTTAATAGGAATAAAATTTACATCAACTCATGACTTATTGTGGTATAAAGATCAAATAGTTATTATACTAGGAGTTTTCAACTTAGCGTTACTCAGATAAAAATCAGTGAGTCCATGAAATTGGATAGGGATCAACGATACATTTATTTTTTTCCTTAACCTTGATCTTAAAGATTCAGCATTTTTTTTCAATTATGAAAGGCTATACTACAAACAATAGTAGTTAAATAGCAATTGTGACCTTTTTCCCTATATAATCACAAAATTTTCATATTTATATTTGTTTTGACTTTATCTTTTGATTTTTAAGCCTAGATCACAAAGTGGTATGTAAGATAATGGCTTCCTGTGCAGGTTTGTTTTGGTAATTAATCCTAAGGATCAAGACTGGGGTTTGGAAAGAGTGAAACAAGGAGTGAAGGAAAGAATATGCACAGCTGTGGGCAGCAATACGGAATTCCTCTAGGATTTTCTGAGGATATAAACCCGGCTGGTCAAGCAGTTGCTTCCTGGTGTGTTAACTGTAAACCCATGAGCACTTTCAAATGTTCAATGAGTGAGGATCTTTTGACTTGTCTCAGGAGTCCCAACCTGTTGAGAATTTAGTTAAACTACTTCAGAATACTATTGCCTTGACATGCACTTTATGTAACCAAGAGACATGCAGACCCCTTGATCTGACACTAGACAGCCCAAAGATAACACTTGATAGAACCACAAGCAAATAAGGTTCAAAGAGTATATATAGTTAAGGATATTATCTAGGAAACCATACCAAATATAAAAACTCAACAGACAACCATACACACTTCTTACAAGGAATCTTCCTGCTAACCTGGGTCTATGCAAGCTTCTTGCACTTATTAGACAAATCATTTTAGGCAAGTGTTTAATTCTTTACCTCCTCTGTAAATAATTAACTAAAAAGCTTTTCCTGTGTAAATTTTAAAGTTGGATAAACTTAAGAAAATATGTAGATGCACTTTGTATATATAATCAATGGCATCAATAATATAAAGATAAACCAAGTTCTTTACAAAGTATTTACATTTTAAAAACTGTTTTAGAATGAGCAATGTAAATTCTTTAATAGGAATAAAATTTACATCAACTCATGACTTATTGTGGTATAAAGATCAAATAGTTATTATACTAGGAGTTTTCAACTTAGCGTTACTCAGATAAAAATCAGTGAGTCCATGAAATTGGATAGGGATCAACGATACATTTATTTTTTTCCTTAACCTTGATCTTAAAGATTCAGCATTTTTTTTCAATTATGAAAGGCTATACTACAAACAATAGTAGTTAAATAGCAATTGTGACCTTTTTCCCTATATAATCACAAAATTTTCATATTTATATTTGTTTTGACTTTATCTTTTGATTTTTAAGCCTAGATCACAAAGTGGTATGTAAGATAATGGCTTCCTGTGCAGGTTTGTTTTGGTAATTAATCCTAAGGATCAAGACTGGGGTTTGGAAAGAGTGAAACAAGGAGTGAAGGAAAGAATATGCACAGCTGTGGGCAGCAATACGGAATTCCTCTAGGATTTTCTGAGGATATAAACCCGGCTGGTCAAGCAGTTGCTTCCTGGTGTGTTAACTGTAAACCCATGAGCACTTTCAAATGTTCAATGAGTGAGGATCTTTTGACTTGTCTCAGGAGTCCCAACCTGTTGAGAATTTAGTTAAACTACTTCAGAATACTATTGCCTTGACATGCACTTTATGTAACCAAGAGACATGCAGACCCCTTGATCTGACACTAGACAGCCCAAAGATAACACTTGATAGAACCACAAGCAAATGTAAATACTGATGCAACTTCCCAGTGCATCTGATAAAGTCTGTCTTACCTTCTGACTCCTTGCCCTTGTGCACTCCTTAAACAACAACCCCACTTACAGAAAACCCTGCTTTTAAGGGTTTGAGTTAACCAATTCACTCTTAACCAGGAAACTCCAAAGCACCCTACTTAGGGATCCTAATAAAGGTGTGTGCCCTAGGTCCTACTGCTAGCACTCTGGCTACACCTTGTCTTGACCTTCTGTGTGGTCCCTTGAGGACATGTACTTCCTTCAGGGCTGGTGAGTATTAAACATCTTTATTTTACTTTTTGGGTTCACTGGTGGCTCAGGGGTAAATAATCTGCATGTCAATGCAGGAGACAGGGGTTCAGTCCCTGAGTTGGGGAGATCCATTGGAGAAGGAAATGACAATCTATTCCAACATTTTTGTCTGGGTAATGCCATGGACTGAGAAGCCTGGAGGATTACAGTCCATGGGGTCATGAAAGAGTCGGACATGACTTATTGACTAAACAACATTTCACTTTTCCTTGCGTTCTTTTGTGGAAAGTTGACTCACCATCTACCACCTCAGGTTTCTTCTAATAAATATTAGTTTAACAAAAATTGTAACACAACCATAGGTTTCAGAGAAAGTGCTGAAAAAGAAAGAAATAAATTATTGAAGAGTTGAGGAAAAAGGCCCTATCTGGATACAACTGCATTAAACTAGTTGTCACAGTAATGCTTAGGTTTAAATATAGGCTCAAAAAGTGTGAGACAGGGCAAGAGAGATGTCTTATATAAATTTAAACTTCAGATTTTACATATCTACTTTCTTCTTTTTTATTTGCAGTAGTAATCAGATTCTAGTTACAGTAATGGTAAAATTAGCTTCGTCTCTTAATTTTTGCCACTAATATTCTCTTTCTTAGAGTTTACTTCTATATTCTTGAATGTTTACTACTACTAATTTTGTCATCTTTGATTCTTAGTTATTATAAATAAGACATGCATTAAGGATATGTATTTTTTTCTATATATTTTCCTTATTTTTCTCCTTTTTGTTTTAGATGTATTATTTTCACATTGTCACTGTGTTTAATGTATTCACTCCATCGTTTCATCTTATCCCATCTCGGTTTTAGAACCAAGGATACTTAACTAAATGTATTAAATGTTCAATGGCATTTATTTTTGCTAACATTTCCAAAGTTTCACTTGAATGGCAAGTAACATTCCTTTTGTCTTTCCTTAGAAGACTCATATTAACACTATTCCATTTGTTAGCACATGTTCAATGATTTGTTTGTAGTGACTTAATGTAGAAGATGAAGAGCCTGGTTATAAATTTCTTTATTTCCATGAGAATGTTGTAGATGTCATTCCACTAGCTTTGGTCACTGAAAGGTGCTGAATCTATTAGCTTTTACTTCTTAACAAATCACCTCAAAATCTCAGTGACACGCAGCATTAAATAGCTCTGTTTTCACGAGTAGCAAGTTGGCAGGATTTATCATGTGACAGGTTTTTCTGATAGCAACTGTGTTGTCGAAAAGCATAGTTTGAACTTTAGATATTCCAGTGAATGGCCTTCTCTTCCCTTAGAACTTACTCAAACATTGTGGGGAGTCGATCAAATTGCATTTTAAAATATTTGTTCTTTTCTAATTTAGTTCTCTCTAACTTAGATCTCCCTCTTTCTGCATGCTGAGTCTTTGAGCTCATTTGGGTTTAAAGGAATGACTTTTCCTTCATTTAAGAAAAGGTTCAAGTTTGTAACACATACTCTATCAACCACAAAGGAAAGTTAATCAGAGTTTTTATCATTTATCATACAATACTGAGATAACTGTAAGAGGAAGGAAGATTTTTTGGAATTAGCATTTTAAATAAAGACTATCTGCTTAGGAATAGAATCATAAAACTGGATTTTGGCTCATTATTTTTCAATACAATCACATACCTCTTTCAGCATGAAGGATATCCAGTGTGACAGATCCAGGGTCCAGATTCTCCTAAAATATCTTTTGATGTAAGTTAACAAAAAGTGATGTTTGTACTGAGATTTCCTAATTTCACCTCATATTGTGACTGTTAATTCAAAAAGTAAATTACCACTTGAAGCACAACTCATAATCTAAATTGTAAAGTAACATGTATGAAAAATATTCAGATTGGGAATCAACTTTTTATGTATCAGTATATGCTACATAGAAGAGTAAGGCATGTGGGAATGCATATGCATTATTTTTCAAACATCTGCTCACAGGAAATTTGAAACTGAGATCATAAGAAATGTAGGAAAGAGGTTAATACATGACCTTTCATACAGAATATTCTACGAAAAGCAAATGGATTGGGAAGAACTTTTAATGTCTCACCCTTCTATTCAAAGTTAAAAACCCTTATAAATTAAGAACTCTTGTATTAAAAATAAATTAAGTTTGGACAGTTGTGCTTTGATGTAACTCTACTTGTCAATCATATTTGTAAAGATTACCAGATTATAAAGTGGGGATTTAATCATATTGTTGATGTTAGCAGTTCACTCAGTCAAAAGCCTGATGGGCTCTTGCATGTACAAAATTAATTGCAGGTACAAAATCTACAGAGGAAAGATAAATTTGCCTGGGGTACTTTTCAGTGAACTACTTTTATTTTATTTATTTTTTTACAGGGTTCAGTGTAGTCACAAGATGCAAAGAATTCAAGATTCTTTCTTGACTCCTTTTCCTTGGGAACAATTCCCAGTTATACATAAATTTTTATGCTTACCAACAAAGAAATTATAAATAGCTTACTACTTTAATATATTGTTAATTCATGACTTAAAAATTGTTGATGATGTTTTATTCTGTTAAGCCTTGTCACTCCAAATTTTGGTATTTTTTAAAGTTCATTCTCATCAAATTAGTAGTGATACTGCTGTTTTTGTGGAAAGGAATGTTCAGTCCTTGGTGCCTTCCAAATCCAGTACCGTAGATAATAGAGATAGAGAAGTTACCTATAATATCCAAGGATATTCCAAAGCAATTGAGAGAGAGAGAGAGCAAGAGAGAGCTTGTGCTGTCATCAAGATCTAGATCTCCTATGCCCATCTCAAAGTTTTTAGCATTTCACACATTATTGGTTGCTATTGATGGGTAATTAGTTAATGTTAATTGACTGCCAACAGTGCTTAGAATAAATTGAAAAGACTAAAGAATAAAATACATTTGTGGTGGTATTGGTATAGCTCTAGCTAACCAACAGAGCTTTCAAGCTACAAACATAATTTCCATAGGTTAAACTCAAGAAAAATGTAGTCATTCCCTTATAAATAAATATTTTATGAATGAGCGAGAATAGCTAATCTAGTTTTATTTCTTTAATAAGTTGTAAAGCATGTAATTTTCTTTAGAAGAGACTTATATGCCATTGAATACTTAGATACTTTATATTTCACAACATTGAAAAAGAGGATATTCCTTGAACCCACACAGAAGGTGAAGTAAAGGGATTTTTGATGAGGTCATACATGATAAATCCACTCTAACTTTCCAGTCTCCCTAAGGCTTAGACTATAATATACTAAAAATTTTCTGTTTACTTTAGTCTAAGTCACCAATGGGTCTATACTTAAGTCAAACATGGACAGAAAGCATTAAAACCATTCCCAGACCATTGAGCTAACATAGAAAATGTGGACTCTTTCCTAGTAAGCTATATCAATAAATACACTTTCATATAATTTAATATTATTTCCACTCATATAGTTATAGGTCAAGAAGAATAGAGGGGCAGCACAGTTATGTTCCAGAGAAGATCAGTAATCCTATGAAAACCAGATATCTCAAGAGAGGCCATAAAGTCTTTCTTGAATAGCAGACTAAACTCTACATGTAGGGGTGAAGGAGTCTTTTCTAAAGGAAAAGAAAGAATTTAGGGATTAATTATGTCCAGTTTCATCAGCATCTGCCTTATTCCTAATCTAATTAGGATTCCATTTCTTATTAATCAATAAGCTATTTTTTAAACCATTTTAAATTGAATTATACATACTTTACAAATTTGTGTTAGCTTCAGGTATAAAGTAAAATAATTCAGTAAAGTATATATACATAAACACACACGTATATACTTACTCTATTTTTTTTTTCCATTGTAGGCTATTACAAGAGGTTGAATATAGTACCCCACATATAGAGTGAGTCCTTGCTATTGCAAATAGCATTATACCAATCTTTTTCATGACTAATATTGCAGTGTGTATAAATATCACATCTTCTTTAGCCATTCATCTATTGATGGGCAATCATGTTGCTTCTATGTCTTAACTCTTGTAAATAGTGCTACTATGAACATAGGTATGGCTGGATCTTTTTGAAATAAAGTTTTTCTCCACATATGTGCCCAGACCTGGGGCCTCAGGATCATAACTCTATTTTTAGTTTTTAAAGAAAGGCCCATATCGTCTCCATTGTGGAGTTAATGCATGTAATTTTTCTTTAAGAAGAGATTTAAAATATGCCATTGAATACTTAGATACTTTATATTTCACAACATTGAAAAAGAGGATATTCCTTGAACCCACACAGAAGGTGAAGTAAAGGGATTTTTGATGAGGTCATACATGATAAATCCACTCTAACTTTCCAGTCTCCCTAAGGCTTAGACTATAATATACTAAAAATTTTCTGTTTACTTTAGTCTAAGTCACCAATGGGTCTATACTTAAGTCAAACATGGACAGAAAGCATTAAAACCATTCCCAGACCATTGAGCTAACATAGAAAATGTGGACTCTTTCCTAGTAAGCTATATCAATAAATACACTTTCATATAATTTAATATTATTTCCACTCATATAGTTATAGGTCAAGAAGAATAGAGGGGCAGCACAGTTATGTTCCAGAGAAGATCAGTAATCCTATGAAAACCAGATATCTCAAGAGAGGCCATAAAGTCTTTCTTGAATAGCAGACTAAACTCTACATGTAGGGGTGAAGGAGTCTTTTCTAAAGGAAAAGAAAGAATTTAGGGATTAATTATGTCCAGTTTCATCAGCATCTGCCTTATTCCTAATCTAATTAGGATTCCATTTCTTATTAATCAATAAGCTATTTTTTAAACCATTTTAAATTGAATTATACATACTTTACAAATTTGTGTTAGCTTCAGGTATAAAGTAAAATAATTCAGTAAAGTATATATACATAAACACACACGTATATACTTACTCTATTTTTTTTTTCCATTGTAGGCTATTACAAGAGGTTGAATATAGTACCCCACATATAGAGTGAGTCCTTGCTATTGCAAATAGCATTATACCAATCTTTTTCATGACTAATATTGCAGTGTGTATAAATATCACATCTTCTTTAGCCATTCATCTATTGATGGGCAATCATGTTGCTTCTATGTCTTAACTCTTGTAAATAGTGCTACTATGAACATAGGTATGGCTGGATCTTTTTGAAATAAAGTTTTTCTCCACATATGTGCCCAGAACTGGGGTCTCAGGATCATCTGATAACTCTATTTTTAGTTTTTTAAAGAAAGGCCCATATCGTTCTCCATTGTGGCTGCATCAGTGTACATTCTTAGCAACAGTGTTGAAGGATTCCTTTTTCTCCACACTCTCTCCAGCATTTATTATTTGTAGACTTTTTGATGATGGTCATTCATGTGCAGCACATGTATCTGCTATTGTGTAAATGGTTCCTTGTTCATCAAATTGATAATCAAGGGCTATTCATAATCCCAAACTACGTTAGCTGATGAATCAAGTGACTCCTGTTAGGCTGCTACTACTCTGGTTCTAGAATCAGCCAGCTCTCCTACTGTTAAAATTGTTTTTAATCATGTGTTCACTGATGCTTGTTCTGACCTTCCTCTTTATGGAAGCAAACACAGAGTCATATATTCCCTCGATAGTTCCCAGTTAAAGTGGTCATCAAGGCTTACTGGCGTGGATCAACAGGAGGTTTCAAATGCCTTACTCTATAGCTGATATCAAGGATGCCAGCTGAAATTGGATGCACTTGAGACAAGTGAAAAGATTTATTACAGGATGGACTAAAGAGGCTCCACTGTTGTCAATGTATGGGAGTTTCTGGTGGCAGAGCCAATAAATGCAAATGAGAACATTATCTGTCTGATGAAAGGAAGAAAAAGAGCATATGATAGGAAATGACAGTGGAAAAAAATAAACAGGCCTAGTAAGGTCATCTTGAGAAAGCTGTGACTTTCAGTTTTCATCTGCTTCGACTCCTGGTAAATTTTATTTGAAAGTTTCCCAGTTTTCAAACTGCTATCGACATTTTCATTGTAGGCTATTAAAAGAGGTTGAATATAGTACCCCACATATAGAGTGAGTCCTTGCTATTGCAAATAGCATTATACCAATCTTTTTCATGACTAATATTGCAGTGTGTATAAATATCACATCTTCTTTAGCCATTCATCTATTGATGGGCAATCATGTTGCTTCTATGTCTTAACTCTTGTAAATAGTGCTACTATGAACATAGGTATGGCTGGATCTTTTTGAAATAAAGTTTTTCTCCACATATGTGCCCAGAACTGGGGTCTCAGGATCATCTGATAACTCTATTTTTAGTTTTTTAAAGAAAGGCCCATATCGTTCTCCATTGTGGCTGCATCAGTGTACATTCTTAGCAACAGTGTTGAAGGATTCCTTTTTCTCCACACTCTCTCCAGCATTTATTATTTGTAGACTTTTTGATGATGGTCATTCATGTGCAGCACATGTATCTGCTATTGTGTAAATGGTTCCTTGTTCATCAAATTGATAATCAAGGGCTATTCATAATCCCAAACTACGTTAGCTGATGAATCAAGTGACTCCTGTTAGGCTGCTACTACTCTGGTTCTAGAATCAGCCAGCTCTCCTACTGTTAAAATTGTTTTTAATCATGTGTTCACTGATGCTTGTTCTGACCTTCCTCTTTATGGAAGCAAACACAGAGTCATATATTCCCTCGATAGTTCCCAGTTAAAGTGGTCATCAAGGCTTACTGGCGTGGATCAACAGGAGGTTTCAAATGCCTTACTCTATAGCTGATATCAAGGATGCCAGCTGAAATTGGATGCACTTGAGACAAGTGAAAAGATTTATTACAGGATGGACTAAAGAGGCTCCACTGTTGTCAATGTATGGGAGTTTCTGGTGGCAGAGCCAATAAATGCAAATGAGAACATTATCTGTCTGATGAAAGGAAGAAAAAGAGCATATGATAGGAAATGACAGTGGAAAAAAATAAACAGGCCTAGTAAGGTCATCTTGAGAAAGCTGTGACTTTCAGTTTTCATCTGCTTCGACTCCTGGTAAATTTTATTTGAAAGTTTCTAGTGCACCTAGGACTGGATATCAGAGGGAGCATTCTTTAGATGTATGCTGTGTACCTAAGGATCGAGTGCCTGATGTTTGGTGCCATCTGGGTAATGAGGAGGACCTTGTATATTCCCTTCCAAGGAGATTTAAAAGCAGTATCTGTTCTCATGAAGGTCAAAATGGAAGGATGTGAGGAGATTTAATCTGTTTAGTCT
Source organism: Tragulus kanchil (assembly GCA_022376925.1). Taxonomy (NCBI): domain Eukaryota; kingdom Metazoa; phylum Chordata; class Mammalia; order Artiodactyla; family Tragulidae; genus Tragulus; species Tragulus kanchil. The sequence goes on along the minus strand of JAIOJX010000026.1, from coordinate 12,441,550 downwards.
GGAAATTTGTAGTTGGGTCTTTGAGGAAGCTATAAAAGTTTGAGGTCTAGTTCAGCTTACAGATGCATAATAAAATCTTAAAGACAATTAACAGGACAAGAATCTAATATTTACAATGTGTAAACCTAATTTTTCTCTCATAATTCTTCTTCTTTTTTCAAAGATAGCAAAACTAATTTGTTTGAATGAATATTGGCCTCATTATAAGTATAAATATAAACCAAGAATAGTGACCACAGAGTTCTTTTAAAAATTACTTTCCTGGAACCTGATAAGCAAAGTACTAGGGTGATTTTTCCAAGTAGTTTCTTAAAATTGTCTGGTCATATGCGAGTGCATGTACATCTTTCTCAAATTTGACGTTCTAGTCAAAGGCTTGATAGTATAACCAATATTTTCAATTGTTTCCTGTTTCAAGGAGAACGGATTCCCATTAAACTCATACAAACAACTATACTGACATTAAAAGAAAATACTCATTGATAGTTTCTGAATGTTGAAGGTATCAGGCAGAGAGAAAAGTAAAAGCTTCATCTTTGTTAACAAAGAGACATTTTATCAAATTGCTATAAGTCATAAGTGGATCAGACAGTAGAAGACATGCCTGCTATGTGGAAGACCTGGATTCAATCCCAGGGTCGGAAAGATTCCCTGGTGAAGGTAATGGGAACTCACTCCAGTGTTCTTACTGGAGAATTTCATGCAGAGGGGAGCCTAGACGGAAACAGTCCATGGAGTCAAAGAATTGGACAGGATTGAGGTACTGACACTTTTATAGATAGCTTAAGAGAAAACATTTCTTAAATCTAGTAAATTAAAATAATAAGAAAAATCAGCAGTGTTTCAAGTAATATGAATTATAACTATCTTCCCTAATTTATTCAGTTCCATATAATTGATTCTTGTTGATTTTGACCTTTAGCTGAAAGTTTTATGAAGCCATCAGCTTCTGCTTGAGAGTTCTTTATATTTTTACCTGGTTCTTTGGTATGATAATTAAAATGATCAGAACCCTCTATTCCAGAATACCTGTCAGAGTCCTTTTTGTGAAAGTGAAGTGCTTTATTGGAAGATGAAGCACTTGTGCAAGGACACTTTGTAAAAGCATCAGAGTAAAACAATAACTCTAACAGACAAATAACATAAAAATATCCACAGTGAAAAATCTGATGAGAATTGCAATTTACAAAGAAATTTAGTTATTTCTATGACACATAACACTTAAGATAATAAATAAAATTATCAGTGATAAAATATCATAACATAAAATGTTTCTAGGAATTTTATACAATTCTGGAATGAGTTATACTAATAACATACATCCATACAATTATAATCTACTGAAGGCTTATGTATGAAAATATGTATGCATGTGTACTATGGAGTCCTTTGCCACTCCATAGACTGTAGTGCAACAGACTCTTCTCTCCATTGGATTTTTCTGGCAAGAATACATGAGTGAGTTGCCATTTCCTCCTCCAAGGGATCTTCCTGATCCAAGAATCAAACCTACATCTCCTGTGTTTCCTGCACTGCAGTTAAATTCTTTCCCACTGAGTCTCTGAGGAAGCTCTAATAAAGGCTCAGTCATGTCCAACTTTTTGTGACCCCACAGACTATAGCATGCCAGGCTTTCCTGTCCTTCACTGTCTCCTGGAGTTTGCTCAAACTCTTGTCCTTTGAGTCAGTAATGCCATCCAACCATCTCATCTTCTATCATGCCCCTTTCTTCCTGCCCTAAATCTTTCTCAGCATAAAGGTCTTTTCCAGTGAGTCAGCTCTTTGCATCAGGTGGCTTCAGCTTCAGCATCAATCCTTCCAATGAATATCCAGGCTTGATTTCCTTTAGAGCTGACTGGTTTAATCTTCTTGCTATGCAAGGGATTCTCAAAATTCTTCTCCAGCACCACAGTTGGATCTCATTGGCTATGATTTCCTTTAGACTGAATCAGAGTTCTTTAAAATTTAATTCACCTTGAATTATAACTATCTTCCCTAATTTATTCAGTTCCATATAATTGATTCTTGTTGATTTTGACCTTTAGCTGAAAGTTTTATGAAGCCATCAGCTTCTGCTTGAGAGTTCTTTATATTTTACCTGGTTCTTTGGTATGATAATTAAAATGATCAGAACCCTCTATTCCAGAATACCTGTCAGAGTCCTTTTTGTGAAAGTGAAGTGCTTTATTGGAAGATGAAGCACTTGTGCAAGGACACTTTGTAAAAGCATCAGAGTAAAACAATAACTCTAACAGACAAATAACATAAAAATATCCACAGTGAAAAATCTGATGAGAATTGCAATTTACAAAGAAATTTAGTTATTTCTATGACACATAACACTTAAGATAATAAATAAAATTATCAGTGATAAAATATCATAACATAAAATGTTTCTAGGAATTTTATACAATTCTGGAATGAGTTATACTAATAACATACATCCATACAATTATAATCTACTGAAGGCTTATGTATGAAAATATGTATGCATGTGTACTATGGAGTCCTTTGCAACTCCATAGACTGTAGTGCAGCAGACTCTTCTCTCCATTGGATTTTTCTGGCAAGAATACATGAGTGAGTTGCCATTTCCTCCTCCAAGGGATCTTCCTGATCCAAGAATCAAACCTACATCTCCTGTGTTTCCTGCACTGCAGTTAAATTCTTTCCCACTGAGTCTCTGAGGAAGCTCTAATAAAGGCTCAGTCATGTCCAACTTTTTGTGACCCCACAGACTATAGCATGCCAGGCTTTCCTGTCCTTCACTGTCTCCTGGAGTTTGCTCAAACTCTTGTCCTTTGAGTCAGTAATGCCATCCAACCATCTCATCTTCTATCATGCCCCTTTCTTCCTGCCCTAAATCTTTCTCAGCATAAAGGTCTTTTCCAGTGAGTCAGCTCTTTGCATCAGGTGGCTTCAGCTTCAGCATCAATCCTTCCAATGAATATCCAGGCTTGATTTCCTTTAGAGCTGACTGGTTTAATCTTCTTGCTATGCAAGGGATTCTCAAAATTCTTCTCCAGCACCACAGTTGGATAGCATCAATTCTTCGGCACTCAGCCTTCTTTATGGTTCAACTCTCACATTGTATATCACTATTGGAAAAACTATAGATTTGATCATATAGACCTTCTGTTGGCAAAGTGATATCTTTGCTTTTTAATATCCTGTCAAGACTTTTCATAGCTTTTCTTCCAAGGAGCAAGTGTCTTTTAATTCCATGGCTGCAGTCAATGTCCACAGTGATTTCAGAACCCACGAAAATAAACTCTGCCACTCTTTCTATCGCTTGCCCATCTGTTTGACGTGAAGTGATGGGACTAGATGCCATGATCTTTGTTTTTGAATGTCGAGTTTTAGCTTTTCACTCTTCTGTTTTACCTTCATTAAGATGCTCTTTAATTCCGCTTTTCCTTTTGCCATTAGGGTGGCATCATCTAAATATCTGAGTTTATTTATATTTCTCCAGGAATCTTGATTCAGCTTGTGCTACATCCAGCTAGGCATTTTGCATGATGTGCTCTGCATATAAGTTGGAGAAAAGCTGGGTGAGAATATACAACCTTGACATATTCCTTTCCCAATTTTGAACCAGTCTGTTGTCAGGAGGTGAGGAAGAGGGTTGTCAAATACTGAAATGTTTCAGAATACTTGGTCATAAAGGATCATAGGTCAATGTGACACTATTCATAGTTATCTGTGTAACCAAACTAACAATCAAAAGCTTCACAGAATAAAACTAGATGGTTGTTCTACAGAAATGTAGAGCAAATCTTAGCTTTTTCATTACTGAAAGACTAGATTACCTTAAGAAATCGAGGGCTTGTGTAAACAGTGAGAAGCACAGATGGTAAACATAAAATCTTTGTAAGTAGATCATCTATAAAGGTAGGGAAAAACCTTTTATAAGCTTTTATCAGAAGCAGACCAATATCCAATTAAACTTTGTGTTTTTAGCAGATAAAGGAAAATTAAGTTCTAGTTTTATCTAAGTATACTATTGATATTAAAGCTTAATTAAAAAAAACTCTTATGATAAATTTATTAATCTTATTCAACTTGATCACATATAAAATTCTATTCCCAGGATAACTCTTCCACAAACATACAAGTTTCTATATCCATTTAGGTTTTGTCCTATTTTATTTTCTCTTCTTATTCTGGAATACTCATTTTACTTTAGGAAAAAATTCTCTTTTTTCCTCCCTTACTAGAAATGCAGCTCCGTTCTTTACACTTTATTTCACAGAAAACACATAGGAACTTTCATCTTTATTATTTCTGGTAGTTTTATTAAAGAAAACACCAAAAATAAACACAAATCCTTAGCTCTTTTAAAAATCAGGCTTGTATTTAATTTATTTCCTTTTTTTTTGCTGAAAATTTTAACATTATAAATTTAAATGTTGTTTTTCCAACTTCAAAAACTCACACAGTTTACCTAGAAATTAAATTATGCAAAATAGTTTTTATTGGAAATTGTCTATGTTATTCATGTAATAAAGGAATATGAATTCTTTCTACATGATATAGTAAAAGCAAACAATACAATTTTGGAAATTACAGCATGAGATTCACAGTCTTACCTATGTCTACAAGTTCATCCTGACTCTGCTAGAGTGTAAATGAATTAAGAGTCAGAGTTAACAGGATCTTAACATCACTGCTAAAGAGGGCTGTTTTGGTTGAGTAGATAATAAACATTTGAAAATGGTAAAACAACTTCTAAATTGATGGTAGATATATAAATATCTATTAAATGACTACTAGAATTCCCAGCCTTGCAAGTAGTTATAAGGAATGGGAGAATTCCTTTTAAATAAGGGTTGCTGCCTGGTTGCAAATCTGAAGAGACAAGGTAACAAAATATGAGCATATTAAACAGTTATTACAGTCTAGCCATGAGGACTTATCACCGAAAGTGAACAGGGCAGAAAAAGTGGTTATTTGTATACTGCTGCCCTTTTCAACCAGTTGTACAAAACATTTTGTGGCCCAGTTCTTTGTGGTATAAGAGCAGTGGGTTTCAATCATGTTTGAATAATTCCTTACTGAGAAATATAGTGTATACTGTGTCTATATATATATATACATATACATGTATATATATATATATATATATATATATATGTGTGTGTGTGTGTGTGTGTGTAAATACATATACATATAAAGACATGTAAGTACCACAAATAAAAGCTTAATAAATTGACATGTATTTCCTATTTCTAGTATATGACATGTATGTACTCTGTTTCACACCTTATGAAATTGCTCTCTTATTTATATATAGATGGTAAATACATTGGTATTAAATCTGTATATGAATTATAGATAAACATTGAAATACATCTTATCAATTTATCTATACAGACATATACATATAATATCTGTATAATAGTTCGCAATAGTATGTGAACATAGTTTGAAAAATAAGAAGTTATAATAAATTCTGTCATAGTAAGAACACATTTTCATAGGAGTTCTACTATTTCATAACTTCCAAAGGTGCATTGGTTACATTGGATTATCTCAGCATCAGTTAAAAGGAATATGTTTACCTAGAAATTAAATTATGCAAAATAGTTTTTATTGGAAATTGTCTATGTTATTCATGTAATAAAGGAATATGAATTCTTTCTACATGATATAGTAAAAGCAAACAATACAATTTTGGAAATTACAGCATGAGATTCACAGTCTTACCTATGTCTACAAGTTCATCCTGACTCTGCTAGAGTGTAAATGAATTAAGAGTCAGAGTTAACAGGATCTTAACATCACTGCTAAAGAGGGCTGTTTTGGTTGAGTAGATAATAAACATTTGAAAATGGTAAAACAACTTCTAAATTGATGGTAGATATATAAATATCTATTAAATGACTACTAGAATTCCCAGCCTTGCAAGTAGTTATAAGGAATGGGAGAATTCCTTTTAAATAAGGGTTGCTGCCTGGTTGCAAATCTGAAGAGACAAGGTAACAAAATATGAGCATATTAAACAGTTATTACAGTCTAGCCATGAGGACTTATCACCGAAAGTGAACAGGGCAGAAAAAGTGGTTATTTGTATACTGCTGCCCTTTTCAACCAGTTGTACAAAACATTTTGTGGCCCAGTTCTTTGTGGTATAAGAGCAGTGGGTTTCAATCATGTTTGAATAATTCCTTACTGAGAAATATAGTGTATACTGTGTCTATATATATATATACATATACATGTATATATATATATATATATATATATATGTGTGTGTGTGTGTGTGTGTGTAAATACATATACATATAAAGACATGTAAGTACCACAAATAAAAGCTTAATAAATTGACATGTATTTCCTATTTCTAGTATATGACATGTATGTACTCTGTTTCACACCTTATGAAATTGCTCTCTTATTTATATATAGATGGTAAATACATTGGTATTAAATCTGTATATGAATTATAGATAAACATTGAAATACATCTTATCAATTTATCTATACAGACATATACATATAATATCTGTATAATAGTTCGCAATAGTATGTGAACATAGTTTGAAAAATAAGAAGTTATAATAAATTCTGTCATAGTAAGAACACATTTTCATAGGAGTTCTACTATTTCATAACTTCCAAAGGTGCATTGGTTACATTGGATTATCTCAGCATCAGTGCATACAGTTTACATGGAGTTAATTTATGCTTATTATTCTATGTGTTTTAATACTTTCTTTTTGCTCTATTTTGGAATATGAACTCTTTTCCCAAATTTTTAAATTATTTGTAACTTTTGTTTTCCAGTGAAAATGAGGAAGCAGACAACTGTGAGGATTCTACACTAGATTAGAAAAATTATAAATACCTTAAAAATTATTAGAAGTGTGTTCTCCCTCATAATAATCTTTTTCAATGTGGCAAACAAACATTTTTATTAAGAACCTCAAGTAATGCTCATCTCTGGAAAAAAGTTAAAAGTTAAAACTCAACAAACCTGTTTAGCAATCAGTATCTTGGTATACAATCCTATCTGGAAATAATTTAGATATTCAATGAATATCCATTATTTAATTTAATACAAACCTTCATCTTATTTATACTTATTTAAAACACTTCTTTTAGTGATAATGCTTGAGTTAGACACTAGATATGTAACCATCATATTAAGTTGTTTTACATGACAAATTCTGCGAAAGAAATAGCATGAGCTAATTTTGTCTGTAAACCTAGGTAGAAAAAGTTGTATGTTTGCATTGTACTCAATATGATAACTCTGAAGATATCTTTTTCATTAAAACAAAAAATTTAAACATGATTTTATGTCTCGAGAGTTAACTCAGATCACATGAACTCAAAAAACATTTGGGTTAGTTTTTATATTTCTTATATTATACTTGATTTATAAAAATATTTAATGTTTCTTTTGGTCAATTAAATAGAATTCTTTACAAATTAATTTTTACAGTGCCATCTGGAGGTGGAAAAATATTATATACTTAAGATATATATGTTATGAAGTTCAAGCTCACTCTGCTCACCACACAACAGGTCAGTGAATATTAGAGACAAGGTTTTGAGGCAAGAGAAACAACTTTATTCAGAAAGCAGCTGAGAAGATGGCAGACTAGCTCCTCAAAATAACCATCTTATTGGGGTCTGGATACCAGATTCTTTTATAGATGAGATGGGAGGTGAGTAAGCAAAATAAAGGCCATTAGAAATGAGATGGGGAGGTGAGTATGTGAAAAATAAGAAGTTATAATAAATTCTGTCATAGTAAGAACACATTTTCATAGGAGTTCTACTATTTCATAACTTCCAAAGGTGCATTGGTTACATTGGATTATCTCAGCATCAGTGCATACAGTTTACATGGAGTTAATTTATGCTTATTATTCTATGTGTTTTAATACTTTCTTTTTGCTCTATTTTGGAATATGAACTCTTTTCCCAAATTTTTAAATTATTTGTAACTTTTGTTTTCCAGTGAAAATGAGGAAGCAGACAACTGTGAGGATTCTACACTAGATTAGAAAAATTATAAATACCTTAAAAATTATTAGAAGTGTGTTCTCCCTCATAATAATCTTTTTCAATGTGGCAAACAAACATTTTTATTAAGAACCTCAAGTAATGCTCATCTCTGGAAAAAAGTTAAAAGTTAAAACTCAACAAACCTGTTTAGCAATCAGTATCTTGGTATACAATCCTATCTGGAAATAATTTAGATATTCAATGAATATCCATTATTTAATTTAATACAAACCTTCATCTTATTTATACTTATTTAAAACACTTCTTTTAGTGATAATGCTTGAGTTAGACACTAGATATGTAACCATCATATTAAGTTGTTTTACATGACAAATTCTGCGAAAGAAATAGCATGAGCTAATTTTGTCTGTAAACCTAGGTAGAAAAAGTTGTATGTTTGCATTGTACTCAATATGATAACTCTGAAGATATCTTTTTCATTAAAACAAAAAATTTAAACATGATTTTATGTCTCGAGAGTTAACTCAGATCACATGAACTCAAAAAACATTTGGGTTAGTTTTTATATTTCTTATATTATACTTGATTTATAAAAATATTTAATGTTTCTTTTGGTCAATTAAATAGAATTCTTTACAAATTAATTTTTACAGTGCCATCTGGAGGTGGAAAAATATTATATACTTAAGATATATATGTTATGAAGTTCAAGCTCACTCTGCTCACCACACAACAGGTCAGTGAATATTAGAGACAAGGTTTTGAGGCAAGAGAAACAACTTTATTCAGAAAGCAGCTGAGAAGATGGCAGACTAGCTCCTCAAAATAACCATCTTATTGGGGTCTGGATACCAGATTCTTTTATAGATGAGATGGGGGAGGTGAGTAAGCAAAAAAAAAGGCCATTAGTCTTGTAAACATTTCCTAGAATGGCAAGCCTGAGGCAGGAGATGTGTTATTTTCTCCTTTCTTGCAATCCACAGGTGGACAGTGTTCTAAACAAAGGCATCTTAGTTTAACATTCAGGCAAATGGGCAGGTATCTTTGAAGCAAACCATTCTATATTGTTATAATAACAAAAGCAATAGTTCTGTTATAATAACAAAAGCAAAGAAATGGTTCCATCCTCAGGTCAGAATTGGGTTCCTTCCTGCTACATATCACCATAGGCATGCAAAGATAAAGATATCTCGAGGCAAAGATAGGCACAGAAAAAGGACAGAAACAGCATGCACCTAACAGAAAAACAAGCTATTAAGAAAATGTAGAAAGTATACATAAAAGACCCATACAAAAAAGGCCTTAGTGAACCGGATGACCACAATGATGTGATCACTTGCCTAGAGCCAAACATCTTAAGAGTGCAAAGTCCCCCAGAAAGCATTAGTACAAACTAGTGGAGTGAATGGGATTCCAGCTGAGCTACTTTAAATCCTAAAAGATCATGTTGTTGAAGTGCTGCACTCCATATGCCAGCAAATTTGGCAAACTCAGCAGCGACCTCAGAAATGGAAAAGGTCAGTTTTCACTACAATACCAGAGAAAGGTAATGCCAAACAATCCATATGCCAGCAAATTTGGCAAACTCAGAGACTCAGATCACATGAACTCAAAAACATTTGGGTTAGTTTTTATATTTCTTATATTATACTTGATTTATAAAAATATTTAATGTTTCTTTTGGTCAATTAAATAGAATTCTTTACAAATTAATTTTTACAGTGCCATCTGGAGGTGGAAAAATATTATATACTTAAGATATATATGTTATGAAGTTCAAGCTCACTCTGCTCACCACACAACAGGTCAGTGAATATTAGAGACAAGGTTTTGAGGCAAGAGAAACAACTTTATTCAGAAAGCAGCTGAGAAGATGGCAGACTAGCTCCTCAAAATAACCATCTTATTGGGGTCTGGATACCAGATTCTTTTATAGATGAGATGGGGGAGGTGAGTAAGCAAAATAAAAAGGCCATTAGTCTTGTAAACATTTCCTAGAATGGCAAGCCTGAGGCAGGAGATGTGTTATTTTCTCCTTTCTTGCAATCCACAGGTGGACAGTGTTCTAAACAAAGGCATCTTAGTTTAACATTCAGGCAAATGGGCAGGTATCTTTGAAGCAAACCATTCTATATTGTTATAATAACAAAAGCAATAGTTCTGTTATAATAACAAAAGCAAAGAAATGGTTCCATCCTCAGGTCAGAATTGGGTTCCTTCCTGCTACATATCACCATAGGCATGCAAAGATAAAGATATCTCGAGGCAAAGATAGGCACAGAAAAAGGACAGAAACAGCATGCACCTAACAGAAAAACAAGCTATTAAGAAAATGTAGAAAGTATACATAAAAGACCCATACAAAAAAGGCCTTAGTGAACCGGATGACCACAATGATGTGATCACTTGCCTAGAGCCAAACATCTTAAGAGTGCAAAGTCCCCCAGAAAGCATTAGTACAAACTAGTGGAGTGAATGGGATTCCAGCTGAGCTACTTTAAATCCTAAAAGATCATGTTGTTGAAGTGCTGCACTCCATATGCCAGCAAATTTGGCAAACTCAGCAGCGACCTCAGAAATGGAAAAGGTCAGTTTTCACTACAATACCAGAGAAAGGTAATGCCAAAGATTGTTCAAAGTACCGCAACATTGCACTCATTTCACACGCTAGCAAAGAAATGCTTAAAATCCTCCAGGCAGCATTCCAATGGTACATAAACTGAGAACTTGCAGATGTACAAGCTGGATTTAGAAAAGTCAGAGGAACCAGAAATCACATTGCCAGCATCTGCTGGATCATAGAAAGAGCAAACGTATTCCAGAAAAACATCTACTTCTGCTTCATGGACTACGTTAAGCCTTTGACTGTGTGGATCACAACCAACTGGAAAATTCTGAAAGAGATGGGAATAACATAACACTTTACCTGCCTCCTGAGAAACCTGTATGTAGGACAAGAAGCAATAGTCAGAACCGGACATGGAACAATGGACTGGTTCCAAATTGGAAAAGGAGTACATCAAGTCTATATATTGTCACTCTGCTAATTTAATTTATGCAGAGCACAACATTCAAAATGTCTGTCTGGATGAAGCACAAGCTGAAATCAAGATTTCCAGGGGAAATAGCAATAACCTCAGGTATGCAGATGATACTATCCTTATGGCAGAAAGTGAGGAGGAACTAAAGAGTTTCTTGATGAATGTGAAAGAGGAGAGTGAAAAAGCCGGCATAAAACTCAACATTCAAAATATGAAGATCATGGCATCTGTTCTCATTACCTCATGGCAAATAGATGGGCAAACAATAGAAACATTGACAGACTTTTATTGCTCTGGCTCCGAAATCACTGTGGATGGTGACTGCAGCCATGAAGTTAGAAGACCCTTGCTCCTTGGAAGAAAAGCTATGACAAACCTAGACAGTGCATTCAAAAGCAGGGACATCACCTTGCCGACAAAGTCATATAGTCAAAACTTTGGTTTTCCCAGTAGTCATGTATGGGTGTGAGAAATGGACCATAAATAAGACTGAGTGTCAAAGAATGGATGCCTTTGAACTGTGGTGTTGGAGAAGGCTCTTGAGAGTCCCTTGGACTGCAAGGAGATGAGCTACTTTAAATCCTAAAAGATCATGTTGTTGAAGTGCTGCACTCCATATGCCAGCAAATTTGGCAAACTCAGCAGCGACCTCAGAAATGGAAAAGGTCAGTTTTCACTACAATACCAGAGAAAGGTAATGCCAAAGATTGTTCAAAGTACCGCAACATTGCACTCATTTCACACGCTAGCAAAGAAATGCTTAAAATCCTCCAGGCAGCATTCCAATGGTACATAAACTGAGAACTTGCAGATGTACAAGCTGGATTTAGAAAAGTCAGAGGAACCAGAAATCACATTGCCAGCATCTGCTGGATCATAGAAAGAGCAAACGTATTCCAGAAAAACATCTACTTCTGCTTCATGGACTACGTTAAGCCTTTGACTGTGTGGATCACAACCAACTGGAAAATTCTGAAAGAGATGGGAATAACATAACACTTTACCTGCCTCCTGAGAAACCTGTATGTAGGACAAGAAGCAATAGTCAGAACCGGACATGGAACAATGGACTGGTTCCAAATTGGAAAAGGAGTACATCAAGTCTATATATTGTCACTCTGCTAATTTAATTTATGCAGAGCACAACATTCAAAATGTCTGTCTGGATGAAGCACAAGCTGAAATCAAGATTTCCAGGGGAAATAGCAATAACCTCAGGTATGCAGATGATACTATCCTTATGGCAGAAAGTGAGGAGGAACTAAAGAGTTTCTTGATGAATGTGAAAGAGGAGAGTGAAAAGCCGGCATAAAACTCAACATTCAAAATATGAAGATCATGGCATCTGTTCTCATTACCTCATGGCAAATAGATGGGCAAACAATAGAAACATTGACAGACTTTTATTGCTCTGGCTCCGAAATCACTGTGGATGGTGACTGCAGCCATGAAGTTAGAAGACCCTTGCTCCTTGGAAGAAAAGCTATGACAAACCTAGACAGTGCATTCAAAAGCAGGGACATCACCTTGCCGACAAAGTCATATAGTCAAAACTTTGGTTTTCCCAGTAGTCATGTATGGGTGTGAGAAATGGACCATAAATAAGACTGAGTGTCAAAGAATGGATGCCTTTGAACTGTGGTGTTGGAGAAGGCTCTTGAGAGTCCCTTGGACTGCAAGGAGATCAAATTAGTCAATTCTTAAGGAAATCAACTCTGAATATTCACCAGTAGGGCTGATGCTGAAGCTTAAGTATAATACTTTTGCCACCTGATGGGAAGAGGTAACTCACTGGAAAAGACCCTGATGCTGGGAAATATAGAAGGAGACAACAGAAGATGCGGTGGTTGGATGGCATTACTGAATCCATGGATATGAATTTGAGCAGACTCCAGCAGATTGTGAAGGACAGGGAAATCTGGTATGCTGCAGTCCATGGGGTCACAAATATTCATACATAACTGAGCAACTGAACTGCACTGCAACATATACAGACAAACATTTACATCTTACAGGTTTAAAAAGAAAGTAATAATTTTAGCCACGTCTAAGGTATAAAGCTGAGAGGAACAGTTGGATCCAAGCTGTGTTTCTGGCAGTCGGTAAGTTAAGTTTACTTGCTCAGGAGGCCAGAGTCTTTTCCTAAAGATTTTTTATTTGTATACCATATATCGTTTCATCTTAGAAGCTTCTGCATACCAGTTAAAGAATATATATCCCATTGCCTCTGACAGGTTGAGATCCTCTCCTTTAAGGTGACCCTTATAAACCTTATGTAAAACAAAGATTCCCAATAATGACCATTATAAATATGAATTGTCCAAAAGCTCATCTACTTTTGCAGAAAGGCTCCAAAGACTAGGTGGAAGCTATCCTGCCTTTGGTTTCCTTATAATTCCTTAATTATGACAGTTCCTGTTTTCCAACAGCTGTTTTAAAACACAAATCACATTTTTCTCCCTTTTGAACAGGATGAGTTATTTACCAGGAAGGCTCATAAAAACAGATCTCAGAAAGAGCTGGAGAAGTCAGAATGTAAAGAAAGTGGAGGTCAGTGGCAGGAGAGACCCTCAAACTCCAGGATGATTGAGAAAATACTGAGCTCAACCAACTTCATGGGAGCTAGCATCCATTTGCTCACCAGCCAAGGAGTTGTTGTGATCTTCATTGGCTCTGTCTTCTCATTACCAAATAATATCACACAGAAACAAAGTAGCCAGTTATTTTACCACTAAAATGGTTTATTTGTAAGTAGCATACAATTGAAATTCAAGACAGGCAAGCTGGTGAGTCTGGTAAATCTGAGGAGACAGAGGTTAGGTCTGTTTTGATTAGATTTGGGGAGAAAATTGAAAAGGGTTGTTTTGAATAAAATTTCACTGAAGAAAAAGAGTTCAAGATCACAGCAGTTACTTACAGGCTGCAAGTAGTGGTCAGTGCATTGCTGCTGGGCAGGGAGGGGTCTTCCTTCATTGTCTTAAAAGCTGGAGGTTAAATTTCCATGTGAAAAACAGTTCTCCCTTGTACCAATAGAAAAGTAACATTCTTTTAAAGATTTATTTATGTATTTATTTTGGTGGGGGTGGGGAGGGAGGGGAGCAGGCAGGCCACTTCTATGAGTCTTTCATTTGTCCATTTTCATCCATCTTTGTTCTTTGGCCCGTGTGGGCCTCCCATCGCGGTGGCTTCTGTTGTCGCAGAGCGCCGGCTCTGGGCGCATGAGCTCCAGAGCTGTGGCTTGGTAATTGGACACATCAGTCCAGCTGCTCTGCGGCACGTGGGATCTTCTCAGGCCAGGGATCGAACCTGCGCCCCTTGCACTGCAAGGCAGTGTCCTTACCCACTGGACCGCCAGGGAAGCCCAAAAGTAACATTCTTAACCTCAAAGATAAACTGACACTGAGAAGACTTTATACAAATAATTGTATATAAGCAGACCTTGCTAAAATCTTACCTTCATTTTTCCTTCCTGTTGCACACCCATAATGAGTGCTATGTTCATGACAGCGCAACCTTCAGAAGCTTCCTGAATCCATTTTCAGTATGGTTTACCTTTGTTTATTTTCACAATATCTACCAGTGATAATTCACATAACTGCTTTGTCCCTGCACATTGTGGACTATCGGTGTGTCTTCTAAAATTAAAACTCACAAAAACACACTGCAACATATAAAATAGATAACTAATAAAGACCTTCTCTGTAGCAGGGGGAAACTCATCTCAGTATTCTGGCATGACCTATATGAGAAAAGGATCAAAAGAGTGTAGACCTGATTCACTTTGATGTACAGTGGTAACAACACTGTAAATCACTATCCTCCAATTTATTTTTTAAAATCTATACAAGCAAAGGGACAAAAATAAAATTAAATTAAAACTGAAAACATGGGTATGAATACACTTTCTGTTTTGATTAGATTTGGGGAGAAAATTGAAAAGGGTTGTTTTGAATAAAATTTCACTGAAGAAAAAGAGTTCAAGATCACAGCAGTTACTTACAGGCTGCAAGTAGTGGTCAGTGCATTGCTGCTGGGCAGGGAGGGGTCTTCCTTCATTGTCTTAAAAGCTGGAGGTTAAATTTCCATGTGAAAAACAGTTCTCCCTTGTACCAATAGAAAAGTAACATTCTTTTAAAGATTTATTTATGTATTTATTTTGGTGGGGGTGGGGAGGGAGGGGAGCAGGCAGGCCACTTCTATGAGTCTTTCATTTGTCCATTTTCATCCATCTTTGTTCTTTGGCCCGTGTGGGCCTCCCATCGCGGTGGCTTCTGTTGTCGCAGAGCGCCGGCTCTGGGCGCATGAGCTCCAGAGCTGTGGCTTGGTAATTGGACACATCAGTCCAGCTGCTCTGCGGCACGTGGGATCTTCTCAGGCCAGGGATCGAACCTGCGCCCCTTGCACTGCAAGGCAGTGTCCTTACCCACTGGACCGCCAGGGAAGCCCAAAAGTAACATTCTTAACCTCAAAGATAAACTGACACTGAGAAGACTTTATACAAATAATTGTATATAAGCAGACCTTGCTAAAATCTTACCTTCATTTTTCCTTCCTGTTGCACACCCATAATGAGTGCTATGTTCATGACAGCGCAACCTTCAGAAGCTTCCTGAATCCATTTTCAGTATGGTTTACCTTTGTTTATTTTCACAATATCTACCAGTGATAATTCACATAACTGCTTTGTCCCTGCACATTGTGGACTATCGGTGTGTCTTCTAAAATTAAAACTCACAAAAACACACTGCAACATATAAAATAGATAACTAATAAAGACCTTCTCTGTAGCAGGGGGAAACTCATCTCAGTATTCTGGCATGACCTATATGAGAAAAGGATCAAAAGAGTGTAGACCTGATTCACTTTGATGTACAGTGGTAACAACACTGTAAATCACTATCCTCCAATTTATTTTTTAAAATCTATACAAGCAAAGGGACAAAAATAAAATTAAATTAAAACTGAAAACATGGGTATGAATACACTTAAATCTATTAAGATCAGAGACACAATTACGAATAACAGAGAATGAATTCAGAGAAGTGATGCTTAGATTTTTTTTTTTTTTTGAATCACTATTAATACCAAATTATGTACTGGTCAGTGTTCAGTTAGAGAAACAACACCAATGCTGCTACTTACATACATACATATTTATAGGAATTTGTTTCAGAGGTTTGACCTCATTCAATTCTGAGAGCTGTTTAAATAGTGTAATACTTTCTTATTTTATATATACTTAAATTTCACAGGGCAGTAGACAGTTAGGAATTAAAAATGGATGCAATGTGGGTGAATGCCAGAATAAGCTGGAACCCATGAACAGAAGAAGAACCCAAGAGAACAAACTAGAACCAGTCAGTTCACACTGCCTTCATCCTTGATGAAGACACTATCTTATAGAGGAAGCTGGTGTATTTTGTTATATACATAAATGCATACACGACCTGAAGTAGAAAAATTAAAAGAGTATTCTGATAAAAGTGGATTTAATTTAAGGCCAGATGCCACATGCCAACGAGGAAAGTCAATAAATAAGCAAGGAGATATGTGAACAAAACCGACTGTTTTGACCTCTTGAGTACAAAACCAAAATGGCTGCCGCTTCACGTCTTCCCTTCAAATGCTGGGCAACTTTGGTGGCTCATCTGGCTTTTCCTTTTTTTTTTTAAACTGCTTTTCTTCCCCTTAATTTAGCTGCTGGGAAGCGTGAAGAATCCTAATTCCCCCACCTGGGATCAAACACTGGGCTTGATCAGTGAAAGTGCCAAGTCTGGACAACTGGTAGGAATTCTGGGAAACACAGGTCATTCAAGCCTAGTTGACAATTTGCAAAGTCAGCACAAACACATTAATATTTGTACAACAAAACTATGAATATTTACAAGTGACATAAAAGCTCTACGTTGTTATTCAGTCATTCAAATTTGCTGGACTCTTTGTGACCCCATGGACTGCAGCACAAAAAATTTCCCTATCCTTCACCATCTCCAGGAGTCTGCTCAAACTGATGTCCTTTGAGTCAGTGATGCCATCCAACCATCTCATCCTGTGTTGTCTCCTTCACTTTCTGCCTTCATTTTTTTTTTCCAGCATCAGGTTCTTTTCCAGTGAGTTGGGTATTCACAGCACGTGGCCAAATTATTGGAGCTTCAGCTTCAGGATCAGTCCATCCAAGGAATATTCAGAGCTGATTTCTTTAGGATTGACTGGTTTGATCCTCTTGCTGTGCAAGGAACTTTGAAGAGTCTTCTCCAGCACCATAGTTCAAAGGCATCCATTCTTTGGCACTCAGTCTTTTTTATTGTCCAACTATCACATCCATACATGATTACTGGGAAAATAATAGCTTTGTCTATGTGGACCTTTGTAAGCAAAATAATGTCTCTGCTTTTTAATATGTTGTCAAGCTTTGTCATAGCTCTTCTTCCACAGAGTAAGCATCTTTAATTTCATGGCTGCAGTGAACATCCATAGTGAATTTGGAACTCAAGAAGATAAAATATGTCATTGTTCCAATTGTTTGCCCATTTATTAGTTAGAAGATAATGGGACCAGATCCCATGATCTTCATATTTTGAATGTTGAGTTCTAAGTCAGCTTTTTCATTCTCCTATTTCACTTTCATCATGAAGCCTTTTACTTTTTTTTCACTTTCAGTCATAAGGGTGATGTCATCTGCATATTGAGGTTATTGATATTTATCCTGGTAATCCTAATTCCAGTTTGTGTTTTATCCAGCCTGGAATTACATATAAAATACTCTGAATATAAATTAAATTAGCTAGATGACGATATACAGCCTTGACACATACCTTTCCCAATTTGGAACCAGTCTGTTGTTCTACGTTCAGTTCTAACTGTTGCTTCTTATCCTGAAGACAGATTTCTTAGGAGGCAGGTAATGTGTCTCCCACCTGGGATAAATTGATGAAAGTGCCAAGTCTGGACAACTGGTAGGAATTCTGGGAAACACAGGTCATTCAAGCCTAGTTGACAATTTGCAAAGTCAGCACAAACACATTAATATTTGTACAACAAAACTATGAATATTTACAAGTGACATAAAAGCTCTACGTTGTTATTCAGTCATTCAAATTTGCTGGACTCTTTGTGACCCCATGGACTGCAGCACAAAAAATTTCCCTATCCTTCACCATCTCCAGGAGTCTGCTCAAACTGATGTCCTTTGAGTCAGTGATGCCATCCAACCATCTCATCCTGTGTTGTCTCCTTCACTTTCTGCCTTCATTTTTTTTTTCCAGCATCAGGTTCTTTTCCAGTGAGTTGGGTATTCACAGCACGTGGCCAAATTATTGGAGCTTCAGCTTCAGGATCAGTCCATCCAAGGAATATTCAGAGCTGATTTCTTTAGGATTGACTGGTTTGATCCTCTTGCTGTGCAAGGAACTTTGAAGAGTCTTCTCCAGCACCATAGTTCAAAGGCATCCATTCTTTGGCACTCAGTCTTTTTTATTGTCCAACTATCACATCCATACATGATTACTGGGAAAATAATAGCTTTGTCTATGTGGACCTTTGTAAGCAAAATAATGTCTCTGCTTTTTAATATGTTGTCAAGCTTTGTCATAGCTCTTCTTCCACAGAGTAAGCATCTTTAATTTCATGGCTGCAGTGAACATCCATAGTGAATTTGGAACTCAAGAAGATAAAATATGTCATTGTTCCAATTGTTTGCCCATTTATTAGTTAGAAGATAATGGGACCAGATCCCATGATCTTCATATTTTGAATGTTGAGTTCTAAGTCAGCTTTTTCATTCTCCTATTTCACTTTCATCATGAAGCCTTTTACTTTTTCTTCACTTTCAGTCATAAGGGTGATGTCATCTGCATATTGAGGTTATTGATATTTATCCTGGTAATCCTAATTCCAGTTTGTGTTTTATCCAGCCTGGAATTACATATAAAATACTCTGAATATAAATTAAATTAGCTAGATGACGATATACAGCCTTGACACATACCTTTCCCAATTTGGAACCAGTCTGTTGTTCTACGTTCAGTTCTAACTGTTGCTTCTTATCCTGAAGACAGATTTCTTAGGAGGCAGGTAATGTGTCTGATATTCCAATCTCATTCAGAATTTTCCACAGTTTGTTGTGACCCACAAAGTCAAAGGCTTTAACGTTGTCAATGAAGTGGAAGTAGATGTTTTTCTGGAATTCTCTGGCTTTTCGATGAAAACTAATTAGGGTTGCATTAAATATATGTCAGGCTTTCTCATCCAAAGATTTTTGCATCAATCTGATAAACACATTTAGTTTTAAAGGATATTTGGATTCTGTAATTTCAAGAGATTCAAGATTTGTATATTTTCCTTTACATTACCAGGTAGAACATATTGAATGAGATGGTTTGGGACAAAAAAGAATGTGAATAAAATATGATAATCAAGAAAATTGATACTATACAACAACATAAAATAAAGCAGATATAATCCTTGACTCCAAATAGTGACTTTCAAGTAAGTTTTCTTTTCTAAGTAAACTTATAACATATATAAACAATAAACTAAATATTCTTTAAGCACAAGTACTCTTTCAACTATCATTTTTTCAGATCAGTCACATTAAGAAATCTGGCCATGAGAATAACATCTAACAGGATATCCAAATTTCCAAACTAAAAAATGTATAGATGTTCAAAGGGTTTTCTAAAATGGCATAAAAATGATTGTATCAATACTGCAGCCATGAGAACATGCCTCTCAGATATCTCACCACAACAAACAACATTGAGCAAGGTTTCAAACTGTTGCATTTTGAAATTCATTATCATGGTTGTGGCTAGACTAGACTTCTGATGAGTGATTCCAAGCCAGTGCCTGAGCATTACAGGAGTACTATGGTATGCCTGTTCAAGAAAAACTTATGAGTTTCCTCATAAATAACTTTCACTCCAAGATTTCATGACATTTTTTTAACACTTGAAATCAGTCTAAGATGCTTACATCCAAATTTCCTTCCATCTTCCCTCAGTCCTACATTTGAGATCAGACTTGCATCTCAGAATCATAGCTCTTTCCCTTTTTTCTCAAGTCAGTTTTTCTAATGCATATTTGCACACTTATCTTAGGATTTGTTTCTTGAAGGAGCTAGTGTAACATTCTGTTATGTGGTCTTTGTGTTTATGTGTGTGTGTACTGGAAGGGCAAACACAAATAAAAATAAAAGACTCAATTCTCTTGTGAATTAGAGACTTCATCCTTTTTCTTGCTCATTTACTTTAGAAAATGTGTAAACTCGTCACTGTTTCTTTGAAATATATATAACTCTTGCAAAAGCTAGTTAAGCCTAGTGCCAATTTTAAGATCCAGGAATGCCTTCTCAAAGACCTGGAAGCCATCTGTTTAAAGTGTAAACTTCAAGGAAGCTAGCACCACCAAATTCCAGTTTCTGTGACAAGGAAAGAGCCTGATTTGGGTGAATGCCTCTCTCTAAGTTGCAAAACTACTTAGGTATGATATTAGTGTCATAAGATGTGAGAAATTTATTTTTCCTTTGCTTAAAGTTAGTTTCCTAACACAGATGGTCATTCTGTTTGTTATTTATCTTGAGAACATATATGTTATTGTTGTTTGGCTATACATTACCTATAAAATTTCTTAGTGGATTGCCTGTGATGCACATCATGTTTTGTATTAATTTTTATTGGACAATAAAATTGCTTTATTTCTCTTTTACCTGTATGGGAGAAGTTTTCTAGGCTGGAAAGAGATATTTTTAAAAATTATATGCTTTGATGATATATGTCTGTATATGTATATGTATGCCCTTAAGAGTAAATATACATATTAAGGGTAAATATATATACATATCTGTTTATATTTCTCCAACATGATATGTGCATGTGTATGTATATGTTTATATACATATGTCTATACATATACACACACTTTCAATTCATTATGTTTCAAAAATGTTTACATACATAATTTCAATTGGTTTAAGGATATTCTAAGAAAATATTTTATTCAAAATATTAAGCTAATTTAGAGGTATTTACCAAATCATTAGATATTCCTTGCCCTTTTAAGAAATAAGCTTGTGACAAAAATATTTAGAAAAATAAGGCCTGGAATATTGCAATATGAAACAAATGTTGTAGAAATATAGCTCTACAGAATTTGGGAAATTTTCATAGAAGAAATCTTCTTGGCTTTATTGTCAAAATATGTACAATACTACTCACTACTCTTCATCTTCCCCATCGTGTCCTAGATATCTCTCTTCTCATGTAGTAAGGAGACTGCTTGATTATGTCAGCAACTACCTAGCTTTTCATAGCCTTACTGCTTCTACTAGCCTCCCTTTCCCAAAGAATCACATAGAACTCTAGGCCGTCTTTTAAATATATTACTCAGCTAGCCTCATCCCTTTGATAAATCTGTGTATTTTGTTCCCATTTCACTCATTGATCTATAGGACTTGCACTCCTACTGCTCTGGCTCTTTTTGTTTAGAACTCTTAGTTAAACTAACAACTTCAGATTCATTGGTCTGTATGCCTTTTCTTGCTTTCCAGGCATGCTGTCTCCTCATGGACTTTGCCTAGCTGAGTCCAGTTCTTCTTGTGTCTAACTTCCTAATTTTCTTCTCTATTTTATTCACATATCTCATTGTCAATAACCTGTCCTGAACACCCAGACTTCATACTTCAATCTGCTTCCTCCCCTGCTCAATGCTCCTTCTCCTACTATGTTCTCAGTCACTCAGTAACATCTGATTCTTCGTGACTTCAGCAACTGTAGATCTTCTGTTCATGGAATTTTTCAGGCAAGAATACATGAGTGGCTTGCCATGCCCTCCTCCAGGGGATCTTCCCAACTCAGGGATTAAGCCTACATCCCCTGCATTGGCAGGGAGATTTTTTTTTTAACCACTAAACAACCTGAGAATATATATATCATATATATATATATATATATATATATATACATACATACATACATACATACATACATACATACATTTTGAGGTTCCAAGTGAAGGCATCAAGACCTAACCACTGGACCACCAGGGAATTCTCATAGAATTTTCACCTTCTTAACAGTTATGATTTACTTGCTTATCATGTCTATTGTTTATGTTTACTCTAACCTGAACATCGACTGTTCAAATACAGGTATCACTGGCAGTTTTTCTAACTATCCATCTGAATCCTAAACATCTGGAATAGTAGTGTTGTCTGACATACAGTTGGTGCACATTAAGTGTTTGTATGATAAATGAATGCATGCATTCATAGAAATGTGCATGGAAAATTGTAAGTGAAGGCAAAATAGACTTCAGTTGACCAATGTAGGATTTTAGGTCAGTAATTGTGTACTGAGGGAAAGCAGGTCAGGGAATTGCAGGGTATGTTTGTTGACATTGGATAATGCAGAGAATAAGGAGACTGCTTGATTATGTCAGCAACTACCTAGCTTTTCATAGCCTTACTGCTTCTACTAGCCTCCCTTTCCCAAAGAATCACATAGAACTCTAGGCCGTCTTTTAAATATATTACTCAGCTAGCCTCATCCCTTTGATAAATCTGTGTATTTTGTTCCCATTTCACTCATTGATCTATAGGACTTGCACTCCTACTGCTCTGGCTCTTTTTGTTTAGAACTCTTAGTTAAACTAACAACTTCAGATTCATTGGTCTGTATGCCTTTTCTTGCTTTCCAGGCATGCTGTCTCCTCATGGACTTTGCCTAGCTGAGTCCAGTTCTTCTTGTGTCTAACTTCCTAATTTTCTTCTCTATTTTATTCACATATCTCATTGTCAATAACCTGTCCTGAACACCCAGACTTCATACTTCAATCTGCTTCCTCCCCTGCTCAATGCTCCTTCTCCTACTATGTTCTCAGTCACTCAGTAACATCTGATTCTTCGTGACTTCAGCAACTGTAGATCTTCTGTTCATGGAATTTTTCAGGCAAGAATACATGAGTGGCTTGCCATGCCCTCCTCCAGGGGATCTTCCCAACTCAGGGATTAAGCCTACATCCCCTGCATTGGCAGGGAGATTTTTTTTTTAACCACTAAACAACCTGAGAATATATATATCATATATATATATATATATATATATATACATACATACATACATACATACATACATACATACATACATTTTGAGGTTCCAAGTGAAGGCATCAAGACCTAACCACTGGACCACCAGGGAATTCTCATAGAATTTTCACCTTCTTAACAGTTATGATTTACTTGCTTATCATGTCTATTGTTTATGTTTACTCTAACCTGAACATCGACTGTTCAAATACAGGTATCACTGGCAGTTTTTCTAACTATCCATCTGAATCCTAAACATCTGGAATAGTAGTGTTGTCTGACATACAGTTGGTGCACATTAAGTGTTTGTATGATAAATGAATGCATGCATTCATAGAAATGTGCATGGAAAATTGTAAGTGAAGGCAAAATAGACTTCAGTTGACCAATGTAGGATTTTAGGTCAGTAATTGTGTACTGAGGGAAAGCAGGTCAGGGAATTGCAGGGTATGTTTGTTGACATTGGATAATGCAGAGAATAACTGGGTTAAAAGAAAATGAAGAAATACGTGCTAGAAAACTAAGCTGTTGTTATATATTTTTTCCTGATTAGTTGTTTGTATTTAGGTTTCCAGTCACTAGAAAGCTACTCAACATCTGCAATAGTCAGTGGTATAATAACTATTTCAGAAGATAGTATATGTAACAAGTTATAGGGGGAAAAGCCATTTGAAAATGACTGTAATAGGTCCTCAGTAATTTTAAGGAGAATAAGAACAGCACAGAGAGATAAGAAGTCTTCTTGAATGAACAATGCAAAGAATTATAGGGACACCATGGAATGAATAGGATACATTAGAAAGCATGACTCAATGGACATGAATCTGAGCAAACCCCAGGATATAATGAAGGACAGGGGATCCTGGAATGCTACAGTCCATAGGGTCACAAGGAGTCAGACACCACTTGGTGACTGAACAACAACAAAATTCATAATGGGATAGGTTTGAGTGCAGTGCTTTAAAGTTCAAGTATCAGTAGTCCTAACATTTTTGTGATAGCTGCCAATTTCTGTACTGTCAGTATGATTGATTCTCATTGTTCATTAGTATAGTATTTTTGTCATCTGTGTCTTTAAAATAACTTTTATAAAACATTCATATAAGTTATACACTTTCAAATCCTTAACATAATTTACATTCTATAATTGTGAACTGGAGAGACACAGAAAAGAATTCATGCAAGTTAAAAAATGCATTATTTAAGGCTTTATATACTATTTAAATATAATATTTATAAAATGATTATTTAGTTTTATTTTAGATTGTTTATTTGAGCTAACTATACTTTAAAAATATTTGGATAAATTTGAGGAGATTTAAATATAGAACAGAAATGTGGATACTATCTGTTGTGTATCCATCTTTACAGCAGACATAGTCAAAGCTCTGCTGCTCATATTAATAAAAGGAAAACTGTGACTTCATCTGATAGGAGGTGATAAAAGCTTATTTTTACACTTGGACATTAGTACTTGAAGTCTAAAAAATAATGTATTTATTTCATGTAGACCAAATTAGTGAATTTCTCACATCTCTTTATTGATAAAGCCTTTTCAAGTGAGTATTAGAGGAAATCTTCTCAAACACTTGTGCAGAACATCCACCTGAGAGAACTGAGCTAGCTCTCATTTCTCCTCAAATAGATGCAGTTAAGTGCTCTGGTTTAAAGTATCTTCCTCTTAGGTTGTAGGATGAATGAAATGATTAAACAAGCAAATAAAGTACTTAAGCTCATCAAATTTGAAGTACAATTACTTGGAAAATAGAATGTTCTAATAATATCTTCCCTGTTAGAAAATTTGGAAAATATAATTGCTCAGAAATAGGACACAATTTTGTGCTTCAGTAATCTAATTTACAATGAGCATTTAAATGCTAAAACCTATTTATCATGTCATTTAAGGCTAAGATCAGTCTACAAAGGATCCAATAATAGATATAGTTTTTCCCTTAGAATTCATAGATTGATGTAAAAAATACAAAGTCACAATTTGGAAACCTTATACTATTTGGCATAAAAATATTGATGTTAATTTCTTAAAATAATTTGTACTTTAAAAATATTTTTTCTGCTACTTGAGCTATAAGTAGCAATTTGCATTTGAAATTACTCATTTTGTAAACACTGATCCTCAAATTTTATCTATGATATTTCTTACTGAATTCCTGAATATTTAATGTAAAAATATACCTACATAACAATATTTCAAAAAATTTAACACCATTTAGTCTGATACTGAAAACAGAAGGTTTTTTATTTAGTATATATGTTGTGAGATTAATAGTAATCTTTATATATCTTAACTTGTAACATGCATTGCTATTTTAAATAAAATAAATGTAAAAAAATGGATGCCTCCATAGGTGACAAACTAGAGAAATACTTAGACAAAAGTAAACATGGAAAACAAGATCTATATTTTTAAATATCTATATTTTAAACTAATTAATATCACAAAATTTATAAAATGTTGGAAATAAAGATAATAGCTATATTTTAAAATAATTAGTATCACAAATTGATGAAGTGTTTGAAAGAAAAAAAGAAAATCATTACAAAAAACACTCTTGTAAAATAATTTTGTTATTTTTAATTATATTCACTTAGTACTTTGCTTTTATGCTTTTAACTAATAACGTATTCAATTTTTTATGTTATAAACCAAGTTACTATTTTATATAATTTTCAGCATCTCACATATGTGGAATTTTTGGAAAGAATATACTGTATTACTAGTGGTAATTTTGAACATTTTTAATAATTGGGGAAGGTATTTCTCAGGATACATTTCTTTAAAATTCTTGAGAACTGAAAACTGAGTATCTGTATTGACACAACTATCTACTATTCTGTGCGTGCATAGTTTTTTCAGTCATGTTCAACTCTGAGCAACCCTAAGGACAGCAGTTCAACAGGCTCCTCAGTCCATGGGATTCTTCAGGCAAGAGTACTGGAATGGGTTGCTGTGCCTCCTCCAGGGGATCTTCATTATCATTATTTTGCTCTTCCAGGAAACTCTTAGCCAGGAAGGTTATGTTATAAATAAGTTTTTTTCTAAGAACTTCATGAAAATCCAAGATACCCAAACATTGGAATGTTTAACTAAACACTCATTTCTCTCAACCATAGACTGCTCAAATATGCTCATCAAGGCTCCCTTCAACAACCTCCAATGCATCCCCCACTGATAACATATTATTTTAAAAATTTGACCCAATTTCAAGTACACTCTTTCACTGAAAGGAACCACCATTAATTGGATCCTACAAACATTGCAAATATCCTGTCCTGACTTTTCTGTTCCAAGTACTTCTAAAATTGTCAAGATAGTTCACTCCTTACTGCAGTAACAATATTTCAAAAATTTAACACCATTTAGTCTGATACTGAAAACAGAAGGTTTTTTATTTAGTATATATGTTGTGAGATTAATAGTAATCTTTATATATCTTAACTTGTAACATGCATTGCTATTTTAAATAAAATAAATGTAAAAAAATGGATGCCTCCATAGGTGACAAACTAGAGAAATACTTAGACAAAAGTAAACATGGAAAACAAGATCTATATTTTTAAATATCTATATTTTAAACTAATTAATATCACAAAATTTATAAAATGTTGGAAATAAAGATAATAGCTATATTTTAAAATAATTAGTATCACAAATTGATGAAGTGTTTGAAAGAAAAAAAGAAAATCATTACAAAAAACACTCTTGTAAAATAATTTTGTTATTTTTAATTATATTCACTTAGTACTTTGCTTTTATGCTTTTAACTAATAACGTATTCAATTTTTTATGTTATAAACCAAGTTACTATTTTATATAATTTTCAGCATCTCACATATGTGGAATTTTTGGAAAGAATATACTGTATTACTAGTGGTAATTTTGAACATTTTTAATAATTGGGGAAGGTATTTCTCAGGATACATTTCTTTAAAATTCTTGAGAACTGAAAACTGAGTATCTGTATTGACACAACTATCTACTATTCTGTGCGTGCATAGTTTTTTCAGTCATGTTCAACTCTGAGCAACCCTAAGGACAGCAGTTCAACAGGCTCCTCAGTCCATGGGATTCTTCAGGCAAGAGTACTGGAATGGGTTGCTGTGCCTCCTCCAGGGGATCTTCATTATCATTATTTTGCTCTTCCAGGAAACTCTTAGCCAGGAAGGTTATGTTATAAATAAGTTTTTTTCTAAGAACTTCATGAAAATCCAAGATACCCAAACATTGGAATGTTTAACTAAACACTCATTTCTCTCAACCATAGACTGCTCAAATATGCTCATCAAGGCTCCCTTCAACAACCTCCAA
Source organism: Tragulus kanchil (assembly GCA_022376925.1). NCBI lineage: Eukaryota > Metazoa > Chordata > Mammalia > Artiodactyla > Tragulidae > Tragulus > Tragulus kanchil. The sequence continues at coordinate 12,414,123 of JAIOJX010000026.1, read as the reverse complement.
TGCATCCCCCACTGATAACATATTATTTTAAAAATTTGACCCAATTTCAAGTACACTCTTTCACTGAAAGGAACCACCATTAATTGGATCCTACAAACATTGCAAATATCCTGTCCTGACTTTTCTGTTCCAAGTACTTCTAAAATTGTCAAGATAGTTCACTCCCTTACTGCAGTAAGCCACAAATCTATTCTTATTTGATTGATGAATTATTTTGATAGTCTTTCTGAACAGGTTACAGGAGACACCTCTGTTACTTAAAAAATGCTTAAGATTATTATTGATTTATTTACCATCAGATTTCTATAAAATAAAAGAGCATTAACATTCTCTGTTATACTCAGCAGCTTGCCATATGGTAAGCATACATTAGAAGACAATTAAGGGTGAAAAGGACTGCTTTTCTCACATAACACAATTACATAGTGTGAAAACATTCAGGGGGTGTTTATGAACTCAGTGGATGCTGAAACATAAGGTATTTCTTCACAAGACATAAGGAATTTTGCAAGAAAAAATATAACCAGTGTTTTAGTTCTTTTTTTAGAGATTTAATTAGTATGCCTTTTAAGGAAAAACTGTCTAAAATTTGAATTATTTTTAAAGAAAATTTACTCATTTGAAATTTTCACATTATAAATCAGGCAGAAAGTTTTTTTTTTTTTTAATTAGTTTTTTTGGGGGATGGGCAGAAAGCTTTTGACTCATGATACTCTTAGGTTTGATCATACAGTTTTAAATTAGGTTAACAGTGGATCACTGTTCAAATGGAACTCTAACCCTTGAGCTAGCTTAACATACAATTCCTTGAGTCTATTATAATGCCTGGAAGATTTGATTCTTTATTCATATGTATGTGATAAATACAATTGTATAGAAAATAGCTACATAAAAATAAACATTACAATTCAAATAAAGAAAGGGGAGAGTGAAAAGTAGGTTTACATCTCAACATTCAGAAAATAAGATCATGGCATCCAGTCCCAGTACTTCATGGTAAAAAGAAAGGGGAAAATGGAAGTAGTAACAGATTTTATTTTCTTGGGCCCCAATATCACTGCAAATGGTGACTACAACACTGATATTAAAAAGCACTTGCTCCTTGGAAGAAAAACCCTGACATACCTAGACAGTGTATTAAAAATCAAAGAAAAAGGTCTGTATAGTCAAAGTTCTGGTTTTTCCAGTAGTTATGCACGGATGTAAGAATTGGACCATAAAAAAGGCTAAACTGAAGAATTGATGCCTTCAAATTGTGGTGCTGGAGAAGACTCTTGAGAGGCCCTTGAATGGCCAGGAGATCAATCCAATCAATCCTAAATGAAATCAACTCTGAATATTTATTGGAAGGACTGATAGTGAATCTCAAGTTGAAACTACCTGATGCAAAGAGTCAGCTAATTGGAAAATACCCTGATGCTGGGAAAGATTTAGGGCAGAAGGAGAAGGGAGCGATAGAGGATGAGATAGTTGTATGGCATCACTGACTTAATGAACATGAATTTGGGCAAACTCCAGGAGATATTGAAGGACAGAGAAGCCAGGTATGCTGCAGTCCATGGGATTGCAAAAAGTCGGACTTGACTTAGCAAATGAACAATGATAACCATCCTCTGTCAAAATTATACTTTAAATATATTTGAAATTTATTTTAATGATAATTTTACCTCAATAAATTATTATAATGTATGTTATAAATATTTCATAATTTATAAAATGTAAGTATGCAAAATGATTTCCAATAATGATTAGTACTATAAAGTTTTTAAATGGAAGGAGTTTGAACATAAAAATATCTCCCTTGAAATCACACCTTCTCATGATAGACCTGAATGATAAGAATGAGTCAACTATCAAAATACTATGGAAAAAAACAAAAACATTCCACAAAGAAAGAATAACAACTACACATAAAAATATGGATGGGAGTTCACAAACATAGTACTGAATTAAAAAGGGAAAGTAGAGAAAATTATTTATGGGTAATTATTTATAGTGTACAAAAAAGGATGGAATTAAACTCAGAAATGATGATCCCTGGAGTGTTATCTGATAGATATGTTGACTTAAAAACACAGCATAGCAGTTGTGAATTCAAATACTATTCAGGGTGTTATTGAGGGCTATAGTCCAAGATACAACCACTCAGTTAAGTTCTGAAGAAACTACTCTGAAGAGGTAAGGAGAGAAGTTATTTATGATTTTTGTCTAGAAAATACATGTAGTTATGTTTACATCTTGATGATCTTGATGAAAGATCACTGTTAACCACAAAGAACAGATGTCTAAAGTTAATGATTTTAGTGTTTTTCTATTGTATGGAAAGATGCAAGAATCTATAGTCATTAAAATTCTTTCTGATGTATATATCTATCTATGGGGACTGCGCATTCATGTGTTCAGAGTGCCTTATCCTGTTTTTCCATTTTGAGTTCTTCTTAGAGTGCACTGTTGGTCAGCAAATGCATTAAGTTACGAATTAACTCTTGTAGAAATGAGTTGTGAGCAATACACTCATCTTAGTGATCCTAATTTTTTGGCATCCACAGATAGAGACGTTTAAGGTATAGGAGAGACTTCTAGGGACCATGTTAATGTTTCAGATTTAGATACTGCTTGTCCAAGTATATTGTGCTCATGGAAATTCTATGAGTCACATAGTTATATGAATACTATGTATTCAGACGTATAGTATGGTATGCAAACTTGAAATTTAAAGTAAAAAATTATATAAAACATACAAAATAGATATATCATATCCCATCTATATACTTTCTTGAGTTAACTTTTTTAAAAAGATGATGCCACTATTCTGAACTAGAACTATAAATCGCAAACTTTAAGTATATAAAATATATCAACCTACCTCCATTTAATATCATCTTTCATAATAATTAAAGCCCATCTTTTTTATTCCCAGGATTGAATGTCTACTATATGGATATTTTTCCCCCTAAAATAAAGAAAAAGTTATATTTCTTTGCATTTTGTAATATGTACTTAAATATCAATCAAACATTTTAAGTGTAGATTTACAGATTTCAATGTCTAATTCCTACTTTTTAAACATATCCTGCAAAGAAAATACTGAAATTCACCTTCAGTTTAAATCTCAAGCACTTTAAAACTTTATTCATAAACACAAAACAACACACATTTATAAAAGTACAAATTATCTACACTGAGAATACTGTGTGTAATCCAGCAACCATACCTTGAAACAACAAAGTAGAGACACAAGAAGTTATTTATGATTTTGTCTAGAAAATACATGTAGTTATGTTTACATCTTGATGATCTTGATGAAAGATCACTGTTAACCACAAAGAACAGATGTCTAAAGTTAATGATTTTAGTGTTTTTCTATTGTATGGAAAGATGCAAGAATCTATAGTCATTAAAATTCTTTCTGATGTATATATCTATCTATGGGGACTGCGCATTCATGTGTTCAGAGTGCCTTATCCTGTTTTTCCATTTTGAGTTCTTCTTAGAGTGCACTGTTGGTCAGCAAATGCATTAAGTTACGAATTAACTCTTGTAGAAATGAGTTGTGAGCAATACACTCATCTTAGTGATCCTAATTTTTTGGCATCCACAGATAGAGACGTTTAAGGTATAGGAGAGACTTCTAGGGACCATGTTAATGTTTCAGATTTAGATACTGCTTGTCCAAGTATATTGTGCTCATGGAAATTCTATGAGTCACATAGTTATATGAATACTATGTATTCAGACGTATAGTATGGTATGCAAACTTGAAATTTAAAGTAAAAAATTATATAAAACATACAAAATAGATATATCATATCCCATCTATATACTTTCTTGAGTTAACTTTTTTAAAAAGATGATGCCACTATTCTGAACTAGAACTATAAATCGCAAACTTTAAGTATATAAAATATATCAACCTACCTCCATTTAATATCATCTTTCATAATAATTAAAGCCCATCTTTTTTATTCCCAGGATTGAATGTCTACTATATGGATATTTTTCCCCCTAAAATAAAGAAAAAGTTATATTTCTTTGCATTTTGTAATATGTACTTAAATATCAATCAAACATTTTAAGTGTAGATTTACAGATTTCAATGTCTAATTCCTACTTTTTAAACATATCCTGCAAAGAAAATACTGAAATTCACCTTCAGTTTAAATCTCAAGCACTTTAAAACTTTATTCATAAACACAAAACAACACACATTTATAAAAGTACAAATTATCTACACTGAGAATACTGTGTGTAATCCAGCAACCATACCTTGAAACAACAAAGTAGAGACACAAGAAATTATTTAAATGATACCAAGGTTAGAAAGAAAGAACTAATATATGGTGTACTTAGACTGAAGTGCATAGTGCCCAGTAATTAAAATTTAACTGTAGACTAGTTATTATCACTTCAGTTTTAGAAAATATAAACTGAGTTTAAGTAGCTTATTCAAGATTACATAAATGAGTGGCAAAATTCTATCCTTCTAACATATTATATTTTCCTGAGATTAAGGTTAAAGCATTTTAAGGACAATAATATGAAAAAAAAATATACAGCAGTATAATATCTTTCTTTAATTCACCAATAATGTATTTCTAAAATCTACAGAGAGCTAAATGATTTAATTTCTTGTCATTTAGTTGCTAAATTGTGTCTGACTCTTTTGTGACTCCATGGACTCCACCAGCCTCTTCTGTCTATGAGATTTTCCAACCAAAAATATTGGAGTAGGAAGCCATTTCCTCCTCCTGGGGATCTTCCCAACCCAGGGATCAAACCCGCATCTCCTGCTTGGCAGGCATATTCCTTATCACTGAGCCAACAAGGAAATATATTTCTTAATTTCTTCTATATTAATCTGATCAAAGTGTATCTCACAGGGTAAGAAAAACCCTGGCATGCTACAATGCCTGATCTAGACTTATCTGTTTGTCTGTACCTGTGATTACTAGGATTCTTGAATTTTTAAATACAGCTTGATATTAGGTAGATTGATTTCTTAGGGCTGCCAGAGTACCACAAATTGGGTAGCTTAAAACAGCAAAAACATATCCTGAAGGGTAAGTCTAAAATCACAGTGTTGATAGAGCCATAAGGGAATCACTACTTGCCTGAGTTTCTTGTGGTTTATGGGTAATTCTTGGTGTTCGTTATCTAGTCGCTTCATTGTCTTCCTTTGTTATTAATACTATGTGGCATTTTCCTTGAGTGTTTGTCTTCACATGCTATCTCTTATAAGAACACTCCTTATGTTGGATTAAGGGCCTGCATATTCCAATATAACCTAATCTCAATTACATTTGCAATGACATTTCTTTATTTTGAGGTACTAGAGCTTAATATTTCTATATCATTTTTTTGGTGGGGGGACAAAAGTCAACTCATAACTTCAGGTAACATCTCTGGCATTGTGTAAGATTGACAATATTAACCTTTCTTTTTTTTTTTTTTTAAGGACATAAAAACGGAGATTTTGTTGTTGTTGTTGAGGTCTCATCAGGCAGTTCTGCGTTTCCCCAAAACCTCCAAGGCCTCCCCCTACCCTCATATGCCCCAGGCACTAGTCCCCATCTTGTCATACCACCGATTGAAGCAAAACAACACTATGTTGCCGCTTCACCCAAAAGCGGTGTCTTCACTCTGCCCTTTCTTGACAGCTCAGCGGGTCATTAGCAAAAGGTCCACTGAGTGCTTTTAAGAGGGGGAAATATTAACCTTTCTGTTATTTGCTATAGACCAATAGTGTGAAAATAATCTGATATCACCTTAATTTATAAACTGCTAAGAGGAAACACTGAATGTCTTTCAACAAAATGTATATAAATGATGATATGGGATACATGGTATCTTATTAATTTAAGCAAATATATTCCAACTACTTTTATAGCCACTTGAGGCAGACATCAAAATAATAAAGTACCTAAGTAACAATTTAGACTACATGAACTATAAATATGATCAATTTGGGGAACAAGTTATCTTTTATCTTAATAACATTCTTGCATAAAAAGACACTAACACAAGAATTTAGGTACAAGCAATGATGCTTGTGAAAGTCACTGGGGTAGTGTATATGAAAAAGTTTAGCAGATGCAAAAAAAAGAAAAAACTAAATTTCATACTGTTAAATCTATGATCCAACTACTATATTTTGATCAAAGTCTCTTAGAATCCTAAAAATAGATTGTAAGAGAAAACTTACATGAATAACCCTTTAAAGAGAAGCTTTGAGCTGTTAGAAGAGTCATGCATCTTAGTGTTCACCTACCTAGGAAACTACATGTTCAGAGAGCCAGCTAATGTGTCAGAACTGGCTTAGTCTCTAATATATTAATAAGGTGGGAGAGGGAGGCTGATGTGTGGGTATCATTTTCCACTGCCTTAAGAACACTCCTTATGTTGGATTAAGGGCCTGCATATTCCAATATAACCTAATCTCAATTACATTTGCAATGACATTTCTTTATTTTGAGGTACTAGAGCTTAATATTTCTATATCATTTTTTTGGTGGGGGGACAAAAGTCAACTCATAACTTCAGGTAACATCTCTGGCATTGTGTAAGATTGACAATATTAACCTTTCTTTTTTTTTTTTTTTAAGGACATAAAAACGGAGATTTTGTTGTTGTTGTTGAGGTCTCATCAGGCAGTTCTGCGTTTCCCCAAAACCTCCAAGGCCTCCCCCTACCCTCATATGCCCCAGGCACTAGTCCCCATCTTGTCATACCACCGATTGAAGCAAAACAACACTATGTTGCCGCTTCACCCAAAAGCGGTGTCTTCACTCTGCCCTTTCTTGACAGCTCAGCGGGTCATTAGCAAAAGGTCCACTGAGTGCTTTTAAGAGGGGGAAATATTAACCTTTCTGTTATTTGCTATAGACCAATAGTGTGAAAATAATCTGATATCACCTTAATTTATAAACTGCTAAGAGGAAACACTGAATGTCTTTCAACAAAATGTATATAAATGATGATATGGGATACATGGTATCTTATTAATTTAAGCAAATATATTCCAACTACTTTTATAGCCACTTGAGGCAGACATCAAAATAATAAAGTACCTAAGTAACAATTTAGACTACATGAACTATAAATATGATCAATTTGGGGAACAAGTTATCTTTTATCTTAATAACATTCTTGCATAAAAAGACACTAACACAAGAATTTAGGTACAAGCAATGATGCTTGTGAAAGTCACTGGGGTAGTGTATATGAAAAAGTTTAGCAGATGCAAAAAAAAGAAAAAACTAAATTTCATACTGTTAAATCTATGATCCAACTACTATATTTTGATCAAAGTCTCTTAGAATCCTAAAAATAGATTGTAAGAGAAAACTTACATGAATAACCCTTTAAAGAGAAGCTTTGAGCTGTTAGAAGAGTCATGCATCTTAGTGTTCACCTACCTAGGAAACTACATGTTCAGAGAGCCAGCTAATGTGTCAGAACTGGCTTAGTCTCTAATATATTAATAAGGTGGGGAGAGGGAGGCTGATGTGTGGGGTATCATTTTCCACTGCCACATAATCTGTTCACCATGACTATGAAATGTAGATGATTGTGGCATTCCTGATGACTATTGAAGTATATGTAATGTTAGAATAAAAGATAGCTTATTTGTAATTTCAGTGATGAAAATATTTATTGAGTTTGACTTTACTGGTGATATCAAGAAATCACAGAATTTTTAGTATATGGTTAGCTATCTTCTAAGTTGGATATGTATATCATTAAAATTTCAAACTCAATTTATTCTTTTATTTTTTTCTGTGTATTATTTGTGAAATTGACTTTTTGCAACTTCTGTTAATGAGTAAATATATTCAACAATCTGTTTCTGTGAAGCAACATGAAATTAAGTCATAAGAAACATGAATTCCTTGAGAACTGTATCTCTATAATTTATGACAAGGAATAGTTCTATTTTGCACTAGATTTTGTTTGGATATGTACTCAGTTAAAGCAATAATTATCCCTCTCACTTAACTTCAAAACTGTTTATACTTCTGCACACGTGACTGGCTTTCTGATATGGGGAAGTTCAGAGTCTGCTATGGATTTTGTTTTACTATTTGTTGACCTTTTCCAAAGTGATCAGTTTCTACTTTGGCTTTTTTCCCCTCTTCAGAATTTTTCTTTTTTGTTTTTACTTAAAAAATATTGTTTAATTCTAGCAAGCCTATATCTGATGCTTTGCACTAATACAGTTCTCTGCATATCAGTTTTTCCCACATATCAATGTTTATGTCAGATTATTTTCTACATGCCCATTAAGCAAAACCTAGTGTATGCAATGTTCAGATTTTCTACTACTTTTATTTTTCATACCATTTTGAAATTAATTTATCATTCTATCAGACTGGGCTACTGCACAGAGGGATTTTGAGAAACATGATCTAGATATCATTCATAAAGCAGAGGCCCTTATACCATTGAACATACATAGATGGTGTCACAATAGATATTATAACGGTTTTACTGAAAGCTACCTCTTCATAGACATGAACTTTATTTAATATCATTGACATGAAATTTTACCTAACTTTTTCTTTTCCCTAGTGCTACATTTATCATTTTCTAGCATAGAAAATTGTTGCAAAGCCATGTTTTGAAAATATGTTATTACTACCCAGGCTACTAGCAAACATTTTCCGAATCTAAAAGAGTGTCTAATTTTTATTAAAAATATGTGTGACTTCATTCTCAACAAACCCACTGCTAAGTAGTTTGTATATTTTATTTCTTTGTATCTTCACCACAAATTCCAAAAGTATGTATTTCTGGGTTTTTTTCCATATTATAAGTAAAAGTCCTCAACTCAGGTTATTTGCCCAAGATCACAGAGTTACGGTATTTGCAGCAAATGTATAACCATATCACCAGACAGAAGACATCTTGCTTCTATCATCTGAGTTGAACTAGATTCTTCAGAAATTATAACACTATTTTAATTCTATTCTGTCATCAACTGCTAATAATGAGTACCTAGTAAACATGTGGTTCACCTTTCTTTTTAAGTAAGATAAGTTTAATAAAACATTTCTATTGTCCTCTATAAGTCTGCTCACCAACACAAGGATACAAACTTACCTTTTATTTGCTTTAGGGTCTTATGGAACTCTCCTTTGTCTTTGAAACTCTCTTTAAAAACAATTCTACCTGATATTTGTGTTTCTCAATTTGTGTTTCTCAATACTACAGATGGATTTCTAAAAAATTTAATATATCATTATGTTAAATTTTAGTGTTCCAGTAATTTCATATAATAATCTTTTCTTATCAGCTTTATTGAATTATAATTAACATAAAACAAAATGCACAGAAGTAAAGTACACAATGTGTGTGTATATGTAAATGTAAGTATTTATAGTAGAGTGATTGATCAATTATATTACTGGTACAAGATAACTAAGTGTTCACTTTAACTTTAGACAACGCAACTACTAAAAATGATCCCTGGAATATTGCATATTTAGAGTAATGGCCTTGTGATCATACCTGATGGAATTTTTGTGATGGTATTTCCTTAACAACAATGCAAAATCAGATTCATGTATTTGTGTAGGACTCACAATATTGTGTCTTTATTGGACTCACAAATTTAGCACTTTCCATGGTTTTAAATTTGACTGGACAAGCTGCTTTGAAAAGAAAAAATTCTGATACATTTTAGAATACAAGTACTAACTGTCTTACTAGTTAGAGAAGTTGGTATTTATTTAAATCTGTATTTCAAGTCAAATATGTAACGAGCAATAAAATGATTGATAAACAGGGTACATGAGAAAAAAGAATAAGCTGATGTAGAATTTGATGGATAATCTTAGGTATTGTAAAACAGTTCTTTAAAAAGATTATAGCAAAGAAAAAGATAATGCAGATTTCAAAGCATTAAGTGGGGAGAAATGCAAAATTTGGAGAAATTTGAGGGACATAGCTAAACATAGGAATTAATTATATAGACTAATTTGGTCAATATTAATATTATTAGTAAAACATGTATTTATGACCTAAGGCTGCAGTTCAGTAGATACTGCTATATGTATAGCAGTAATTTTCTCATTTCCTACTATGAAGCAAATTTTCCAAAACATAGTAGCTAATATTTCTCCTTTTAATAATAAGAATTTTATTGTCAAGGATCTTAGATCCTCCAGATACAAATAGCTCAGATGATTCAATGTAGCTCTGGACTTTGGACGATTATACCGAATTTTAATTAGAACAAAGAATGACAATAAAATTTATATTCTTATGAATGATAATAGAAAACACCCTAATTAAGCTCATGCGATTCTTGTCTCAAGATGATAAATTTAATTTTTCAGATAAGTTGTTTTGACATGTTTACCTATCTTTTAAGTTTATCAGAATTCATTCATTTGTTTATAAAAACTTTTATTTTTACTAATAAAACTTCCACCAGTGCTCCACAGTTCACTGAATCTTATTTTGAATTTAAAAGCTTACAGTGTACATAGGGAAATGTTTCCATGTAACATTATCACATATGCCAAATGTTTGCAATCAAGTTAAAGTTTGCTAGAAACATTACACTTATGTCAACTCAGTAATGGCCTTGTGATCATACCTGATGGAATTTTGTGATGGTATTTCATTAACAACAATGCAAAATCAGATTCATGTATTTGTGTAGGACTCACAATATTGTGTCTTTATTGGACTCACAAATTTAGCACTTTCCATGGTTTTAAATTTGACTGGACAAGCTGCTTTGAAAAGAAAAAATTCTGATACATTTTAGAATACAAGTACTAACTGTCTTACTAGTTAGAGAAGTTGGTATTTATTTAAATCTGTATTTCAAGTCAAATATGTAACGAGCAATAAAATGATTGATAAACAGGGTACATGAGAAAAAAGAATAAGCTGATGTAGAATTTGATGGATAATCTTAGGTATTGTAAAACAGTTCTTTAAAAAGATTATAGCAAAGAAAAAGATAATGCAGATTTCAAAGCATTAAGTGGGGAGAAATGCAAAATTTGGAGAAATTTGAGGGACATAGCTAAACATAGGAATTAATTATATAGACTAATTTGGTCAATATTAATATTATTAGTAAAACATGTATTTATGACCTAAGGCTGCAGTTCAGTAGATACTGCTATATGTATAGCAGTAATTTTCTCATTTCCTACTATGAAGCAAATTTTCCAAAACATAGTAGCTAATATTTCTCCTTTTAATAATAAGAATTTTATTGTCAAGGATCTTAGATCCTCCAGATACAAATAGCTCAGATGATTCAATGTAGCTCTGGACTTTGGACGATTATACCGAATTTTAATTAGAACAAAGAATGACAATAAAATTTATATTCTTATGAATGATAATAGAAAACACCCTAATTAAGCTCATGCGATTCTTGTCTCAAGATGATAAATTTAATTTTTCAGATAAGTTGTTTTGACATGTTTACCTATCTTTTAAGTTTATCAGAATTCATTCATTTGTTTATAAAAACTTTTATTTTTACTAATAAAACTTCCACCAGTGCTCCACAGTTCACTGAATATTATTTTGAATTTAAAAGCTTACAGTGTACATAGGGAAATGTTTCCATGTAACATTATCACATATGCCATATACTACAGTGTTAATAAGTTGCAATCTTTGAATATGTTTATGAAGTTTGCTAGAACACAAGGGTTACATTCTTATGGTCAACTCAAGAATAAATTTAAAGCTAAAAGATATAAACCATTTGCTATGGTTTCATTTTATAACAGAAAACATAAAGTCCTGAGAAATTAAACATATCAAATGCTACACAGGTCATTAGGTGATTATTAGGGGGACAAATGTACATTTTTCTATGTTCTAGACCATGACTTATGCCCTGTGTGCTTCCAGTCCGCAGTATACAGTGTTCCTTATAGGATGTCTGGATTTCTGGATTCATTCTGCTTTTCCTCTGTCTCCATCCAACCAGGAAAGGCAGAGCCAGAGAATAAAATTTGAAATAAATGCTTCCTTCTGAGACCACAACTATCTAGACTTACAAAAGAACTGTTCCTTCTTGATAGTAGGAGGAAATGCTTAAGTTTTTTATTGTTAAATATGATGTTACCTATGGATTTTTCATAAATGTTTTAAGCAGGTTGCAAAGTTCCCTTCTATTCTTACTTTAGTTTTTGTTTTTATCATGAAAAGGTGTTGGGTTTTGTCAACTCAGATTTTAACTTCAATCATCACCTGATGCTTTTTCCTGCATTTTATTAATATGACACATTACATTGATTGATTTTCTTACGTTGAACCAACCTTGATCTCCTCACTTGAAGCTCATTTGGTCATGGTGTATCATTCGTTTATACATTGCTGGATCTGTTTTGGTTGGTATTTGGATGACTTTGTGAATTAATTTTTTTTTATTTTTTGTTGTTTTTGTGTGTGTGCATCTATATTCCTAAGGCATGTTGGTCTGTTACTGTACTTTCGTTACATCTACTGCTTTTGTCTGCTTTTGCTGGAAACTGACTTTTGTTGTTGTGTATCAGAATTCATTCATTTGTTTATAAAAACTTTTATTTTTACTAATAAAACTTCCACCAGTGCTCCACAGTTCACTGAATATTATTTTGAATTTAAAAGCTTACAGTGTACATAGGGAAATGTTTCCATGTAACATTATCACATATGCCATATACTACAGTGTTAATAAGTTGCAATCTTTGAATATGTTTATGAAGTTTGCTAGAACACAAGGGTTACATTCTTATGGTCAACTCAAGAATAAATTTAAAGCTAAAAGATATAAACCATTTGCTATGGTTTCATTTTATAACAGAAAACATAAAGTCCTGAGAAATTAAACATATCAAATGCTACACAGGTCATTAGGTGATTATTAGGGGGACAAATGTACATTTTTCTATGTTCTAGACCATGACTTATGCCCTGTGTGCTTCCAGTCCGCAGTATACAGTGTTCCTTATAGGATGTCTGGATTTCTGGATTCATTCTGCTTTTCCTCTGTCTCCATCCAACCAGGAAAGGCAGAGCCAGAGAATAAAATTTGAAATAAATGCTTCCTTCTGAGACCACAACTATCTAGACTTACAAAAGAACTGTTCCTTCTTGATAGTAGGAGGAAATGCTTAAGTTTTTTATTGTTAAATATGATGTTACCTATGGATTTTTCATAAATGTTTTAAGCAGGTTGCAAAGTTCCCTTCTATTCTTACTTTAGTTTTTGTTTTTATCATGAAAAGGTGTTGGGTTTTGTCAACTCAGATTTTAACTTCAATCATCACCTGATGCTTTTTCCTGCATTTTATTAATATGACACATTACATTGATTGATTTTCTTACGTTGAACCAACCTTGATCTCCTCACTTGAAGCTCATTTGGTCATGGTGTATCATTCGTTTATACATTGCTGGATCTGTTTTGGTTGGTATTTGGATGACTTTGTGAATTAATTTTTTTTTATTTTTTGTTGTTTTTGTGTGTGTGCATCTATATTCCTAAGGCATGTTGGTCTGTTACTGTACTTTCGTTACATCTACTGCTTTTGTCTGCTTTTGTTACTAGGGTAATACTAAGCTCATAGCAATACTTTAAAGTGAGCCTTTATGCAAATCATGAACTTTAGTTAATACTGATGTATCAATATTGGTTCTTCAGTTATAAAAAATGTAGCATACTATTACAAGATCTTAAAAATATGAGAAATTATGTGGTTTGAGGAAATAGAAAACATATCAGAATTTTCTGTACTATATGGTTATTTTTTCTGTAAACTATAAAAGTAAAATCTATTAATTAGAAAAAGACAATTTGTCATTGTTGTGAGTATTCCTGATGTTCATATTCTGTTTCATTGATTTACATATCTATTCCTTACCAATATGGCCATATCTTGATTAGTCACTTTATAGTAATATTGAACTGAACTGGTAAGAGTTCTTAGGCTTTCTTCTTTTTCCAAATTATTCTGTTCTAGTTTCTTTACCCTTTGAGAAAAATTGTAGATTTGCTTTATCAACTTCTAGAAACTAAGTCAGTGGAGTTTTTGAGAGTTTTAGTTTCAAACAAAAAGTAAAAGTTTTTTTTTTTTTATAACAAAGTTATATACACATTATCAGCATGAAGTATGGAAAAGTATAACATTAATTTATATACAGTTGCCACACAAATTTAATGACTTATCTAATAAATAATATAGATAAAACTAAAAATGTTAGTATATTGCTTTTCTCTTTGCTTCATGTTCACAGTAAATACGTTTTTGAGTAAGTAGAGTGGTATAATTGTTCAATCGTTGTTCAACTATATACATTCGTATTTGAAATAATATGTTATTGAATCTTATCAAAAACAATTGTTGTCAGTTTCAGCCAATTTGTCTGTCAGTACAATAGAAATAGAAATGAATACAGTTTTCAACTTGCTAAATTAATGTGCCAAATTTCATCCTTACATACACACACACACACACACACACACACACACACAGAGGCATACACATCTCAAATATAAAATGCAGATTTCACAGATTAAACATGGATGTATTATATCTTATAATGATTGTTTATACTTTGGAAGTAAAGAAGAACGAATTTGCAGTCAAGTACAAGTTCTCTCTGAATAATCAAAATGCTGATGTGATCTGGTAACTGAACAAATCCTTTATTCCTAGCTTTAAATTTTTATTCTTTTTTTCTTTTTGATCAAACTATGAATCAGTCATTTGGGAAATCTACAGTGCTACAAAATTTTAGCTAGTCTTAATCCTAGTTCTGACTACATTTCTAACATTGATACTTCAGGCTTAAGTAATAGTTCATATACTGGGATCTGACTAGTTAAATATGAGAAATTATGTGGTTTGAGGAAATAGAAAACATATCAGAATTTTCTGTACTATATGGTTATTTTTTCTGTAAACTATAAAAGTAAAATCTATTAATTAGAAAAAGACAATTTGTCATTGTTGTGAGTATTCCTGATGTTCATATTCTGTTTCATTGATTTACATATCTATTCCTTACCAATATGGCCATATCTTGATTAGTCACTTTATAGTAATATTGAACTGAACTGGTAAGAGTTCTTAGGCTTTCTTCTTTTTCCAAATTATTCTGTTCTAGTTTCTTTACCCTTTGAGAAAAATTGTAGATTTGCTTTATCAACTTCTAGAAACTAAGTCAGTGGAGTTTTTGAGAGTTTTAGTTTCAAACAAAAAGTAAAAGTTTTTTTTTTTTTATAACAAAGTTATATACACATTATCAGCATGAAGTATGGAAAAGTATAACATTAATTTATATACAGTTGCCACACAAATTTAATGACTTATCTAATAAATAATATAGATAAAACTAAAAATGTTAGTATATTGCTTTTCTCTTTGCTTCATGTTCACAGTAAATACGTTTTTGAGTAAGTAGAGTGGTATAATTGTTCAATCGTTGTTCAACTATATACATTCGTATTTGAAATAATATGTTATTGAATCTTATCAAAAACAATTGTTGTCAGTTTCAGCCAATTTGTCTGTCAGTACAATAGAAATAGAAATGAATACAGTTTTCAACTTGCTAAATTAATGTGCCAAATTTCATCCTTACATACACACACACACACACACACACACACACACACAGAGGCATACACATCTCAAATATAAAATGCAGATTTCACAGATTAAACATGGATGTATTATATCTTATAATGATTGTTTATACTTTGGAAGTAAAGAAGAACGAATTTGCAGTCAAGTACAAGTTCTCTCTGAATAATCAAAATGCTGATGTGATCTGGTAACTGAACAAATCCTTTATTCCTAGCTTTAAATTTTTATTCTTTTTTTCTTTTTGATCAAACTATGAATCAGTCATTTGGGAAATCTACAGTGCTACAAAATTTTAGCTAGTCTTAATCCTAGTTCTGACTACATTTCTAACATTGATACTTCAGGCTTAAGTAATAGTTCATATCTACTGGGATCTGACTAGTTTTTAAGGTTTTATCAATGAAGGAATACAGAATTTGGTGTGCATACACAAAATATTAATATTATAAGATAGTAGTTGCAAATAAGAAATCTATAAACTTAGAGTCATTTCAAAAGTCCTTATACTATAGTTTGTTTAAAATTAACAGTTACATCCAATTTTCATTCTTTAAACTATTTCTATGAAGAAATGAATCTTTATGATAAAATTATCTTAAGAATATATTTGATATGTAAAGTTAAAAGAGACTGCTAAATAATTATGAAGTTCAAAGTGAATAAATATAATTTTTGTAAATTATTAGTCTTTATAATGAAAATGAAATATTTGGCTATTACTTTGAGTCTTTTAGACGCAAAGTCTATAGTTCGAAAATGAAGGGATGTGAGTACAGACACATTTATTTTTTGAGATTCAGTTTACATCGACTAAATTGCATAGGAGCCTATCAAGAAGCATGGTATTTCTGTCATCCAAAAGAATCCTGCCTGTGCCTTTCCTGCCAATCTGACCCTGACTCACCATAAATAATGTTCTTATTTCACTCAATGATGATTATGTTTGCCAGATTACGAACTGTACATCAATGAAATGTTATATCATTTATTCTTTGATGTCTGGATTTTTTTCTCTCAGCATAATTTTGAAAAAGATTGTTTCAAATTACATGTATTAGTCTATTCTTTTTTTAATGCCATACAACATTTCATTATGTATACCACAATTTTTTATTTATCCTCCTATTAACAAAAATCTGAGCTTTTTTTAGTTTTTAGGCTCCTGTGAAATTTTTTATCTTTTTTATTAACTTTGTCTTTATATTAACTTCTGTTTTCATTTCTCTTGTGCAAATACCTAGATCTATAACTGTTAGTGTGTAGATAATGTTTACCATTATGAAAAATTTGCAAGTCATTTCCTAAACTGGTGATACCATTTTGCAGTATACCAGCAGCATATAACGGTTCTTATTGTTACAAATCCTTGAGAGAGAAGAGAGAGAAACTGTTTTCAGATATTGGAGTAACCCTTAAAAACAACCAACCAAAAGAATTAAGTCTTTACTTCTAACTGTGATGGTGTTTTTAATAAGAGGCTAAAACCTGAGAAAGCAGCCTGACTCTCCCTATTGCATTTCCATATCTGAAACTACCCACTGGTTGAGGGTCCCATGGTTCAGCACAGATTTGCAGATTCTCTCACTATTGAGGAAGCCAGAACAAAAGGCTCTGGTATCTTTATGAACCTAGAGGAGGTGATGTGGGAAGGACAAGAGAAAGGACTAGGACTGGAAAGCACTAGGTTCTTGGAGCAGAGAAAAGTGTCTTCTCAGTTTCTGCTCCTCTCCCTACAGTCTTGCCCCTGACACTGCCTCCCTTGCCCCACCAAGTAAATCATGGCGAACATACCGCTGTGTTTGGGCAGAGGAAGTTCTCTGCCCCAAACAACAGAGAGACCTAGGAATAAGAGCACCGGGGCTTGGAATGCAAATATGTGAAGAGAATGACTTGACAGATGGATTTGAGTCCTTGCATGCTTTCTCTTCAAAGACTGTGTAGGACTGTCTATACACCAGGTCTGCTGTGGGGAAGGCAGTTTTTCCCCTGAGGCTTGCTAAATAAAGCCTTTGTAATTGCCTATGCTCACACCTGGAAAATCACACATGGGTTTTTAATCAGGAGCAAGACTCCGGACGTAACGGTATCACACTGATGTATTAATTTTCATTTCTTTCATGAGTAATAATGTTCAGTATGACTTCCTGTCACTATTGGCTGTTTTTTTCCTTTACCAATTTTCTCTTTGAAGATCTTGTCCATTTGTAATGGATTAATCTTTTAACTTTATTACTGAGTTATAGAAGTTCTTTACATATTAAAGGTACAAATTCTTTTCAAATATATGTATTGTGAATATTTACTGCATACTCCATGCTTTTCCTATTCATTTTTTTAATGGTGTCTCTTTCTCTTAAAGCAGTTAGAATTTTGACAAAAACTTTGTGGTTTCTCCTTTTGTATTCTGCTCTGAAATATTTGCCTCTTTAATATTTATGGTGTATCTTTTGAAAACAATAAATATGTGCATCTTGTTTTACTCCAATTTGACAATATCTATCTGCATATAATGAAGGTGCAGTCAGTTTCAAGTCTGCCATTTTAATACATGCTTTCTCTTTGCTACATCTGATTTGAGTTTCTTTTTTTCTCTCTTTTCTCTTCTCATTGGATTTAATTGAGTAGTTTTAAAACATCTATTGGCATTTAGGTATAGCTTTTTCTGTAGAGATTTGTCTAGGGATTGCAATTGATATATCGATTTCACAAAATGTCTCCTGAATTAGTATTATACAATTTATAATATAAAAATAATACCACAGTATACATTTATTTATTCTTATATATTTTTTGCTTTTACTTCTTATAACTCTGTTTACATTACATGTCCTTAGATACCTTGTGATTAACTTTGCTTTCAACTTTCAATTATCTTTTAAAGAAACATGAAAATTAAAATAGTTTACTATATTTATGTACATATTTACTATTTCTAGAATATGTATCTTCTTTCTAGCGGTTTTGAGTTTCCATTGGGTATCATCTTGCCTTTGCTTGAAAGATAGCTTTTGATATTTCTAATCCATAACTATTAGTGTCAAGTTCTCTAAGTTTTAATATTTTTAGGTGTCTTTATCTTTTTTTTTTTTAACGAATATTTTCACCTTATCGTCATTGATCGTTCAGTTGCCAAGCTGTGTCCAACTCTTTATGACCTCATGGACTGTAACACATCAGGCTTCCTTTCCTTCTTTGTCTCCTGGAGTTTGCTCAAGCTCACATCCAAAATCATCCACTGGGATACCTGACTTGACTTTCTTCCTTTCTTCTATTTCACTTGTAGAAATCTATTAGATATTCGTGTAAATAAATCACTTTCACACAAAACTCCCAGTTCTGATTGTGTGGAACATAAAAATTTTCTTCTCCTTGTCTGAATTTTACTAACAGAACTTGTAAAAACTAAATACTCAATTTCCCTTCCTTTTGTAAAGCTCGACTAACCTGGAGACACTGAGAATCCTGGCCCTGGTTTTATTGAGCTTCTGAAATAAAGGATGCAGAACCCTAACATGGATGACGTCTGTTTGCCTCTTTAATATTTATGGTGTATCTTTTGAAAACAATAAATATGTGCATCTTGTTTTACTCCAATTTGACAATATCTATCTGCATATAATGAAGGTGCAGTCAGTTTCAAGTCTGCCATTTTAATACATGCTTTCTCTTTGCTACATCTGATTTGAGTTTCTTTTTTTCTCTCTTTTCTCTTCTCATTGGATTTAATTGAGTAGTTTTAAAACATCTATTGGCATTTAGGTATAGCTTTTTCTGTAGAGATTTGTCTAGGGATTGCAATTGATATATCGATTTCACAAAATGTCTCCTGAATTAGTATTATACAATTTATAATATAAAAATAATACCACAGTATACATTTATTTATTCTTATATATTTTTTGCTTTTACTTCTTATAACTCTGTTTACATTACATGTCCTTAGATACCTTGTGATTAACTTTGCTTTCAACTTTCAATTATCTTTTAAAGAAACATGAAAATTAAAATAGTTTACTATATTTATGTACATATTTACTATTTCTAGAATATGTATCTTCTTTCTAGCGGTTTTGAGTTTCCATTGGGTATCATCTTGCCTTTGCTTGAAAGATAGCTTTTGATATTTCTAATCCATAACTATTAGTGTCAAGTTCTCTAAGTTTTAATATTTTTAGGTGTCTTTATCTTTTTTTTTAACGAATATTTTCACCTTATTGTCATTGATCGTTCAGTTGCCAAGCTGTGTCCAACTCTTTGTGACCTCATGGACTGTAACACATCAGGCTTCCTTTCCTTCTTTGTCTCCTGGAGTTTGCTCAAGCTCACATCCAAAATCATCCACTGGGATACCTGACTTGACTTTCTTCCTTTCTTCTATTTCACTTGTAGAAATCTATTAGATATTCGTGTAAATAAATCACTTTCACACAAAACTCCCAGTTCTGATTGTGTGGAACATAAAAATTTTCTTCTCCTTGTCTGAATTTTACTAACAGAACTTGTAAAAACTAAATACTCAATTTCCCTTCCTTTTGTAAAGCTCGACTAACCTGGAGACACTGAGAATCCTGGCCCTGGTTTTATTGAGCTTCTGAAATAAAGGATGCAGAACCCTAACTATAGTTCTTATTGGATGAGATGAATAAACTTTCATTTGTGTTATTTTAGATGGATATTCCAATATTTCCAAAGAGACAATGATTTTCAGAAGAAAGACACCATATTTTCTACCCTTTTCGATCTTTTCCTTGTCTTCTGCAATGTAAAAAATTTCATCAGGTATGGACAGAGAGAAATTTATGTGCAATTTATATATATTGTGTGTTGATAATTTGAAAAAAACATTCATATAAAATTGTTTTTTGATTTTATACATGTATAATTTTTCCCTTCTTATCAGAATATAAGCTTAATGAATGCAAGGAAATAGATCTCCATCGGTTACTCCCTAATGCTTAGAAAATGTCTAATGCATAGAATAATTCCCATAAATAAGAGATGAATAAATGTATTTAAGAATGAATAAAAACAATAATTTTGAATAGAGTTCTATAATGGATTGTTTCTGAGCTCAGGAAAGCATGCATATTCTATTTTATTTCAAAGTTCAAGTTTTCTCTTTTTCTTTTAACTTGCAAGAGTTGGTTGGATGACAAACAACAAGGGAGTAGCAATGTGCAGATAATTGAATGTGTGTGCTAAGTCACTTCAGTCGTGTCTGACTCTTTATGACTCTATGGACTATAGCCAGCCAGTCTCTCTGTCCATGGGGTTCTCCAGATGAGAATACTGGAGTGGGTTGCCATTTCCTTCTCCAAATTGAATGTGCCTTGGACCAAAATAAAAGAATCTCAGTTTACCATTCATTAGTTACATACCTTGAATATATTGTGACCCTCTTACAAAGTAAGGGTAAGCATGATCTTACAAAGCTGCATTGTTATGCAACAGAACTATTCCATATTACTCATGCCATACTAGTACCAGTTACACAAGCAATGGATATCAACAAGACAGTTGCTTTGAGACTGGACAATGTGAGTTTACTGTTTTTATAAATTTTAAAAACCAGCAGAATAATAACAATTCATGGGTCAACCTAATTTAGATGAGAGCTGTTTTAGAGGATACAAAAATTAACAAGATTCTGCTCTGCCATCGATGTTCTATTAAAGGACAAGCAAATGTGATGAGCAGATGTGACTCTATGTGAAGTGATGTAAATGGTAAAGTAAATCACACAGTTGACTCAAGTTTGTTTAGAGTTGCTTATTGCTATTCAGGCTGGCTTACAGTATACGCTGCTCAATGCTACAATAGATGACTGGGTCCTAGCTTAATTTTTTATGTTATTGACAATTTTCCACTTGTTTGGTATATTTTAGGATAGTGTATGTTCATATGCTCACATGTATGTTTTAAAGGTACATACATCTAACACTTTGTTTTCATAATAATCTTATGGCAACAGTGGCAACTGGATAATTAAATCCTGTGTCTTAGGCTAGCAACAGGTAACCAGGGGGTCTTTGAAATGAATTGGAGATTCTAGGCCACATCTCTACCTCATTATCAACATAATGAGATATACTGTCTTCCATTAATCAAATAAAAATTACTTTGATGCAGTTTTAGTCATAATCTCAATTGCATTATTTCAATATATTGCTATTTAATTGCTTTTGGATACTTTATCAAATGAACTAATTCATAGGAAACATTCTTGAGAGAACCCAATGTCCATGATTTGCTAAATATTCTCTGA
This sequence comes from Tragulus kanchil, assembly GCA_022376925.1. Taxonomy (NCBI): domain Eukaryota; kingdom Metazoa; phylum Chordata; class Mammalia; order Artiodactyla; family Tragulidae; genus Tragulus; species Tragulus kanchil. Next base: position 12,392,247 of record JAIOJX010000026.1, on the reverse strand, counting down.
CCTAATATTACCTAAATTATCAGTGAATTTTTTTAGTAAAAAATTTTTATATTTGTATCTTAACTATATCAAATATCAAAATAATCCATATGTACTATACATGATGAATTCATAAGAGCTAAAGAAAAAGGAAATACAAATTTAGTTTTAAGTTTCCTTTGGGAGAGAGCAATTGCAAGTTTAATTACCTTTTACTTTTTTACATTCATAAAGTAGATCCACGAAATTAGAGAATCTTTATTTCAATGTTTCAACTGAGCTTTATATCTGTATCATTTTCCAGAATCAGGCAAAATTAGCTTTGGAAGAGAACTTAAAGATCTTGTACTCCAAATAGATAAGGAATAAGTTCCATGAGGTAATGATTAATTGAACTCTGCATGGTTATTAAATGTATTCAACATTTGAATACAGGGGAATGAATAAGACAGAATAATCAATGAGGAGATGACAGGCTACAAATTCCAGAAAGAAGTGTCAATAATCAAAGATGATTTTTAGAAAATTGCTAATCCTTTAAAATTAACAAGATTCTGCTCTGCCATCGATGTTCTATTAAAGGACAAGCAAATGTGATGAGCAGATGTGACTCTATGTGAAGTGATGTAAATGGTAAAGTAAATCACACAGTTGACTCAAGTTTGTTTAGAGTTGCTTATTGCTATTCAGGCTGGCTTACAGTATACGCTGCTCAATGCTACAATAGATGACTGGGTCCTAGCTTAATTTTTTATGTTATTGACAATTTTCCACTTGTTTGGTATATTTTAGGATAGTGTATGTTCATATGCTCACATGTATGTTTTAAAGGTACATACATCTAACACTTTGTTTTCATAATAATCTTATGGCAACAGTGGCAACTGGATAATTAAATCCTGTGTCTTAGGCTAGCAACAGGTAACCAGGGGGTCTTTGAAATGAATTGGAGATTCTAGGCCACATCTCTACCTCATTATCAACATAATGAGATATACTGTCTTCCATTAATCAAATAAAAATTACTTTGATGCAGTTTTAGTCATAATCTCAATTGCATTATTTCAATATATTGCTATTTAATTGCTTTTGGATACTTTATCAAATGAACTAATTCATAGGAAACATTCTTGAGAGAACCCAATGTCCATGATTTGCTAAATATTCTCTGACCTAATATTACCTAAATTATCAGTGAATTTTTTTAGTAAAAAATTTTTATATTTGTATCTTAACTATATCAAATATCAAAATAATCCATATGTACTATACATGATGAATTCATAAGAGCTAAAGAAAAAGGAAATACAAATTTAGTTTTAAGTTTCCTTTGGGAGAGAGCAATTGCAAGTTTAATTACCTTTTACTTTTTTACATTCATAAAGTAGATCCACGAAATTAGAGAATCTTTATTTCAATGTTTCAACTGAGCTTTATATCTGTATCATTTTCCAGAATCAGGCAAAATTAGCTTTGGAAGAGAACTTAAAGATCTTGTACTCCAAATAGATAAGGAATAAGTTCCATGAGGTAATGATTAATTGAACTCTGCATGGTTATTAAATGTATTCAACATTTGAATACAGGGGAATGAATAAGACAGAATAATCAATGAGGAGATGACAGGCTACAAATTCCAGAAAGAAGTGTCAATAATCAAAGATGATTTTTTAGAAAATTGAAGAGCTAATCCTTTAAATGTGTTTGAATTTTAAATGGAAATGCCCCAACAGGCAAAGAAGGGATCCAGAAATGAAATTTAAAGTAGAGAGATTAGAGTTTGAGATGTGGATTTTAAGATCAACTTCAGAGAGGTGATTGTTGAGCACTAGGCTGTACGGCCTCCCTGGGTAAGGATAGGACTAAACTCACACTTGCAGTTAGAGTATATGCAGGGTGAAAGAATGGAAAGTTATAAAGTAATTCAGAGGGTTTCTTTTCATCTCTCTCTCTTGCCTATGTAGCCAATCGTTCCTTGTATTCTGGTTCAGTTCCACTATTTTAAGATTATTAAGAATTTGCCATCTAGAATACAAAACATAATTACTCATCATCTCTGTTCAACACAGGTACTTAAGCCCATCTCTACCATTTCACAGACACCATTCTTGAAAGATGATGTGTTTAATGTTTCTGTCCCATTCTTATTTTTTTCCACTCATACGATCTGGCTTTAGCTCCCTCTGCTCTACTCACTCAGTTTTATAAGGCCATCTATTCATGGTTTGTTAGAGTAATTACCATGTACAAGCCTCAGTATTTATTATTCTTGGTGTCTTTGGATAAAGTTAACCACTTTCTCTGAGAATATGCTCTTTCTTAGGCACTGTGTAGACAGTATTTATTATTCTTGGTGTTCATCTTGGTTTACCTCATTTCTTATCCCAAATACCTATATGGGAAAAGAGAAGGCAATTTAGTTTTAAGTTTCCTTTGGGAGAGCAATTGCAAGTTTAATTACCTTTTACTTTTTACATTCATAAAGTAGATCCACGAAATTAGAGAATCTTTATTTCAATGTTTCAACTGAGCTTTATATCTGTATCATTTTCCAGAATCAGGCAAAATTAGCTTTGGAAGAGAACTTAAAGATCTTGTACTCCAAATAGATAAGGAATAAGTTCCATGAGGTAATGATTAATTGAACTCTGCATGGTTATTAAATGTATTCAACATTTGAATACAGGGGAATGAATAAGACAGAATAATCAATGAGGAGATGACAGGCTACAAATTCCAGAAAGAAGTGTCAATAATCAAAGATGATTTTTTAGAAAATTGAAGAGCTAATCCTTTAAATGTGTTTGAATTTTAAATGGAAATGCCCCAACAGGCAAAGAAGGGATCCAGAAATGAAATTTAAAGTAGAGAGATTAGAGTTTGAGATGTGGATTTTAAGATCAACTTCAGAGAGGTGATTGTTGAGCACTAGGCTGTACGGCCTCCCTGGGTAAGGATAGGACTAAACTCACACTTGCAGTTAGAGTATATGCAGGGTGAAAGAATGGAAAGTTATAAAGTAATTCAGAGGGTTTCTTTTCATCTCTCTCTCTTGCCTATGTAGCCAATCGTTCCTTGTATTCTGGTTCATTTCCAACACTATTTTAAGATTATTAAGAATTTGCCATCTAGAATACAAAACATAATTACTCATCATCTCTGTTCAACACAGGTACTTAAGCCCATCTCTACCATTTCACAGACACCATTCTTGAAAGATGATGTGTTTAATGTTTCTGTCCCATTCTTATTTTTTTCCACTCATACGATCTGGCTTTAGCTCCCTCTGCTCTACTCACTCAGTTTTATAAGGCCATCTATTCATGGTTTGTTAGAGTAATTACCATGTACAAGCCTCAGTATTTATTATTCTTGGTGTCTTTGGATAAAGTTAACCACTTTCTCTGAGAATATGCTCTTTCTTAGGCACTGTGTAGACATCTTTGGCTTATCTTTTTCAGTCACCATTTAACTGATTTTTCTCCCTCTTTCACGAGTATTAGTGTTCCCTGAATTCTAGTAAGAGTTTACCTCATTTCTTATCCCAAATACATTTATGTGGTTTGTGGATAATTTTACTCACAATCTTTTGTTTAAATGAGTTAACATCCATAGGCATTTAGAACAATGCCTAATACATAGTAAAAGCTATACCATTAAAAACTTTTTTCCCCTGTGTATTAATCACAAATTATTTCTGTTTTCCTTGGGATTTTGTACTTGAGCAAACTCAAGCTTCCAACAATGAAAAAGCCTTACAAATTGCACTGAGAAAGGTGGAAGCCTGAGTATAATAACTCACAGGTAAGTCACTTGGCACTAGACTCAACATGCTTAAAATTGTTCTTAAGTGTCAGGCCTATTCTCTCAGCCTGTTCTCTATGGTATAGTGATATCTATGCATAGATACATACGCTATCTGTAATTACATGGCCTTTTGCATTGTGAAGTTCTTACAAAATAAAGAAAGTTTCCAGTCAATTTGTAAATAACGCCTACTTTATGAATGCTTAAGAAGAAGTTGGCTTATTTAAGTTAGCTGCCGTTTTCTAAAGGAAGCTATGAACATCTTGTTATAAAAGTAATAGTTTGTAAAGTGCAGAGAATGAAGAACAAATCTTAAAACAAATTTAAGATGGAGTATTTTTTGTTTACTTGTGTGTGGTTGAGAAGAGAAATGTACATTTACATTTATCAGGATTCTTATCATTACATTTAAGTCAAGGGTTACCATAATACTCTATCTCTGTTCAACACAGGTACTTAAGCCCATCTCTACCATTTCACAGACACCATTCTTGAAAGATGATGTGTTTAATGTTTCTGTCCCATTCTTATTTTTTTCCACTCATACGATCTGGCTTTAGCTCCCTCTGCTCTACTCACTCAGTTTTATAAGGCCATCTATTCATGGTTTGTTAGAGTAATTACCATGTACAAGCCTCAGTATTTATTATTCTTGGTGTCTTTGGATAAAGTTAACCACTTTCTCTGAGAATATGCTCTTTCTTAGGCACTGTGTAGACATCTTTGGCTTATCTTTTTCAGTCACCATTTAACTGATTTTTCTCCCTCTTTCACGAGTATTAGTGTTCCCTGAATTCTAGTAAGAGTTTACCTCATTTCTTATCCCAAATACATTTATGTGGTTTGTGGATAATTTTACTCACAATCTTTTGTTTAAATGAGTTAACATCCATAGGCATTTAGAACAATGCCTAATACATAGTAAAAGCTATACCATTAAAAACTTTTTTCCCCTGTGTATTAATCACAAATTATTTCTGTTTTCCTTGGGATTTTGTACTTGAGCAAACTCAAGCTTCCAACAATGAAAAAGCCTTACAAATTGCACTGAGAAAGGTGGAAGCCTGAGTATAATAACTCACAGGTAAGTCACTTGGCACTAGACTCAACATGCTTAAAATTGTTCTTAAGTGTCAGGCCTATTCTCTCAGCCTGTTCTCTATGGTATAGTGATATCTATGCATAGATACATACGCTATCTGTAATTACATGGCCTTTTGCATTGTGAAGTTCTTACAAAATAAAGAAAGTTTCCAGTCAATTTGTAAATAACGCCTACTTTATGAATGCTTAAGAAGAAGTTGGCTTATTTAAGTTAGCTGCCGTTTTCTAAAGGAAGCTATGAACATCTTGTTATAAAAGTAATAGTTTGTAAAGTGCAGAGAATGAAGAACAAATCTTAAAACAAATTTAAGATGGAGTATTTTTTGTTTACTTGTGTGTGGTTGAGAAGAGAAATGTACATTTACATTTATCAGGATTCTTATCATTACATTTAAGTCAATGTTGAGATTTTTCTCTTTCACAGTAATATAACCCAAAGGAGATGTTCCAAACTGTAAACCAATTGTACCTCCATATATGTTCTCTTTCTACCACTATGTGGTCAAATCCCCAAGAAGTTTTAAAACTTTTGGGCATGTTCAATGAGTATATGTTGCACTAGGAAGAACTGGCAATTACAACAGTATGGATGTAAAAAATAATAATGCCTAGAAGGGTAGTCAGTGATTCAAAGAACAAAGACAATTAGGAAGTAATCAATGACTTTTGGTAGAGACAGTTAATTTAAATGGTAGGATGATAAAATTAGAGGAGGACAAATGAAAGGATAATAGGTATGAAACGATGTTGAAGAGAGGGTATGATTAGGATAGGCATGATATTAATCATGATACACTAGGTAACATAAAAAATAATAAAAGTCAATGTGACTTACTGCACAAAGGTTGAATTCCTCATTGTAACTGGCAGGAGTTCTGCTATATACAGTCACTAAGGAATCCAATTGTCATAAGCTTTGCCCATTTTGTAGCCATAATAAACCTTGCATTTTTGTATTGGAACATTGTAACATGCAACCTTCTTAATATTTGCAGCAGAATAAAGCAGAGGGACCACACGTGGACTTTTTCTGTATCATTTTGGAAGGTTTTAGATTCCAGATTGCTATTCAGAACTAGTCATATGAATTGGTCTCACCAAAGTGTTGGTCTGGGAAATCAAGAGCCTCTCCTGTCAGAATATTTGGTGAGAACTACTGTGATTTCCATGGTATCAAATTGCAGAGGAACATAACATAGTTAAATTCAGTTTTACCCTCTTACAGGATATGGAAAATCCAAAATTAAGTAGTTTAAACATTAGTTACAATGGCTAAAGAGAGAGAGAGAGAGATTACCTATAATACACAAGATCTGATTACTTTTATGGCCTAGCTACTGCTTGCTATTTACTTTTTTCTTGATTCTTTTTCCTTTCCTTTTCTACTCCTTTCTTCCATCTTTGATTCATCTCTTCAGTTTCTGACTGTGCCAATAATTCCAGGTTACTGTCATGACAGTCCTTATTTACATTTTCTTTTTTAAAAACACTATGCCCTTTATTCAGTAATGGACCATCTCTTTCCTGGAACCAGACTAGCTTTAAATTACTCTTCTGATTAAAAAAAAACCAAAACTTAAACTTTTATTAGTTATTATCCTTTATAAGTGACCTCAATAAGCAACCCCAAATAGACTACAAGCAAAAGCAAAAAATAAGAAATCAATATCTTGCTGGAGACAGCAGGAACAACACCCTCAGAAACACTCTTCATTAGATCTTTAATCTGATGTGTTCATTTGATCTAGGTCTACATTCAGTTATACCTATTATGTATTATACTTTTGCTAAATTCGAGAAAATCAATATGAAATATTAAAGTTGCTTCAAAAATCTCACTTTTGTGTTAATCTAGCTTCCTAAGACAATAAGCATAACATTCATTTAAAAAAAAAATACTTTTTTGGTTGTTATTTTGCTTTATTTTGATACAAGCCCAAGGCAGGATAAACACATAAACAAACAAACAAAAATTTTTCAGGTTATTTATCTTTAAAAAACACACAGAATAATTGAAAGAAAAAAGTAAAATAATAAACAGTATCTAATCACTCATAAAACAGTTACCTTTTCTATGGGAAATGCAGAGGGACCACACGTGGACTTTCTGTATCATTTTGGAAGGTTTTAGATTCCAGATTGCTATTCAGAACTAGTCATATGAATTGGTCTCACCAAAGTGTTGGTCTGGGAAATCAAGAGCCTCTCCTGTCAGAATATTTGGTGAGAACTACTGTGATTTCCATGGTATCAAATTGCAGAGGAACATAACATAGTTAAATTCAGTTTTACCCTCTTACAGGATATGGAAAATCCAAAATTAAGTAGTTTAAACATTAGTTACAATGGCTAAAGAGAGAGAGAGAGAGATTACCTATAATACACAAGATCTGATTACTTTTATGGCCTAGCTACTGCTTGCTATTTACTTTTTTCTTGATTCTTTTTCCTTTCCTTTTCTACTCCTTTCTTCCATCTTTGATTCATCTCTTCAGTTTCTGACTGTGCCAATAATTCCAGGTTACTGTCATGACAGTCCTTATTTACATTTTCTTTTTTAAAAACACTATGCCCTTTATTCAGTAATGGACCATCTCTTTCCTGGAACCAGACTAGCTTTAAATTACTCTTCTGATTAAAAAAAAACCAAAACTTAAACTTTTATTAGTTATTATCCTTTATAAGTGACCTCAATAAGCAACCCCAAATAGACTACAAGCAAAAGCAAAAAATAAGAAATCAATATCTTGCTGGAGACAGCAGGAACAACACCCTCAGAAACACTCTTCATTAGATCTTTAATCTGATGTGTTCATTTGATCTAGGTCTACATTCAGTTATACCTATTATGTATTATACTTTTGCTAAATTCGAGAAAATCAATATGAAATATTAAAGTTGCTTCAAAAATCTCACTTTTGTGTTAATCTAGCTTCCTAAGACAATAAGCATAACATTCATTTAAAAAAAAAATACTTTTTTGGTTGTTATTTTGCTTTATTTTGATACAAGCCCAAGGCAGGATAAACACATAAACAAACAAACAAAAATTTTTCAGGTTATTTATCTTTAAAAAACACACAGAATAATTGAAAGAAAAAAGTAAAATAATAAACAGTATCTAATCACTCATAAAACAGTTACTTCTATGTAAGAATGATATGAGGAACATGTGATTGAGAAGTAGAATTTTGCTCTATCTTTAATTTTTTACAGCAAAGAGACAGGATATGATTTTGACAAATTATACTTATTATTTCTAAGTAATATATATTGTACACACTTTTTCAAATGGAATTATATTTGAAATACAGGGTTTCAAGTATTCAGCAAAGTGATTCAGTTATATTTTTTCAGATTCTTTTCCTTTATAGACTATTACAAGATAATGAATATAGTTTTCCTATACTATTTTATATATATATATATATATATATATATACACACACACATAGCAGTGTCAATCTGTTAATCCCAAATTTGTTATGTAAATACATTTTTATCCTTATGCTTCCTTTTGTGTTTTCATAGTGTAGTTTTAAAATAAATAAGAAAATAATTTTTAATAGACCTTTCAGTACTTTAACTTATCACTAACTCTTCCTGTCAAGTAATGTTCTTCACAGCATTGAAAGAATAGTATATTTAAGGTAATTTACTAAAATAATAAAAGCAGGAGTCTTACCTCATACTGAAGAGTTGACAAGAGATTCTGGAAAAAATGATTTTGAATTGAGATAATGCAAACCATACACATTTAGTTTATTACATTTTCTTCTTTATGCAAAATAATAAAAATGTATGACAATATAATGTGTCTAAATAATATAACAACATGTCTTTATTCTCTAGAAAATGTGTTCATACAACCATTTAAAAATATTTCTCATGCTTTATTTGCATATTTGAGACATTTTAAAATGTTACATGCACCATGTGTGCTCAGTTGTGTCCAACTCCTTGGGGCCCTATGGACTGTAACACTCTGGGATCCTCTGTCCATTGAATTTTTTTTTTAGTTCTTTTTTTTTTTATTATTATTGTTTTCCTTTATTTTAAAGTTGCTTCAAAAATCTCACTTTTGTGTTAATCTAGCTTCCTAAGACAATAAGCATAACATTCATTTAAAAAAAAAATACTTTTTTGGTTGTTATTTTGCTTTATTTTGATACAAGCCCAAGGCAGGATAAACACATAAACAAACAAACAAAAATTTTTCAGGTTATTTATCTTTAAAAAACACACAGAATAATTGAAAGAAAAAAGTAAAATAATAAACAGTATCTAATCACTCATAAAACAGTTACTTCTATGTAAGAATGATATGAGGAACATGTGATTGAGAAGTAGAATTTTGCTCTATCTTTAATTTTTTACAGCAAAGAGACAGGATATGATTTTGACAAATTATACTTATTATTTCTAAGTAATATATATTGTACACACTTTTTCAAATGGAATTATATTTGAAATACAGGGTTTCAAGTATTCAGCAAAGTGATTCAGTTATATTTTTTCAGATTCTTTTCCTTTATAGACTATTACAAGATAATGAATATAGTTTCCTATACTATTTTATATATATATATATATATATATATATATATATACACACACACATAGCAGTGTCAATCTGTTAATCCCAAATTTGTTATGTAAATACATTTTTATCCTTATGCTTCCTTTTGTGTTTTCATAGTGTAGTTTTAAAATAAATAAGAAAATAATTTTTAATAGACCTTTCAGTACTTTAACTTATCACTAACTCTTCCTGTCAAGTAATGTTCTTCACAGCATTGAAAGAATAGTATATTTAAGGTAATTTACTAAAATAATAAAAGCAGGAGTCTTACCTCATACTGAAGAGTTGACAAGAGATTCTGGAAAAAATGATTTTGAATTGAGATAATGCAAACCATACACATTTAGTTTATTACATTTTCTTCTTTATGCAAAATAATAAAAATGTATGACAATATAATGTGTCTAAATAATATAACAACATGTCTTTATTCTCTAGAAAATGTGTTCATACAACCATTTAAAAATATTTCTCATGCTTTATTTGCATATTTGAGACATTTTAAAATGTTACATGCACCATGTGTGCTCAGTTGTGTCCAACTCCTTGGGGCCCTATGGACTGTAACACTCTGGGATCCTCTGTCCATTGAATTTTTTTTTTAGTTCTTTTTTTTTTTATTATTATTATTGTTTTCCTTTATTTTAAAGATTTTACAGAGTTTTGTTGTTCACCAGCATGTATGTTCCCAGATCATGAATATGCATATCCCTGGAACCTCCCCTCACCCAGTTCTCCCCCTCCCACCCCTCCAGATCATCACCCTAAGTGGTTGTAGGTACTCCTATTCCCTTAGCATAATGACAATAGCTATCTTTTCCACACATGACAGTATAGGTTTCCATGTTACTCCCTCCATGCCTCCCTCCCACTGTTCGGTCACCACAATGTCTTTATGTCTATTCTCTGTTTTTTCATGAGTTCACTGCGTGTGTTATCATGACCATCTTACTAGATCCCATATATATGTGTTAGTATACTGTACTTGTCTTTCTCTTTTTGACTTACTTCACTTTTTATGATAGGTTCTAGAGCCAGCCACCTCATTAGGACTGAGTCTTCTGCATTTCTTTTAACAGCTGAGTAGTATTCCATTGTATATGTGTACCAGGGCTTCTGGATCAATTCATTCGTCGATGGACATCTAGGTTGCTTCCATGTTCTGGCTATTGTATAGAGAGCTGCAATGAACATTTGGGTACAGGTGCCTCTTTCATTTTTGATTTCATCAGGATATAGGCCTAATAGTGGGATTGCTGGGTCATAGGGTGCTTCTATTTTTAGTTTTTTAAGGAATCTCCATATTGTCTTCCATAGAGGTTGTATCAATTTACATTCCCACCAGCAATGCAAGAGGGTTCCTTTTTCTCCGCACCCTCTCCAGCAATTGCTGTCTGTCAATTTGTTGATGATGGCCATTCTGACAGGTGTGAGGTGGTATCTCATTGTGGTTTTAATTTGCGTTTCTCTAACAATAAGCGAAGTTGAGCATCGTTTCATGTGTTTTGGGGCCATCTGTATGTCCTCTTTGGAGAGGCGTCTCTTTAGATCTTTTTCCCATTTTTTTGACTGGGTTGTTTGTTTTTCCTGTGCTGAGTTGTCTGAGTTTCTTGTAGATTTTGGAGATTAATTCTTTGTCTGTTGTTTCATTTACTATGATTTTCTCCTATACTGTGGGGTGTCTGTGGAGCTTTTTTGTAATTTCTCTTGCTGTACAAAAGCTTTTAAGTTTCATGAGGTCCCACGTGTTGACTTTTCTTTTCAGTTCCGCTATTCTAGTAGGTGAGTCAGAGAAGATCTTGCTTTGATTTATGTCCTTGAGTGCTTTGTCTATATTCTTCTCTAAGAGTTTTAGGGTTTCTGGTCTTACATTTAGGTCTGTAATCCATTTTGAGTTGATCTTTGTGTGTGGTGTCAGGGAATGTTCCAACTTCATTTTTTTGCATGTAGCTGTCCAATTTTCCCAGCACCATTTGTTGAAGAGGCTGTCTTTGTCCCATTTGATAGTTTCTCCTCCTTTGTCAAAAATAAGGTACCCATAGGTGCGTGGGTTTACCTCTGGGTTCTCTATCTTGTTCCATTGATCTATAGTTCTGTTTTTGTGCCAGTACCATACTGTCTTGATGACTGTTGCTTTGTAGTAGAGTCTGAATATGGGGAGGCTGATTCCTCCAGCTCCATTTTTCATTCTCAGGATTGCTTTGGCTATTTGAGATCTTTTGTGTTTCCATATGAACTGTGTTATTCTTTGGTATAGTTCTGTGAAAAATGTCAATGGTAGTTGGGTAGGTATTGCATTGAAGCTGTAGATGATATTTGGTAGTATGGTCATTTTCACAATATTGATTCTTCTGACCCAGGAACATGGAATAGCTCGCCATCTGTTCAAGTCTTCTTTAGTTTCTCTCATGAGTGTCTTGTAATTTTCTGTATAGAATTCTTTTGTTTCTTTGGGTAGGTTTATTCCTAGATATTTGTTTCTTTTGGTTGCAATGGTGAAGGGGACTGCCTCTTTGATTTCATTTTCTGATTTTTCATTGTTTGTGTATAGGAATGCCAGTGATTTCTGCGTGTTGACTTTGTATCTTGCGACTTTGCTGAATTCGCTGATTAACTCTAGTAGTTTTGTAGTAGTGTCTTTGGGGTTTTCTATGTATAATATCACGTCATCTGCAAAGAGAGAGAGCTTGACTTCTTCCTTTCCAATCTGGATTCCTTTGATTTCTTTCTCTTCTCTTAATGCTGTTGCTAGAACTTCCAGGACTGTGTTGAATAGTAGTGGTGAAAGTGGACACCCCTTTCTTCTTCCTGATCTTAGAGGGAATGCTTTCAGGTTTTCACCGTTAAGGACAATGTTCGCTGTAGGCTTCTCATATATGGCTTTCATTATGTTGAGATAGGTTCCTTCTATGCCCATTTTCTGAAGAGTTTTTTATCATGAATGGGTGTTGTACTTTGTTGAAGGCTTTTTCTGCATCTATTGACATGATCATGTGATTTTTGTCTCTTAGTTTGTTGATATGGTGTATCACATTGATTGATTTGTGGATGTTGAAGAAGTCTTGCATGCCTGGGATGAAACCGACTTGTATGAGTTTTTTGACGTGTCATTGAATTCTGTTTGCTAGGATTTTGTTGAGGATCTTGGTGTCTAAGTTCATCAGTGAAATTGGCCTATAGTTTTCCTTTTTTGTGTTGTCTTTGCCTAGTTTTGGTATCAGGGTGATGGTGGCCTCGTAGAATGTGTTTGGAAGTTTTCCTTCCTGTGCAATTTTTTGGAAGAGTTTTATAAGGATAGGCATCAGCTCTTATTAAATGTTTGGTAGAATTCGGCAGTGAAGCCATCTGGTCCTGGGCTTTTATTTTTGGGTAGATTTTTAATCACAGATTCGATTTCTGAGCTTGTGATTGGGTTGTTCAAAGTTTCTGTTTCTTCCTGGCTCAGTCTTTGGAGATTAATCCTGTCCAAGAAACTGTCCATTTCTTCCAGGTTGTCCAGTTTGTTGCCATAGAGTTGCTCATAATAGTCTCTTAGAATCCTTTGGATTTCTGCATGATCTCTTGTAATCTCTCCTTTTTCGTTTTTGATTTTGTGGATCTGGTTCTTCTCTCTCTTTTTCTTAAGGAGTCTAGCCAGTGGCTTGTCAATTTTGTTTACCTTTTCAAAGAACCAGCTTTTTTTTTAATCTTTACTATTGTTTCTTTCATTTCTGCTCTGCTTTTTTCTTGATTGCTGAATTCGCTGATTAACTCTAGTAGTTTTGTAGTAGTGTCTTTGGGGTTTTCTATGTATAATATCACGTCATCTGCAAAGAGAGAGAGCTTGACTTCTTCCTTTCCAATCTGGATTCCTTTGATTTCTTTCTCTCTTAATGCTGTTGCTAGAACTTCCAGGACTGTGTTGAATAGTAGTGGTGAAAGTGGACACCCCTTTCTTCTTCCTGATCTTAGAGGGAATGCTTTCAGGTTTTCACCGTTAAGGACAATGTTCGCTGTAGGCTTCTCATATATGGCTTTCATTATGTTGAGATAGGTTCCTTCTATGCCCATTTTCTGAAGAGTTTTTTATCATGAATGGGTGTTGTACTTTGTTGAAGGCTTTTTCTGCATCTATTGACATGATCATGTGATTTTTGTCTCTTAGTTTGTTGATATGGTGTATCACATTGATTGATTTGTGGATGTTGAAGAAGTCTTGCATGCCTGGGATGAAACCGACTTGTATGAGTTTTTTGACGTGTCATTGAATTCTGTTTGCTAGGATTTTGTTGAGGATCTTGGTGTCTAAGTTCATCAGTGAAATTGGCCTATAGTTTTCCTTTTTTGTGTTGTCTTTGCCTAGTTTTGGTATCAGGGTGATGGTGGCCTCGTAGAATGTGTTTGGAAGTTTTCCTTCCTGTGCAATTTTTTGGAAGAGTTTTATAAGGATAGGCATCAGCTCTTATTAAATGTTTGGTAGAATTCGGCAGTGAAGCCATCTGGTCCTGGGCTTTTATTTTTGGGTAGATTTTTAATCACAGATTCGATTTCTGAGCTTGTGATTGGGTTGTTCAAAGTTTCTGTTTCTTCCTGGCTCAGTCTTTGGAGATTAATCCTGTCCAAGAAACTGTCCATTTCTTCCAGGTTGTCCAGTTTGTTGCCATAGAGTTGCTCATAATAGTCTCTTAGAATCCTTTGGATTTCTGCATGATCTCTTGTAATCTCTCCTTTTTCGTTTTTGATTTTGTGGATCTGGTTCTTCTCTCTCTTTTTCTTAAGGAGTCTAGCCAGTGGCTTGTCAATTTTGTTTACCTTTTCAAAGAACCAGCTTTTTTTTTAATCTTTACTATTGTTTCTTTCATTTCTTTCTCATTTATTTCTGCTCTGATTTTTATGATTTCTCTTTTTCTGCTGGCTTTGGGGTGTTTTTGTTCTTCTTTGTCCAATTGTTTTAAGTGGAGGGTTAAGTCATCTGCTTCATATTTTCCTAGTTTCTTGAGGTGGGATTGTAGTGCTATAAATTTCCCTCTTAGAACTGCTTTTGCAGTATCCCATAGGTTTTGCACGGTCGTGTGTTCCTTGTCGTTTTCTTCTAGGAATTGTTTAATTTCTCCTTTGATTTTCTCAATGATCAGTTCGTTTTTAAGGTATGTATTGTTGAATCTCCATGTGTTCCTGTTTTTAGGGTTTTTTTTTCTGGTAGCTGATCTCTAGTCTCATTGCATTGTGGTCCGAGAAGATGGTTGATATAAATTCAGTTTTCTTGAATTGATTGAAGTTTGATTTGTGGCCTAAGATGTGGTCTATCCTGGAGAATGTTCCATGAGCACTTGAGAAGAAAGTGTATTCTTCTACTTAGGGATGGAAAGTCTTAAAGATATCCGTGAGGTCCATCTCTTCTAGTGTGGTGTTTATGGCTTGTGTTTCTTTATTAATTTTCTGTTTGGATAATCTATCCATTGGTGAGAGAGAAGTGTTAAAGTCTCCTACTATTATTGTGTTATTGTTGATTTCTTCTTTTATGTCTGAAAGTACCTGTCTTATGTATTGAGGTGCCCCGGTGTTGGGTGCGTAGATATTCATTACTGTTATGTCTTCCTCTTGGATAGATCCCTTAATCATGATGCAGTGACCTGCCTTTTCTCTTAGAATCTTCTTTGCTTTAAAGTCTATTTTGTCTGATATGAGGATTGCTACTCCAGCTTTCTTTTGATTTCCATTTGCATGAAATATCTTCTTCCAACCTTTCACTTTCAGTCTATGAGTGTCTCTAGGTCTGAAGTGGGCCTCTTGTAAACAGCATATATATGGGTCTTGCTTCTGGATCCATTCAGCCAGCCTGTGTCGTTTGGTTGGAGCATTTAGTCCATTTAAGTTCAAAGTAATTATTGATATAAGTGTTCCTATTGTCATCTTCTTAGAAACTTGGGGTTTGATTTGTAAGGCTTCTCCTAGTCTATTTATTGAGTATATCAGGCCCTTTAACACTTGTTGTAGGGCTGGTTTTGTGGTACAGAATTCTTTTAGTTTTTGCTTGTCTGTGAAGCTTTTGACTTCACCATCAATTCTGAATGATATTCTTGATGGGTAGAGAATTCTTGGTTGGAAGTTATTCTCTTTTAGCAGTTTAAATGTGTCTTGCCATTCTCTTCTGGCCTGTAGGGTTTCTGTTGAATGATCTGCAGTTAAACGTATGGGGTTTCCTTTATATGTTATTTGTTGTTTGCTCCTAGCTGCTTTAAGTATTCTGTCTTTATATTTAGTCTCTGTTCATTTGGTTAGAACATGCCTTGGTGTGTTTCTTCTGGGGTTTCTCCTGTATGGAACTCTGTGCTTCTTGGACTTGGTCGACTATTTCCTTTCCCATGCTGCGGAAGTTTTCAACTATAACCTCTTCAAGAATTTTTTCATAGTCTTTCTTCCCCTCTTCTTCTTCTGGAACTCCTATAAGTCTAATGTTGGTGCATTTGATATTGTCCCATAGGTCTCTTAGGCTATCATCAGTTCTTTTAATTCTTTCGGCTTTATTCTGTTCTTCAGCACTTATTTCCACCATTCTATCTTCTAGCTCACTTATCCGTTCTTCAGCCTCTGATACTCTACTGTTGAAACCTTCTATAGTATTTTTCAGTTCAGCAATTGAGTTAGTTGTCTCCATTTGCTTATTTTTCATTTCTTACATGTCTCTTCTCAATGCACTAATTTCGTCTAATATTCTGTTTTCAGTGTTTTGCATCCTCATTAGTATAGCTTTTCTGAATTCTCTTTCAGATAGTTTGTCTATCTTCTCCACTGTCATTTGAAGTGGTGTTTCTCTAGCTTGGTCCTTCATTTGTACAGTGTTTCTTTTTGGATTTTTTTTTTTTTTTTTATGAGTGTCTCTAGGTCTGAAGTGGGCCTCTTGTAAACAGCATATATATGGGTCTTGCTTCTGGATCCATTCAGCCAGCCTGTGTCGTTTGGTTGGAGCATTTAGTCCATTTAAGTTCAAAGTAATTATTGATATAAGTGTTCCTATTGTCATCTTCTTAGAAACTTGGGGTTTGATTTGTAAGGCTTCTCCTAGTCTATTTATTGAGTATATCAGGCCCTTTAACACTTGTTGTAGGGCTGGTTTTGTGGTACAGAATTCTTTTAGTTTTTGCTTGTCTGTGAAGCTTTTGACTTCACCATCAATTCTGAATGATATTCTTGATGGGTAGAGAATTCTTGGTTGGAAGTTATTCTCTTTTAGCAGTTTAAATGTGTCTTGCCATTCTCTTCTGGCCTGTAGGGTTTCTGTTGAATGATCTGCAGTTAAACGTATGGGGTTTCCTTTATATGTTATTTGTTGTTTGCTCCTAGCTGCTTTAAGTATTCTGTCTTTATATTTAGTCTCTGTTCATTTGGTTAGAACATGCCTTGGTGTGTTTCTTCTGGGGTTTCTCCTGTATGGAACTCTGTGCTTCTTGGACTTGGTCGACTATTTCCTTTCCCATGCTGCGGAAGTTTTCAACTATAACCTCTTCAAGAATTTTTTCATAGTCTTTCTTCCCCTCTTCTTCTTCTGGAACTCCTATAAGTCTAATGTTGGTGCATTTGATATTGTCCCATAGGTCTCTTAGGCTATCATCAGTTCTTTTAATTCTTTCGGCTTTATTCTGTTCTTCAGCACTTATTTCCACCATTCTATCTTCTAGCTCACTTATCCGTTCTTCAGCCTCTGATACTCTACTGTTGAAACCTTCTATAGTATTTTTCAGTTCAGCAATTGAGTTAGTTGTCTCCATTTGCTTATTTTTCATTTCTTACATGTCTCTTCTCAATGCACTAATTTCGTCTAATATTCTGTTTTCAGTGTTTTGCATCCTCATTAGTATAGCTTTTCTGAATTCTCTTTCAGATAGTTTGTCTATCTTCTCCACTGTCATTTGAAGTGGTGTTTCTCTAGCTTGGTCCTTCATTTGTACAGTGTTTCTCTGATGTTTCATAATTAGGTTAATTTTTGTTTCTTTCTGTTTGTCTGTGTGTGTGGAGTTTTCACCCCCCCCGCCCCCCCGCCCCACCAGGCTTCTTGGTTGAATTCTCCGTTACTTTGGGTTTCTGTCCTTGTAGAAGGGTTCTGTGGTTTGTGTTTTGGGTGGTGTTAGGCCTTGTTTACAGGTGAATAATCTCTAGTGTTGTATGTTCTTTGATAGTGTGGGGTCTTGGAATCAGGGCTTCCGCTCCGAGTATCCTTGGTTTGATGATTGGTCAAGGGGTGTCAGCTCTATGTTTGGTTTGCAATGGTGTTCTGTGATATTGTTCACATACTAGCATTCTTGGAACAAGAGGTGCATCCCTGATGGGTGACAGTCATAAAAGCATGCAGATGTTTTCTAACATAATCGTAAGATAATCCCCACAACAGACCAGTTTTACAGAGATAAGGCACAGGAAATCTTTCTGGCAATTCATGCAATCATAGATGATACTTGCCTGTTAAGCTTTGAATTAATTAAAATAGTGCCTGAATAAATCGATCCAGCACAAGGTCCTGGCTTGGATAATTACAATGAGAGAGATTTTTAATTTGGACATGTGTTGGGGGTGACGAGGAGGAGAGTCTATAGGTAATAAAAAGGAAAAGATTCGTCTTGGAAGTATTTTATAGGATTAGGTAGCAAAGATTAGTGTGTGTATTGTTTAGTGTATTTGGAAGAGAATAGTGGAGACAGGAAGATAGGAAATAATTTATCTAGAGGATATTGGTAGATATGAAAATGTTTTACATTTAGAACATAGAGGAAGAAAGCAGTGGGAAAGAGGAAAGAGAATTAGAGGTTTTCAAGAATTAAAATTAAAATTAAAAGAAATACAATAAAATAAAACTCAAAAAAGAAATTAAAAATTAAAAAGGGCTGAAAAAAATAATGAGACCAAAAAACACAAAAAACAAAACAAACAAATGAAAACAACAACAACAAAAAAAACCAAACAACAAAATAACCAGAGTAAACAAACAAAGTGATAAACCCCAAACCAGACCAATCAATTGAATAAGCAAAATAGTCCACCACAAATAAAAAAGCAGAAGAAAAAAAAAAAAAAAGATTAGGTTAATTTTTGTTTCTTTCTGTTTGTCTGTGTGTGTGGAGTTTTCACTTCCCCGCCCCCCCCCACCAGGCTTCTTGGTTGAATTCTCCGTTACTTTGGGTTTCTGTCCTTGTAGAAGGGTTCTGTGGTTTGTGTTTTGGGTGGTGTTAGGCCTTGTTTACAGGTGAATAATCTCTAGTGTTGTATGTTCTTTGATAGTGTGGGGTCTTGGAATCAGGGCTTCCGCTCCGAGTATCCTTGGTTTGATGATTGGTCAAGGGGTGTCAGCTCTATGTTTGGTTTGCAATGGTGTTCTGTGATATTGTTCACATACTAGCATTCTTGGAACAAGAGGTGCATCCCTGATGGGTGACAGTCATAAAAGCATGCAGATGTTTTCTAACATAATCGTAAGATAATCCCCACAACAGACCAGTTTTACAGAGATAAGGCACAGGAAATCTTTCTGGCAATTCATGCAATCATAGATGATACTTGCCTGTTAAGCTTTGAATTAATTAAAATAGTGCCTGAATAAATCGATCCAGCACAAGGTCCTGGCTTGGATAATTACAATGAGAGAGATTTTTAATTTGGACATGTTGGGGGTGACGAGGAGGAGAGTCTATAGGTAATAAAAAGGAAAAGATTCGTCTTGGAAGTATTTTATAGGATTAGGTAGCAAAGATTAGTGTGTGTATTGTTTAGTGTATTTGGAAGAGAATAGTGGAGACAGGAAGATAGGAAATAATTTATCTAGAGGATATTGGTAGATATGAAAATGTTTTACATTTAGAACATAGAGGAAGAAAGCAGTGGGAAAGAGGAAAGAGAATTAGAGGTTTTCAAGAATTAAAATTAAAATTAAAAGAAATACAATAAAATAAAACTCAAAAAAGAAATTAAAAATTAAAAAGGGCTGAAAAAAATAATGAGACCAAAAAACACAAAAAACAAAACAAACAAATGAAAACAACAACAACAAAAAAAACCAAACAACAAAATAACCAGAGTAAACAAACAAAGTGATAAACCCCAAACCAGACCAATCAATTGAATAAGCAAAATAGTCCACCACAAATAAAAAAGCAGAAGAAAAAAAAAAAAAAAAGAAGAAAAAAAATTAAATACTGTCCCTGGTTTTTATCTTCTCATCTGCCTGTTGGAAACCAATCTCCTCTTGATGGTGGTGTCTTGATGGCTTAGTCTTTCCTTTATAGTGCCTGTTGCTATGGTTTCTGTTTTTGTGTTCAGCAAAATGAGGGCTTTGCTGCCATACTGGGTGCTGGCCGGGACAGTGGGCTGATCTCAGTCAGTTGGGCGGAGGCCGCGGTGTGCGCAGTCCCATGTTGGAGGGGGGCGCCCCGGCTCTACTGCACTCCCACCTGCAGTCTCCAATCCCTGCTCTTTCCCCAGCTTCCTCCGCTGCTGCTGCAGCTCTAGGGGTGCGCGGGCTCCTCCGCTACTGTCACACGGGCCCTGCCGGTTATGTGTCTAAGTTCCAAAGATGGGCGCATGCTTTCCCGTCCAGCTCGTGCCTGGTCCCTGGTCAGCAACCCATGGGCAACTTCCTCTCTCCGTTCAGCAAGCCCTCCAGTTGGAGTGACTGAACTTACCCGCCGGGTTCTGGCAGCTCCTCATGGCGGTGAGTTCCGGCGACTCCTCGTGGCCTGTCCATTGAATTTTTCAGGCAAGAACACTGGAGTGAGTTATCATTTCCTACTGCAGGGGATTTTCCTGACCCTGGGATCAAGCCTGTGTCTCTTGTATTTTCTGTATTGGGAGGTAGATTCTTTACCCCAAGTGCCACCTAACCAAGTCTAAAAGATCATGGAGAATATTTGATAAGTCACTGATTTTTCCACTTTCAAATATTTATCTAAAATATTATCTAAACAACTAAGAGATAGACGTTATTTACTGTCCTTTTAAGTAAAATTCGGTGAACTGTCTGGAGAATTCAATTGGTCCAGTTGTGGAATTCTCCTTCTGCCATAGAACACAAAATAATTTACTTAGAGCAGTCACTTTTGGCAAAATCACAGGTTTTCTATTTGGTTTCACACATATTAGAAAACAATGTAAACACTTTTGTTAGTTTGATCAATTGCCTTTGCAAATTTTAGAGACATTTGGAAGGAAAGGATGCCATGATAATTAAGTTATAGTAAAATCAGTATAGTAGAAAGTGGGAGTGAAGGGGAACCCAGATACCACTATTTCTTTGTCTTAGAATATTTTTCAGAATTTTCCTAACAAGTGGTAATTCATTTGTTTTGAGATTTTCTGGAAACAAAGATATTCCTATGAAAGTATTCATTGCATTTATATGTCACAAAGCATTTACAATGAGCAAAATTTGCCTTCTCTAAATTTCTATTTATTGATCCAACAAAAGTTTGAAGCTAGTTATATAAGAAATAACTCATGATTTTGTATGCAGTGGTTAGTATCTACCATTGAGAACCATCTTGCCAAATTTATGAAGTGCTTAATCTAAATGATTCTCAAGTTTACTTTTACTCAGGCATGTCAATACTCTGGAATCTAATGCTGAGCTAAGGTGTTATATATTTGAAAGAGGAAGGATAGAAGAACATGAGTGCCATTAATCAACTGGAAATTGTTTCCCTAGCATGCTTGGGAACATTTAATTGCTGAGCCTGGTTATCCCATGCCAAGTCTCTTATACTAGAAGATTTCTGGAATCCCTCCATTTCCTAGAAATGATGCCAACCAGTAGGACACAAGTTTCAAGGCTCACACATCTCTCTCACACACCTATATTTTCACCTGACTATTGGATGATGAAATGCTGTCACACTGGTGATTTTCTAAGACTTTTTTCTCATTTCTTTTTGCTTTTTTCCGCTAACCCACTAAAATCACCCAAGGATTTAGGATTTTGGAATATGGAAGCCAGAAAAAAAGTGAAATCTACATGTGCTTTCTGCCCATCCATATTATCTAAACAACTAAGAGATAGACGTTATTTACTGTCCTTTTAAGTAAAATTCGGTGAACTGTCTGGAGAATTCAATTGGTCCAGTTGTGGAATTCTCCTTCTGCCATAGAACACAAAATAATTTACTTAGAGCAGTCACTTTTGGCAAAATCACAGGTTTTCTATTTGGTTTCACACATATTAGAAAACAATGTAAACACTTTTGTTAGTTTGATCAATTGCCTTTGCAAATTTTAGAGACATTTGGAAGGAAAGGATGCCATGATAATTAAGTTATAGTAAAATCAGTATAGTAGAAAGTGGGAGTGAAGGGGAACCCAGATACCACTATTTCTTTGTCTTAGAATATTTTTCAGAATTTTCCTAACAAGTGGTAATTCATTTGTTTTGAGATTTTCTGGAAACAAAGATATTCCTATGAAAGTATTCATTGCATTTATATGTCACAAAGCATTTACAATGAGCAAAATTTGCCTTCTCTAAATTTCTATTTATTGATCCAACAAAAGTTTGAAGCTAGTTATATAAGAAATAACTCATGATTTTGTATGCAGTGGTTAGTATCTACCATTGAGAACCATCTTGCCAAATTTATGAAGTGCTTAATCTAAATGATTCTCAAGTTTACTTTTACTCAGGCATGTCAATACTCTGGAATCTAATGCTGAGCTAAGGTGTTATATATTTGAAAGAGGAAGGATAGAAGAACATGAGTGCCATTAATCAACTGGAAATTGTTTCCCTAGCATGCTTGGGAACATTTAATTGCTGAGCCTGGTTATCCCATGCCAAGTCTCTTATACTAGAAGATTTCTGGAATCCCTCCATTTCCTAGAAATGATGCCAACCAGTAGGACACAAGTTTCAAGGCTCACACATCTCTCTCACACACCTATATTTTCACCTGACTATTGGATGATGAAATGCTGTCACACTGGTGATTTTCTAAGACTTTTTTCTCATTTCTTTTTGCTTTTTTCCGCTAACCCACTAAAATCACCCAAGGATTTAGGATTTTGGAATATGGAAGCCAGAAAAAAAGTGAAATCTACATGTGCTTTCTGCCCATCCATATACTTTCTCTAAGGTAATAAGAAACATTGAATTTGTCAAAATTCAAGAGAAAAGTAAAAAAGGAATGAAGATAAATACCATAAATTAATATCACAATTTACTATCAACTATCTAAACAATCCATAATCCATTGTTTATCAACTACATAGATAATATATGTACTATATATTACCTGTTTCTATGTGTAAAATTTTACTTGTCCACAGTCCTCTTCTTTTACCATCTTGTTATTTCATCATATGATGCAATTTTCTGTTATCCTACTTAATTTATAATGTGATACATTCCCGTGAGTCAATGCTCAATTGCTTTCAACTCTTAGGGAAGCTGCCTGACTCCTCTGCCCACAGTACATTCCCACAAGAATACTGGAGTGGGTTGCCATTTCCTCCTCCAGGGGATCTTTCTTCCAATTCAGAGATCAAACCTGCATCTCCTGTATTATCAGGCAGATTTTTTTTTTTTTTTAACCATTGAACCACATGGGAAGTCCCCATGAGTTGATATCTAACTTGCAAGGAGGCCTACTCACTGAGCATAACCTTTCTGATAAGATGTGACAATGGAATGAACAGAGGGCTAGAAGTCACATTTGTGCATGACTGTACTATCATAATGATACAATTGGTAGCTCAGACAGTAAAGAATCTGCCTCTAATGCAAGAGACCTGGTTTCAGTCCCTGGGTCAGGAAGATAATCTGAAAAGAGGCTGTTGGGCTGCAGTTCATTAATCAACTGGAAATTGTTTCCCTAGCATGCTTGGGAACATTTAATTGCTGAGCCTGGTTATCCCATGCCAAGTCTCTTATACTAGAAGATTTCTGGAATCCCTCCATTTCCTAGAAATGATGCCAACCAGTAGGACACAAGTTTCAAGGCTCACACATCTCTCTCACACACCTATATTTTCACCTGACTATTGGATGATGAAATGCTGTCACACTGGTGATTTTCTAAGACTTTTTTCTCATTTCTTTTTGCTTTTTTCCGCTAACCCACTAAAATCACCCAAGGATTTAGGATTTTGGAATATGGAAGCCAGAAAAAAAGTGAAATCTACATGTGCTTTCTGCCCATCCATATACTTTCTCTAAGGTAATAAGAAACATTGAATTTGTCAAAATTCAAGAGAAAAGTAAAAAAGGAATGAAGATAAATACCATAAATTAATATCACAATTTACTATCAACTATCTAAACAATCCATAATCCATTGTTTATCAACTACATAGATAATATATGTACTATATATTACCTGTTTCTATGTGTAAAATTTTACTTGTCCACAGTCCTCTTCTTTTACCATCTTGTTATTTCATCATATGATGCAATTTTCTGTTATCCTACTTAATTTATAATGTGATACATTCCCGTGAGTCAATGCTCAATTGCTTTCAACTCTTAGGGAAGCTGCCTGACTCCTCTGCCCACAGTACATTCCCACAAGAATACTGGAGTGGGTTGCCATTTCCTCCTCCAGGGGATCTTTCTTCCAATTCAGAGATCAAACCTGCATCTCCTGTATTATCAGGCAGATTTTTTTTTTTTTTTAACCATTGAACCACATGGGAAGTCCCCATGAGTTGATATCTAACTTGCAAGGAGGCCTACTCACTGAGCATAACCTTTCTGATAAGATGTGACAATGGAATGAACAGAGGGCTAGAAGTCACATTTGTGCATGACTGTACTATCATAATGATACAATTGGTAGCTCAGACAGTAAAGAATCTGCCTCTAATGCAAGAGACCTGGTTTCAGTCCCTGGGTCAGGAAGATAATCTGAAAAGAGGCTGTTGGGCTGCAGTTCATGAAGTCACAAAGAGCCAGACATGACTGAATGGCTATCACGATGATACAAAAGATTTTCTTAAATTTCTCATCAGTGAAACCAAATAATCTCTTTCCATATTAACAAATTCTAAGACATATTCAATAATCTCTGCATGTACTGTTTTGTATGTGTGTATGTGTTTACATTTAAGCACAAGATTTTCCATTTGTCTCTATTAAATTTATTCTCATTTTGTTATTCATTTTAATGCCTCAGTATTCATATATTAGAAAGTAGAAGAGACTTCTTTTAGGTCATCCAAATTGTGTGTTAATTCACCAATTTTGTCTGTACTGTTCTCTGAATAATTTTTCCATGAACATATCAGAAAAGAAACTGTCAAAAATAGTTTGAAAATCCATCGAGGTGACTTACTGTCAGTTGAGCAGACATATATTTTAAATGTACATTATAATGTACATGTTTTTCTTAGTGAATTTATCCTAATATAGTCTTATCTTTCTAAATACATATAGAAATAATAACTATTTTAGAATAAAATAGGATAAATTTTGTTATTAACCTATGATTTTGAAAATAAATCTTTACACAAAATGGATAATCTATGTTAATCTCAAGAATCAAGTACCTCTCTCATTATTTATTAATGACTGCTTTAATGTACATAGTATATGACACAATTCCTAATATGTAACAGTTGCACAAATATTTTTCAGCTGGAGGTAGAGAAAAATAAGCAAATTATATTCAAATAACTGAGAATGAATCCTTCAAATAATGTATTCTTTTCTCTTTCTGGAATTAAAAAAACATAATCAATAGAATAATTGAAAGATAGTCACAGAGATTCTGCTTAAAAGTAAATAATGAAGAATTATATAAATATTTTTAGAACAACCTGGAATGTTTCCAAGTAAAAATGTACTACTGTAACATTTTACTCCTCACTGATTTAGTTTAAAAATGTAACTTTCTCATCACTGTCATTTGTGTTCTGTTTATTGAAATAAATGTAATACAGTTCAAAACTGTTTAGCTTTTTCAGTCAATAATTACAGTTTTATCAGTATTGGCATATACAGTTGTAAGAAACCTATAGACATGCAGCTTGGAACTTATTATATAACTAAAATATATTTATTGTACAAATGAATGCCAAGTCTACAAATAACTTTTTCAGAAAATTAGCATTGTAAACTCAAGCAAGTCACTTAATATAGTAATGGCTCTACTTTGCTGAAAAGGGAATATAAAAATATATAGTTGATGTAATTTTTTTGGGGATCTGAATAATCTTGTGAAAGTACTGATAAACAAGTTTAAAATATCATTTTTTCAGAATTGTTGTTATATTACCACTCTATGCATTTTATAGCCAAATTTCTAGAATGAAATGTCTAAATTTATTGACCTGTACATCACAAATCACTCAAATCTGTTAGTTATTTTGTTCAGTTCAGAACCTACCATCAGGATATCTATTAAATGATGGTATCCTTGACTCTGATTTTATTGTTGCTTCATATTTTCAAAAATCCTACAAATAAAAACAATGCTTTAAATTGTTGTTATTATCCTAATATAGTCTTATCTTTCTAAATACATATAGAAATAATAACTATTTTAGAATAAAATAGGATAAATTTTGTTATTAACCTATGATTTTGAAAATAAATCTTTACACAAAATGGATAATCTATGTTAATCTCAAGAATCAAGTACCTCTCTCATTATTTATTAATGACTGCTTTAATGTACATAGTATATGACACAATTCCTAATATGTAACAGTTGCACAAATATTTTTCAGCTGCAGGTAGAGAAAATAAGCAAATTATATTCAAATAACTGAGAATGAATCCTTCAAATAATGTATTCTTTTCTCTTTCTGGAATTAAAAAAACATAATCAATAGAATAATTGAAAGATAGTCACAGAGATTCTGCTTAAAAGTAAATAATGAAGAATTATATAAATATTTTTAGAACAACCTGGAATGTTTCCAAGTAAAAATGTACTACTGTAACATTTTACTCCTCACTGATTTAGTTTAAAAATGTAACTTTCTCATCACTGTCATTTGTGTTCTGTTTATTGAAATAAATGTAATACAGTTCAAAACTGTTTAGCTTTTTCAGTCAATAATTACAGTTTTATCAGTATTGGCATATACAGTTGTAAGAAACCTATAGACATGCAGCTTGGAACTTATTATATAACTAAAATATATTTATTGTACAAATGAATGCCAAGTCTACAAATAACTTTTTCAGAAAATTAGCATTGTAAACTCAAGCAAGTCACTTAATATAGTAATGGCTCTACTTTGCTGAAAAGGGAATATAAAAATATATAGTTGATGTAATTTTTGTGGGGATCTGAATAATCTTGTGAAAGTACTGATAAACAAGTTTAAAATATCATTTTTTCAGAATTGTTGTTATATTACCACTCTATGCATTTTATAGCCAAATTTCTAGAATGAAATGTCTAAATTTATTGACCTGTACATCACAAATCACTCAAATCTGTTAGTTATTTTGTTCAGTTCAGAACCTACCATCAGGATATCTATTAAATGATGGTATCCTTGACTCTGATTTTATTGTTGCTTCATATTTTCAAAAATCCTACAAATAAAAACAATGCTTTAAGTTTGGCTAAACTGAAGAATGTTGGAGTTGCATATCAGTGCAATGTGAGTGACACTACTGAGCAATTTATTCATTCAGTTGATTTCTCAGAAGTCATGCCACATGAGGCACTTCCTAAACTGGGTCATGGTTTGCAACAAGGACCACAGTCAAATATTCTAGTTTTTACAAAGAATGGAATCCCAATGGAGTAAAGAGAATAAGCCAGGAATGTAACTGCTTGTCAGAAAAGAACACCAAATCCACAGAAAATGGTAAAATAAAAATTAGTATCGGGCTTTTCTGGTGGTCCAGTGGGTAAAGACACTGCCTTGCAGTGCAAGGGGTACCAGTTCGATCCCTGGCCTGGGGGGATCCCACGTGCCACGGAGAGACTGGACCAATGTGTCCAGCTACTTAGCCAGAGCTCTGGAGCGCATGTGCCCAGAGACGGTGCTCTGCAGCAAGAGAGGCCACTGTGATGGGAGGCCCACACAGGCCAAAGAACAAAAAGATGAAAATAAATAAAAGACCAATACAAGTGGCCAAAAAAAAAAAAAAAAGTATCAAGATACCAGAGTTAAAAATAGCAGATAAGAGGCTTCCCTGATGGTCCAGTGGGCAGAGTCCACCTTGCAGTGCGGGGGCACTCATTCGATCCCTGGCCTGGGAGGATCCCACATGCTGTGGAGTGACTGGACTAGTGTGTCAAATTGCCAGCCAGTGCTCTGGAGCGCATGCACCGAGAGCAAGTGCTCTGCAGTGAGAGACAGGCCGGAGAAAGAGATGGATGAGGCCAAAATTTTTAAAAATAGCAGATAAATACTTTAAAACAATTATTATAAATATGTTCAATCACTTTGCAAACACTGATGAGTGAACAAACTTATCAAAGCAAAGAAATGGAAAATCTAAAATAAAGCTGACAGAAGGATCAGAAAGATTGTACTAATTTAACCTATATCTATAGCTATCAAACTGCAGTTACTAATCAGATCTAGTTTCAGAAAAGCACAATTTATGTCTTCCTTTTAATTCTTCTATTAAAAATAATTTTTGAGCATCATATTCAGCAACTGAAATAAATCATTCAAATGGTAATCACCCATAAACAAGCTTACTGAATTCGAAGCCCTCCTAGTAATCAAACTACAGAATTATGTTCCAAACAAATATGTTGAAAATTAACTCTTAACACATATTTTTCTGAGTTACTAATCTTTTAACACACTTTTTACATTATCTGCCAGTGTTTTTTTAAATTCAAATTTTATATCCCTGACATCTATTTTGGATCATTAATGTGTGTTTTTTGTCTCTGTCTTTCATATTTTGGGATAGAAATAGTTTTAGCACACCAAAGAGGGTCTTAATATGCTAGGTATTCAAAATCTAAATTTTCATTACCAGTTTTATTTCCAAATATAAACTAAAGAAAGGAAAGTAAAACTAATCAGAGCACAAAAAATATTCACTAATGAACTCACCACAATAAAAGTAGTTTTTATTAAACCATATCTCTTGTTTACCTTTTCTGTAAATCTCTCTATGGAATTAAAAAAATTAATGTGATGGGAGGCCCACACAGGCCAAAGAACAAAAAGATGAAAATAAATAAAAGACCAATACAAGTGGCCAAAAAAAAAAAAAAAAGTATCAAGATACCAGAGTTAAAAATAGCAGATAAGAGGCTTCCCTGATGGTCCAGTGGGCAGAGTCCACCTTGCAGTGCGGGGGCACTCATTCGATCCCTGGCCTGGGAGGATCCCACATGCTGTGGAGTGACTGGACTAGTGTGTCAAATTGCCAGCCAGTGCTCTGGAGCGCATGCACCGAGAGCAAGTGCTCTGCAGTGAGAGACAGGCCGGAGAAAGAGATGGATGAGGCCAAAATTTTTAAAAATAGCAGATAAATACTTTAAAACAATTATTATAAATATGTTCAATCACTTTGCAAACACTGATGAGTGAACAAACTTATCAAAGCAAAGAAATGGAAAATCTAAAATAAAGCTGACAGAAGGATCAGAAAGATTGTACTAATTTAACCTATATCTATAGCTATCAAACTGCAGTTACTAATCAGATCTAGTTTCAGAAAAGCACAATTTATGTCTTCCTTTTAATTCTTCTATTAAAAATAATTTTTGAGCATCATATTCAGCAACTGAAATAAATCATTCAAATGGTAATCACCCATAAACAAGCTTACTGAATTCGAAGCCCTCCTAGTAATCAAACTACAGAATTATGTTCCAAACAAATATGTTGAAAATTAACTCTTAACACATATTTTTCTGAGTTACTAATCTTTTAACACACTTTTTACATTATCTGCCAGTGTTTTTTTAAATTCAAATTTTATATCCCTGACATCTATTTTGGATCATTAATGTGTGTTTTTTGTCTCTGTCTTTCATATTTTGGGATAGAAATAGTTTTAGCACACCAAAGAGGGTCTTAATATGCTAGGTATTCAAAATCTAAATTTTCATTACCAGTTTTATTTCCAAATATAAACTAAAGAAAGGAAAGTAAAACTAATCAGAGCACAAAAAATATTCACTAATGAACTCACCACAATAAAAGTAGTTTTTATTAAACCATATCTCTTGTTTACCTTTTCTGTAAATCTCTCTATGGAATTAAAAAAAATGGTAACTTTTCAATAGAAAATAATTCAGATCAGTTACAAAGCTTAAATAATTTATTTTTCAGTAAGCGAAACATTCATTTTATAAAGTCAGTTAATAGTGTTTTTGAAAATATACTCATGTGCAAACCCAGGACTGATAATCAGTTGATATGTACTAATACAATACCTACTCAGATGGTGTGTCTTCATATCATACCAGTTGTAAATATTTTCTTAAAAAATGTTAAAACCTTTAGCAACTAGATATCTGGAAGATATAGACCAAGATAGCAACTGAAAAAGAAAAAATGGACAATGATGATGAGATGCTTCAAAAGAAAATGATTATTATATCAATATAAGTATCTGAAAAATTACCCACCAAAAAAACCTCAATTCACTTTTCTTCATTCATTCATTAAGTCAACATGTAATTATAGTATGAAGAAACATTAGATTAAGTATGTACATCTACTGAAATGATGTTCATCACATTTAATTTCCTTCTGTTTGTTTGATTCACTATTTACTATAAAATTTTGTTGTCATTTAGGAGCTAAGTTTTGTCAGATTCTTTTGGAACCCCATGGACTATAACCCACTAGGCTCCCCTGTCCGTGGAATTTCCCAGGTGAAAATACTGGAGTGGATTGCCATTCCCTTCCTTCTCCAGGGGATCTTCTAAACCCAGGGATTGAACTTGCATTTCCTGCATTGCAAGATTCCTTTAATTTTCCTGAAAACTTTAAGTAGACTTTCAAATAATAATTTTCTATAATTGGTGAACTGAATTCATTTTTCCTTTTGCCAGTGTTTTTAAATTCAAATTTTATATCCCTGACATCTATTTTGGATCATTAATGTGTGTTTTTTGTCTCTGTCTTTCATATTTTGGGATAGAAATAGTTTTAGCACACCAAAGAGGGTCTTAATATGCTAGGTATTCAAAATCTAAATTTTCATTACCAGTTTTATTTCCAAATATAAACTAAAGAAAGGAAAGTAAAACTAATCAGAGCACAAAAAATATTCACTAATGAACTCACCACAATAAAAGTAGTTTGTATTAAACCATATCTCTGGTTTACCTTTTCTGTAAATCTCTCTAGGGAATTAAAAAAAATGGTAACTTTTCAATAGAAAATAATTCAGATCAGTTACAAAGCTTAAATAATTTATTTTTCAGTAAGCGAAACATTCATTTTATAAAGTCAGTTAATAGTGTTTTTGAAAATATACTCATGTGCAAACCCAGGACTGATAATCAGTTGATATGTACTAATACAATACCTACTCAGATGGTGTGTCTTCATATCATACCAGTTGTAAATATTTTTCTTAAAAAAATGTTAAAACCTTTAGCAACTAGATATCTGGAAGATATAGACCAAGATAGCAACTGAAAAAGAAAAAATGGACAATGATGATGAGATGCTTCAAAAGAAAATGATTATTATATCAATATAAGTATCTGAAAAATTACCCACCAAAAAAACCTCAATTCACTTTTCTTCATTCATTCATTAAGTCAACATGTAATTATAGTATGAAGAAACATTAGATTAAGTATGTACATCTACTGAAATGATGTTCATCACATTTAATTTCCTTCTGTTTGTTTGATTCACTATTTACTATAAAATTTTGTTGTCATTTAGGAGCTAAGTTTTGTCAGATTCTTTTGGAACCCCATGGACTATAACCCACTAGGCTCCCCTGTCCGTGGAATTTCCCAGGTGAAAATACTGGAGTGGATTGCCATTCCCTTCCTTCTCCAGGGGATCTTCTAAACCCAGGGATTGAACTTGCATTTCCTGCATTGCAAGATTCTTTATTGCTGAACTGAACTGAACTGAACACCATGGAAGTCCCATAAAGTTTTGACTCCATGCTTAACAATTTACTTTAAGTAGACTTTTTCAAATAATAATTTTCTATAATTGGTAAGAACTTCCATTTGGCAAAGTGTGATACATAAGATGAAGGAAATTTAAGAGTCCATGGAAAAGATTCTTACTGCAGTGAAACTACTCTATATGATATTATAGTGGTGAATACATTTCATAAATTTGTATGACAAACTCACAGAACATACAATACCATAATGTAATGTACATGGATAGCATCATTATAAACTATAATGATGTGTCAATGTAGATTCATCAATTGTAAAACAAACGTACCACCTCTAGGGGGAGATTTTGCTAATAGGGCAGATCATGCATGCATATGTGGGACTAGAAAGTATATGGGAAATTGCTGTACCTTCAGCTCAATTTTGCTGTGAAAATTCAGTTTAAAAGAGATAAAGGATACATGAAAGCTTCTAGGAGGGTAACCACTCTTAATAATGGGAAATGGGGAGATCTCTCTAAGAACATCTTTGTAGAGTTAAAAAATATATATATATATGTTGACTAAAGCAGTACCAGCATTCAGGAAGGTGAAGTGTGCTCCATTGAAGGACAGGAACTTGTTAGAAAGCCTGTGGGATGCTTCCTCAGTAGTTAAGAATCTGCTGACCAAATAAAATGCATAGATTTGGTCCCTGGGTCTAGAATCAAGAGGTAAGAGACAAATGAAGTTTAAAGGAGATTTGTAATTTATGCTTTAAAAGATGATGTAATATCACAGTTCTGTTCTTCTGAGAAAACACAAATACTGATATCAATATCAATGTATCAATAACTATAAATGTGTGTGTATACCACACACATGGATATAAATAAGATTTTGATTTTAAGGAATTGACTTAACAGGAGTGTAGAGGCTGGCAAGACTGAGTTCTGCAGGGCAGGCTGGTAGATTCTTTTGGAACCCCATGGACTATAACCCACTAGGCTCCCCTGTCCGTGGAATTTCCCAGGTGAAAATACTGGAGTGGATTGCCATTCCCTTCCTTCTCCAGGGGATCTTCTAAACCCAGGGATTGAACTTGCATTTCCTGCATTGCAAGATTCTTTATTGCTGAACTGAACTGAACTGAACACCATGGAAGTCCCATAAAGTTTTGACTCCATGCTTAACAATTTACTTTAAGTAGACTTTTTCAAATAATAATTTTCTATAATTGGTAAGAACTTCCATTTGGCAAAGTGTGATACATAAGATGAAGGAAATTTAAGAGTCCATGGAAAAGATTCTTACTGCAGTGAAACTACTCTATATGATATTATAGTGGTGAATACATTTCATAAATTTGTATGACAAACTCACAGAACATACAATACCATAATGTAATGTACATGGATAGCATCATTATAAACTATAATGATGTGTCAATGTAGATTCATCAATTGTAAAACAAACGTACCACCTCTAGGGGGAGATTTTGCTAATAGGGCAGATCATGCATGCATATGTGGGACTAGAAAGTATATGGGAAATTGCTGTACCTTCAGCTCAATTTTGCTGTGAAAATTCAGTTTAAAAGAGATAAAGGATACATGAAAGCTTCTAGGAGGGTAACCACTCTTAATAATGGGAAATGGGGAGATCTCTCTAAGAACATCTTTGTAGAGTTAAAAAATATATATATATATGTTGACTAAAGCAGTACCAGCATTCAGGAAGGTGAAGTGTGCTCCATTGAAGGACAGGAACTTGTTAGAAAGCCTGTGGGATGCTTCCTCAGTAGTTAAGAATCTGCTGACCAAATAAAATGCATAGATTTGGTCCCTGGGTCTAGAATCAAGAGGTAAGAGACAAATGAAGTTTAAAGGAGATTTGTAATTTATGCTTTAAAAGATGATGTAATATCACAGTTCTGTTCTTCTGAGAAAACACAAATACTGATATCAATATCAATGTATCAATAACTATAAATGTGTGTGTATACCACACACACATGGATATAAATAAGATTTTGATTTTAAGGAATTGACTTAACAGGACTGTAGAGGCTGGCAAGACTGAGTTCTGCAGGGCAGGCTGGTAGACTGGATGCAGGAAAGGTGATGTTTTGGGCTCAAGTCTGAGATCTAGAGGGAAAATTCCTTCTTCCTCCAGATGATCTCATTCTTTTCTTTGAGGCCTCCAACTGGTTGGATTAAGTCTATCTACATTAGCGAAGATTCTCTCTTTACACAAAGTCTATTAATTTGAATGTTTAACCCATAAAAAATAAAATAAAATAAAACACCTCCACAACAACAAATAGACTGGCATTTGACCCAACCACTGGGTACCATAGTCTAGCTAAGTTGACCAATAAAATTAATATAATAATTAGTAATGAATAGCAGGGACTATAACACAATACTATAGATCTGAAATCAAAATCCTTGGACAATATGTGTTTAGGAATTCAGAGTAAGGGAGAGATGATAAATTAAACAAATAATAAATTGCATATACTGCAGGTTCTATTACATTTGAAAGAGTCTACGGATTTTCCTGGCAGTACAGTGGTTAAGGCTCTGCCCTTGCAACTCAGGGTGCTCATGTTCAATCCCCGGTCAGGAAACTAAGATCCTATGGCTGGTATGGTGTGTCCAAGAATTTTTTAAAAAGATAGAAAAAAAAAATATATATATATATATATATATATGAAGAAAAAAGAGTCTAGGCATGAAAACTCATAAATATTCAAATCAAATTGGATAAATAAATAGCATCATGTCAGCTAAAATAATATGGCATCATTCATGGGTTTGGCAATAAACTTATAAAAAGTGCCAAATTAGGATCGTAAACAAAAGCTCACAGTATTAGGCCAACTTTTTCCTTCCCTATCTCTTTTCCCTTCAAATGTATTTCTTCTCTGCAATTTCCCAGATTATGTCTGTAAACATAAAACTTTACATAGCCACTTCTCTACTCCTTTGAACACTTTACACCAATTGGCATTTGGCAACTCAGTCCTTTCTAGATACTGCCAACATATGTCTTTCCTTGCTCAGTGAAGTTCTGGTTTACAGTTGTGCCCTCTTTCACCTTCAGTATGTTATGTGACACCGTTACCAAGTCAGGCAATTAATCAAAGCATTTTTCTCAAGTAATGACAACTTTTGCTAAGTGGAATTCGGCTTATTGATATATTAATTCAGTTTTCTCCTTTGTATTCAAATGGCTGAAAGAGGTGACAGTGGAGATAGAATTAGAGGTATATTTGCAGTGTGAACAGAAGGACCTGGTTAAAATTCAAATTGTTGCAGTCAGAAAGGAAGGCAATTCTTTTTCTTTGTAAAGTATCATGAGGAAAACCTGGGCATTTGCCTCAGCCAAGAGGCCTGAAGCTCTGTGCTTCTTTCAACATAACTAGCAGATCTTTTCATAATCTTAGTGTACTCAACCTTCTCTGCTCAAGCTGTTTCTACTGACAGAATAATAGTGTTTCTTCAGCCATAAGAGACTATCTGCTCCAACAATCTAACATGAATGGAGTGCAGGAGTTGGTGATCTATTTGTCAGTTCAGTTCAGTTCAGTCGCTGAGCCATGTCCAACTCTTTGCCACCCCAAGGCAAAGAACAGCCTGCCAGGCTTCCCTGTCTTTCACCATTTCCTGGAGCCTGCTCAAACTCAGTAATAGCATCCCACCATCTCATCCTCTGTTGTCCCCTTCTCCTGCCTTCAATCTTTCCCAGCATCAAAGTCTTTTCCAATGTTTCATGTCTTCACATCAGGTGGCCAAAGTATTAGAAGTTCAGATTCAGAATCATTTCCTCCAATGAATATTCAGGGTTGATTTCCTTTAGGATTGACTGGTTTGATATCCCTGCAGTCCAGGGACTCTCAAGAACCTTCTCCGACACCACAGTTCAAAGGCATCAATTCTTCAATCCTCAACCTTCTTTATGGTCCAGCTTTCACATCATATGTGATTACTTGGAAAACTATAACTTTGACTTTATGGACTCTTGTCGGCATTGATGTCTCTGCTTTTGAATGCACTATCTAGGTTTGTCATGTGTTCTTAGCATATCAAATTGGAATTCTGAACCCAATTTTCCAATTATTCATTGAAAAATACTTTTACATGACTGTTTATCTGCTAGATCCTGTTCTAGGACATAAGGATACTTTCCTGCTTATGTGACCTTGATATAGTAGGAGAAAACAGACAATAAATACTATGCACAATAAATATTAAACTGTGTAATATCTAAGAAGGAAATAGTGCAATAAAAGTGAAAAACTAGAGAAGAATATATTTTTATGTGTGCCAGTAGAAAAAAAATTAACATGTTCAAAAACATGAACTGGAGGAGAAGGGGCAACAGATGATGAGGTGGCTGAATAACATCACTGACTAAATGGACAAGAGTTGGAGCAAACTCTGGGAAACTGTGAAGGACAGGGAAGTCTGACATGCTGCAGTCCATGGGGTTGCAAAGAGTTGACATGACTTAGACACTGAACAACGTACATAAACTTGGAAGCATGCAAGGACTAGCAATATTGGAAGGGGTTCACCACATCCAGACTTGAATGGCAAGAGAAGGGAGCCATTGAGCTGTACATTGTGAGTGCTGTACCCATTGGTTACCCACAGAACTTGTAGCATTAAATAAAGACATGCATCACTGACAAATTAGGACTTAGCTAGGAAGGAACTGCTGGAATGAGTATTCTGATCTCTTTCTTATATTTTTTTACTCTTCTGAGAATACTACATAATGCTAGTTTCAACATGCAGCTACAGAGCAAGGATTCTGAAATATAGGCTATAAAGACCAGCCTTTCACACCATATGGCAGAGAAGCATGAAAACTAGAAGAGGAAGCCCAACAGGGTTAGAGTTATTGAAAAAGTTGGTCACTGTGGTATGGGGAAGTTTGCAAATTTAAATAAAAGTCCAGTTTCATCTTACTATTGAATATGCTGGCCATGTTCTAAGTGTTAGTAAAATATTATATATTCCTATACTACATATCATATTGTATACCATTTATTTGTTTATTGAGTCACTATAAAAGTTAATAACCATGAAAATGTGTTTATATTGGGTAACATTACTGTTTATCAAAAAGCTCATTTGTGCATTGATAAGTTTGCGAGTCATTATACTTAAACAGTTGAAATCAGATCATAAGTTCTTATTTTTGGCACACTATCAAATAAACAGCATTTTTCTTTTTCTTTTAATTTTTTCTTAATATAATTACATAGTCATTTGTAGGCTATGCTGATTTCAAGAACTGATATATAGAATAAGAAATATTGATCCAAATTGACTCAAATTGTATATAGCCCGTCATAGACAATCTGATTAAAAAACAGATATCTTTCTTCCTCATTTTCAGTAGTAACCTTAAATTAAAAAACATTATTTTATTTTGAATATCAATATACTAATTAAATTATAATTATAACCAATTAGACACACTATAGTTTTGTGACACAATGAAGCATATGTATAAAATTAAACTATATTATTGTTAATACAGCATGTTCTATGTTTATTCAGTAAATATTAGAATCTTTAGTCAACATATTTAATACCAAATTGCTAGGATGGTGATGTGGGAATATATAATGAGGCTGTGTCTTCAGAGATTTGAATTAATTCCCTGAAACCAACTTTAACTCTTCTATTTCCAGAAATATTATATGAGACAATTAAGTACCTTTATTCATCTGGTATTCTACTTTCAGTTGATGACAATATTAATGGATATAGCAAACTTGGTCTAATAGGAAAGATAAATATAAAATACAGTGATGTAACAAGTAAGGATATGGTAACGTGAATATGCTGAAGATGGTACTAAAGTTCAATTGTTTAGAAGAAAGAGAATTTTGTGTTAAAGCTACCTCAGAGCCGAGCTAGAAGAACTAAAGTAAACAGTAACAACAACTGCATTTTAGGGAAAGGGAGCAATTTGAGTGATTCCAGAAAGAGGATGCAGTCAATCGTGTGTGGAGAACTCAATAAATAGTTTAAGTGTTGTAGATTAATGTGAATGAAAAGAGATAAGGCTAGCGTGCCAAGCAAAGGAAAGAATACAAAGTGCATTTTATGTTCTGTTGTAAAGCATAAATTTTATCCTAGAGAATTTGGGAACCACTGGATTTTGCTTTTAAATAAATGGCTTTGACTTATTACCTATATTTAAAATTTAAATGGAATAAGAAGATCTCAGAAAAGAAAAAGAAAGCATTTCAAGGAAAAATGAAGGTGAGTAGAGTTTAGTTACATAGCTGTCAATAACATAGAATTTCAGTAATATTTCATACAAAAAACTTGTTAAGTTTCTGTGTATTCCTTTTTAGCTTTTTTCCCCTTGTCCCTGCATTTTCTAATAAGCATTTTGAAAAATGGCCTGACCTACCCTAAATGAATGAATGATCTGCCTAATATTGGTAGATATGTGGAGTGCCATCCTTTCTGAACGTCATTATGCAAATGTACTTTAGCTAGTATGCTTATAATAAACAACTCTTTGGTAGTACAGTAGGGTGTAGTACTGTACTGAGTTTACTGAAATATTTAATTTAAATGTAACCTCAATTATTTAAAACAAAACTACATGGCAATATGAATATTGGTAGATTATTTCCCCCCTCAAAAAAGAAAGGATGATTATGCATTTTTTAAAAGAAACTTAGAGATATGTGAAAGCATTTCATCTTGGAAAAAATAGGAGATTTAGATTTAGCACCATTTGTGCTCAAATCTTACACCAAATATTAATAGTGTAACCTTCAACCTATCATGGGTATGTAATAAAAATATTATCTTCAAATATTCTTAAAAAGAGTAAGTCTTAGTCAAAGTTTTTCAACTATTTTTAGCCACTCTGATTAGAATATCTTTAATTATAGACATATGTTCAGGGAATTGCTTTCAATACATTTTGTTGATAGGTAAGAACATAACATTGTCAAATGAATTATAGCATTTTGCTGACATTGATGACTGACTTTTAACATTTGATTTATAAATATTAATTGTATTCTCATCTGGTACCAAGAAACTGTCTTTATAGCTTAACAGTAATTTACTTATAACCACTAATGATTAAGAAAACAACTTTTTAAAAATATTTTAGAGATATTGAAAATAGTACTATCAGATATGAAATAATTTCCCTCAATGCCATGCAAGGATTATGCACTATCCCTGAATTTCTGATGAAGCTCTCTGTAACTTCAAAAAAAATGTGCAGTGTTTGAAATTTATCATGATGTCTCCTGGGAGCTGTTTTACTGGATTTTACCAGATAAAGAATACATAGCATAATGAACCATCATTTTTTTAGGATTGATTTTTTATTGAGTTAATTTGATGTGCAACATTGTGTAAGTTTTAGGTGTCTAGCATGTTACTTTTATATATTTATGCGTTCTAATGTTATTGCTGTTGTAACATTACATAATTATAGTATAATATTCTTGTCTATATTCATTGCACTGTACATTAGAGCTTTATGGCTTATTTACTACTGTTTATAATTTGTGCCCATAAACATCATTTTTGTTATTCACCACTTGTTTTCCCTAGCATCATTTCTGGAAATCAACCTTTTACTCTCTGTATTTTACAGGTTTAACTTATTTTAGATTCTACATATAAGTAATATCATAGAATACTTGTCCTTCTCTAACTTCTCTTGCTTAGCAAAATACACTTACCCTCTATTCATATTATTACAAAAGAGCAATTATCTTTCTTTCTTATGGTTGAAAAATAGTCCATTGTGTAGGTGTACTGCATCTTTTTTTACTCAGTTATCTATTGATGGCCATTTTGTTGTTTCCATATTTTTACTATTGTGAATAATGTTGCAATAAACATGGGAATGATATTTTGATGCAGATTGCATTATATCTCTAAATGGTTTTGCATAGTTTGTCCATTTTAACAGTATTAATTCTTCTGATCCATGAATGTGGACTAGCTTTCTGTATTTTGTGTCTTTGATTTCTTTCAACAATGTCTTGTATTTTCCTTGTACAAATTTTTCACTTCACTAGTTTAGTTCTAAAAATTTTATTTTATTTTTTGGTGCTATAGTGTGTTTTCTCTTATTCTGATATTTCATTATTAGTTTGAAGGAATGCAATTGATTGCATGCTGTCCGGGAAAAAAACAACTTTTTAAAAATATTTTAGAGATATTGAAAATAGTACTATCAGATATGAAATAATTTCCCTCAATGCCATGCAAGGATTATGCACTATCCCTGAATTTCTGATGAAGCTCTCTGTAACTTCAAAAAAAATGTGCAGTGTTTGAAATTTATCATGATGTCTCCTGGGAGCTGTTTTACTGGATTTTACCAGATAAAGAATACATAGCATAATGAACCATCATTTTTTTAGGATTGATTTTTTATTGAGTTAATTTGATGTGCAACATTGTGTAAGTTTTAGGTGTCTAGCATGTTACTTTTATATATTTATGCGTTCTAATGTTATTGCTGTTGTAACATTACATAATTATAGTATAATATTCTTGTCTATATTCATTGCACTGTACATTAGAGCTTTATGGCTTATTTACTACTGTTTATAATTTGTGCCCATAAACATCATTTTTGTTATTCACCACTTGTTTTCCCTAGCATCATTTCTGGAAATAAACCTTTTATTCTCTGTATTTTACAGGTTTAACTTATTTTAGATTCTACATATAAGTAATATCATAGAATACTTGTCCTTCTCTAACTTCTCTTGCTTAGCAAAATACACTTACCCTCTATTCATATTATTACAAAAGAGCAATTATCTTTCTTTCTTATGGTTGAAAAATAGTCCATTGTGTAGGTGTACTGCATCTTTTTTTACTCAGTTATCTATTGATGGCCATTTTGTTGTTTCCATATTTTTACTATTGTGAATAATGTTGCAATAAACATGGGAATGATATTTTGATGCAGATTGCATTATATCTCTAAATGGTTTTGCATAGTTTGTCCATTTTAACAGTATTAATTCTTCTGATCCATGAATGTGGACTAGCTTTCTGTATTTTGTGTCTTTGATTTCTTTCAACAATGTCTTGTATTTTCCTTGTACAAATTTTTCACTTCACTAGTTTAGTTCTAAAAATTTTATTTTATTTTTTGGTGCTATAGTGTGTTTTCTCTCTTATTCTGATATTTCATTATTAGTTTGAAGGAATGCAATTGATTGCATGCTGTCACTTTACTGTAATTTTTTATTACTTCAGAAGGGTTCTTTGTTTTTAACTGATTCTTTCAGATTTTCTATATTAAGGATGACATCAAGGGCAACTGATGACAATTTTTCTTTTTCTTTTCAATTTAAATGGCTTTATATCTTTGTCTTGCTTAATTGCTCTTGTAATTTTGCATTAAATAGTAGTAATGAAATAAGGCATCCTTGCTTTGTTCCTTATCTTAAGGGAGACAATTTCAATTTCTCCCTACTAAATATAATGTTTTCTGTGACTCTCTTGTATATGCACTTTATTAGGCTGAGGTATATTCCTTCTATACCAAATCTGTGAATCATGAAAACATCTATTGAGATGATCATGCTATTTTTACCTTTCATGTTATTAATATATGACATTGATTCATCTGTATATATTGAATCATCTTTGCATCTCATGTAAATCCCAGTTGGTTATGGTGTATAATTCTTTAAAGTGTTCTTGAACTTAATTCACTAACATTTTGTTGATAAATCTTGCTTCTATATTCATCATGGATACTAGTGCATAGTTTTCCATTCTTATCCGTATCTGATATCAAGGTAATGCTGACATCATAGAATGTGTTTGAAAGTGTTCCCTTTCCTGGGAACACTTTTGGAAGTGCTTGAAAAGAATATTAAATGTTTGGTAGAAACCACAGGTGTAGTCAATCTGGCCTTAGGCATTTCTGAACTGGATGTTGTTTTTTGCACTGTCATTTTTTTAAAAAAACTTTTATTTTACTTTTAACTTTTACAGAGTTTAGTTGTTTACAGACATGTATGTTCTCAGATTAGCCATATGTATATCCCTCCTTCCCACCCCTCCCAACCATCACACAGCACCCCTGAAGGATCTCCTTTTCTCACAGAGCAATGACTATAGCTATTTTCTTCACTTATGATAGTACAGACCTTCATGCTACATCCTTCACGCCTCTCACCCACTGTTCATTCCCCACAATGTCCATATGTCCACTGTCCATGTCTGACTTTCCGTCACTTCACTGCATGTGCCATCATTACCATCCTACTAGATTCCATATATATGTGTTAGTATATTGTACTTGTCCTTCTCTTTTTGACTGACTTCACTTTTGATGATACGTTCTAGATCCAGCCACATCATTAGGGCTGATTCTTCTGCATTTCTTTTTACAGCAGTGTAGTATTCCATTGTATATATGTACCAGGGCTTTTGTATCCATTCGTTCATCGATGGGCATCTGGGTTGCTTCCATGTTCTAGCTATTGTATAGAGAGCTGCAATGACCATTGGGGTACAGGTGCTTCTTTCAGATTTGATTTCATCAGGGTATAAGCCCAATAGTGGGACTGCTGAGTCGTGTGGTGCTTCTATTTTTAGTTTATTAAGGAATCTTCCATAGAGGCTGTATCAACTGACATTCCCACCAGCAATGCAGAAGTGTTCCCTTTTTTCCACACCCTCTCCAGCATTTACTGTCTGTCGATTTTTTGATGATGGCCATTCTGATTGGTGTGAGGTGATATCTCATTGTCATTTTGATTTGCATTTCTCTAATTATAAGTGAAATTGAGCATAGTTTCATGTGCTTTTGGGTTATCTGTACGTCCTCTTTGGAGAGGTGTCTGTTTAGGTCCTTTTCCCATTTTTTGATTGGGTTGTTCATTTTTCCGGTCTGAGTTGCTTGTAGATTTGGGGGATTAACTCTTTGTCTGTTGTTTCATTTACTATTATTTTCTCCCATTCTGTGGGCTCTCTGTTCAGCTTTTTTGTAATTTCTTTTGTTGTACAAAAGCTTTGAAGTTTCATTAGGTCCCACATGTTAATTTTTCTTTTCAGTTCCGCTATTCTAGTAGGTGAGTCAGAGAAGATCTTGCTTTGATTTATGTCCTTGAGGGTTTTGCCTATATTTTCATCTAAGAGTCTGATGGTTTCTGGTCTTCTATTTATGTCTTTAATCCATTTTGAGTTGATTTTGCATGTAGCT
The DNA here is from genome assembly GCA_022376925.1 of Tragulus kanchil. Classification (NCBI taxonomy): domain Eukaryota; kingdom Metazoa; phylum Chordata; class Mammalia; order Artiodactyla; family Tragulidae; genus Tragulus; species Tragulus kanchil. The sequence continues at coordinate 12,349,564 of JAIOJX010000026.1, read as the reverse complement.
GTCCAATTTTCCCAGCACCATTTGTTGAAGAGGCTGTCTTTGTCCCATTTTATATGTTCGCCTCTGTCAAAAATAAGATACCCGTAGGTGCGTGGGTCTATCTCTGGGTTCTCTATCTTGTTCCATGGGTCTATATTTCTGTTTTTGTGCCAGTACCATACTGTCTTGAGGACTGTTGCTTTATAGTAGAGTCTGAAGTTGGGGAGGCTGATCTTTCCAGCTCCATTCTTCATCCTCACGATTGCTTTGGCTATTCGAGGTCTTCTGTGTTTCCATATGAACTGTGTTATTCTTTGGTCTAGTTCTGTGAAGAATGTCAATGGTAGTTTGATAGGGATTGCATTGAATCTATAGATGACATTTGGTAGTATGGTCATTTTCACAATATTGATTCTTCCGATCCAGGAACATGGAATATCTCTCCATCTGTTTAAGGTGGCTTTAATTTCTCTCATGAGTGTTTTGTAATTTTCTGTGTACACTTCTTTTGTTTCTTTGGGTAGGTTTATTCCTATGTATTGATTCTTTTGGTTGCAATGGTGAAGGGGATTGCCTCTTTGATTTCATTTTCTGATTTTTCATTGTTTGTGCATAGGAATGCCAGTGATTTCTGTGTATTGATTTTGTATCCTGCGACTTTGCTGAATTCGCTGATTAGCTCTAGCAGTTTCGTAACAGTGTCTTTGGTATTTTCTATGTATAATATCATGTCATCAGAGAATAATCTGCAACCAAGAATCCTCTGCCCTGTAAGCATCTCATTCAAAATTGATGGAGAAATCAAATGCTTTACAGATAAGCAAAAATTAAAAGAATTTAGTCACACCAAACCAGCATTACAGCAAGTGTTAAAGGGACTTATATAGACAACAAGTATAAGAGAAGAAGAAGATCCATAAAACAAACACACCATAACATCTAAGAAGATGACAATAGGATCATTTGTATCAATAAGTACTTTGAATGTAAATGGACTAAATGCCCAAACCAAAAGACACAGACCAGCTGAATGGATTCAAAAACAAGACCCATACATATGCTGCCTCCAGGAAACTCACTTCAGACCAAGAGACACTCATAGACTGAAAGTGAAAGGCTGGAAAAAGATATCCCATGCAAATGGAAATCAAAAGAAAGCTGGAGTAGCAATCCTCATATAAGACAAAATAGACCTCAAAATAACAAAGATTAGAAGAGACAAGGAAGGACACTATATAATGATCAAGGGATCGATCCAAGAGGAGGACATAACAATCATAAATATCTATGCACCCAACACAGGAGCACCCCAATACGTAAGAGAAACACTTTCAGACATAAAAGAAGACATCGACAATAACACAGTAATACTAGGAGACTTTAATACTCCTCTCATACCAATGGACAGATCATCAAAACAGAAAATTAATAAAGAAGCACAAGCCTTAAATGCCACACTAGAAGAGATGGATCTCATGGATATCTTTAGGACCTTCCATCCAAAAGCAGAAGAATATACTTTCTTCTCAAGTGCTCATGGAACATTCTCCAGGATAGACCACATCTTGGGCCACAAATCAAACCTCAGTCAATTCAAGAAAACTGAAATTATATAAACCACCTTCTCTGATCACAATGCAATGAGACTAGAGATCAACTACAGGAAAAAACCCGCTAAAAACACAGACACATGGAGATTAAACAATCAACTGATTACCAAGCAAATCAAATGAGAAATAAAATTCCTGGATGTTGTTTTGATTACTGACACAATCTCTTAATTCCTTCTAGTTTGTTCAAATTTTCCATTACTTCCTGACTCAGTACTGGTTAGGCGTGTCTTTTCAAGAAATATATACATTTTTTCTACATTATTCAGTTTGTTGGTATATAATTGTTCATAGTAGTCACCTGTGACTATGTACTTTTTTAGTATCATTGTGTTCAACTGATACTATCTCCTCTCATTTTTAATTTTATTTGAGTCTTCTCTTTTTTTTCTTAGTTTAACTACAGGTTTGTCAATTCTGTTTATCTTTTTGAAGGATCAGCTCCTAATGTTGTTGATACTTTCTACTGTTTTGCCAGTTTCTATTTAATTTATATCCACTCTGATTTTCATTCTTCCTTTCTTCTGTTAACTTTAGGCTTTGATAGCTCTTATTTCCTAGTTTCTTGAGTTGTAAGTTTGTTTATTTGAGATCTTTCTGATTCATAATATATGCATTTGTTTGTATAACTGTCCTCTCAGAAATGCTTTTGCTACATCCCACAACATGTGGTATATTTTTTCTTCTATTTTTAATTGTTTTGAGACAATGTTTTGTTTCTTTTTGATTTTTTTTTGATCCAGTGTTTGTGTAAAAGTGTACTGTTTCATTGCAATGTATTTGTAGATCTCACATTTCTTCCATTTTGACTTATAATTTCATACCATTGTGCTCAGGAGAAGACAGTTCATATGATTTCAGTCTTTTTAACTTTGCTAAAACTTTATTTGTTGCCTGTCATATTGGTATCAAATCCTAGAAAATGTTCACTATGGACCTGATAAGAATGTGTATTCTGCTGCTGTTGGATAGAATATTCTTTGTATATTCCATATAGCCTCTTTGAACCTTTTTGATTATTTTGGCATGCTCCATGCAAATCAAACCTCAGTCAATTCAAGAAAACTGAAATTATATAAACCACCTTCTCTGATCACAATGCAATGAGACTAGAGATCAACTACAGGAAAAAACCCGCTAAAAACACAGACACATGGAGATTAAACAATCAACTGATTACCAAGCAAATCAAATGAGAAATAAAATTCCTGGATGTTGTTTTGATTACTGACACAATCTCTTAATTCCTTCTAGTTTGTTCAAATTTTCCATTACTTCCTGACTCAGTACTGGTTAGGCGTGTCTTTTCAAGAAATATATACATTTTTTCTACATTATTCAGTTTGTTGGTATATAATTGTTCATAGTAGTCACCTGTGACTATGTACTTTTTTAGTATCATTGTGTTCAACTGATACTATCTCCTCTCATTTTTAATTTTATTTGAGTCTTCTCTTTTTTTTCTTAGTTTAACTACAGGTTTGTCAATTCTGTTTATCTTTTTGAAGGATCAGCTCCTAATGTTGTTGATACTTTCTACTGTTTTGCCAGTTTCTATTTAATTTATATCCACTCTGATTTTCATTCTTCCTTTCTTCTGTTAACTTTAGGCTTTGATAGCTCTTATTTCCTAGTTTCTTGAGTTGTAAGTTTGTTTATTTGAGATCTTTCTGATTCATAATATATGCATTTGTTTGTATAACTGTCCTCTCAGAAATGCTTTTGCTACATCCCACAACATGTGGTATATTTTTTCTTCTATTTTTAATTGTTTTGAGACAATGTTTTGTTTCTTTTTGATTTTTTTTTGATCCAGTGTTTGTGTAAAAGTGTACTGTTTCATTGCAATGTATTTGTAGATCTCACATTTCTTCCATTTTGACTTATAATTTCATACCATTGTGCTCAGGAGAAGACAGTTCATATGATTTCAGTCTTTTTAACTTTGCTAAAACTTTATTTGTTGCCTGTCATATTGGTATCAAATCCTAGAAAATGTTCACTATGGACCTGATAAGAATGTGTATTCTGCTGCTGTTGGATAGAATATTCTTTGTATATTCCATATAGCCTCTTTGAACCTTTTGATTGGCAAGTTGGATCTATTTTCATTAGGGTTTACGACTGCTGTTTTTTCACCTTGGCTTCGGTTATTTTGTCTGTTGTTTTCTTTTTTCCTTCCTTTTCTACCTTTGTAAGTTGGTGATTTTTCAGGGTAATTTGCTTAGGCTTCCCTTTGTTTCATGCCTCTGCTTTAGATTTTTACTTTGTGCTTGCTATGGGATTTACATAAAATATTCCAGATAAAATAGTCTTATTTCTGATAGGAATTTATCACTTGCCTATTAATTTCCATCTTTTTATTCTTCTCTTTTTATGTTTTAGATGTCAAAAATTGTCTTCTTATGCTGTTATTTTGTTAGCAAGTGGTAGTACTTAAAGTTAATTTTGCGTTTTTTTTTTCTTTAACATTTATGCTATAATTGTGTTTAGCATATTATTTATGAATGAGTTACAGTATTCTAATTCTATTTATCACCTTAATCAAAGTTTTATGTCGTTTTGTTTTTTGTTTCAACTAAATGAGCTTCTTTCAACATCTCTTGTAAGGCTGGTCTAATAGAGATGAATTTTCCCAGCTGTTGATTATCTGAGAAAGCCTTTCTTTCTCCTTCATTTCTGATGAATAACTTTTCTGGGTAGAATATTCTTGGTTTATTCTTATTCTCTTTCAATATTTAGAACATGTCCTTGAAATCTCTCCTAGTCTGTGGAGCTTCTGTTGAAAAATTTGCTGATAACCTATTGGACATAACTTCATAGGTTATTGTCTTTCTCCCAACCCAGGTGCATTTAAAATTCTTTTATATTGTTTATGTTGACAGTTTTAATTTAATGTATCTTGAACAAAGGCTTTTTTTAGTGAGATGCAATGGTGTTCTACGAGTTTTAGAGATTTGTCCCTTTTATAAGTTTGGGAAGTTTTCAGGTATTATTCCTTTAAGTGTTCTCTCTGTGCCCATCTCCCTCATTTATACTTCTAAGATAACCCATTATTCTTATCTTGGCTTTCTAGTAGATTAAGATATTAGTTCTTATATTGTTTCTCTACTTAAAAAATTAGTTCTCTTTCTTTTTCTGTTTATACTTCTTTTTTATATCCTGGAGCTCTCTAACTCTTCCTTCTACCCAGTCAGCTCTATTTCCAGTGTATTCTAATGCATTTTAAACTTAATTTATTGAGTAGTTCAGCTTCAGAAATTGTTTGGTTTTTTTGTGGAACTTTAATCTGATCTTTTTGTTTGTGAAGTATACAGTCCTTTTGTTGGTGAAGTTTATTCCTGAGACAATTATACTGCCTTTTGGGATTCTTTTTTTTTTTTACAGCTCTTTGAATTTCTTCATAGTAGCTATCTAAAATTCTATATTCATTAGATCACAATAGTTTATGTGTTTGGGTTTGATTGTTAGAAAATTGTCATTTTCTTTTCATGATGGCATATTACCATAGTTTTTCATGATGTCTTATGAGAAGTGCTTTGGGCTCTACATTTTAAGTAGCAAATACCTTTCTTATTTAGAAAAGAATTTGCTTATTGGTTCAAGGAGTTGGTTGTTAGGAGTCTTCCCTTTGTACTTCAGAAGGTGACATTATAGCACAAGTATTTGGTTTTTCTTATGGTACTGAATTGCCTCCAAGATTAGAGGCATATACTTTAAAAAATAATACTCCTTATAAAATAATACTCCTTTAAAAATAATACTCTTTATAAAAGCAAAGAAGAGTGACTAAGCAGGGCAAAGTGTATACTTAGCATCTGGAACTTTTGGCATGTACATTGGCCTTATACGGAGATCCTCAAGAGGAGAGTCTCAGACAGTTCCCTTGCTTTCTGCATAGACAACAGGAGACACTTTCCTTCAGGTCTCTTATCTGCTTACTTTTCTCTCCTTTTCCTCCTGCTACCTTTCTTCAAAGAAAGCAGTTGATTCCTCCAGTGCATATGGCTGGGCTGAGTTCCTCTCACTGCCTTCACCCTCTACCTCTCTCTACCTCTTTGACTGGAAAGGTCTTCTGACTTGTTGCTCAGCCAGCCACTATCTTCTCTCCATCACTGTCTCTGCCACCCCTCGCTTTACTGATACTTCCCTCACTGTGCTATGTCTTCCACATTTTAATTCACCTAGATTAGGACACATAGCTGGATAGATCTGTCAGATATCCTGGTACACTGTGCAGGGGTGCTTTTAGAGTTAGCGATGTCAGAGTAGTTGTAAATGCAAGGGGAGAAAATAAGAGAGATGGTGTTATGAAATTGGAGAAAAACTTTTGAGTATACAATACCAAATACTAGAAATCCTAGAGAGACAAAATAAGGTCACAGTTCATAAAGACTATTAGCCTGATTAAGCTGAAGGTTAATGTTTTCAAAGTTCTATATGTTCTATTGCTATATGATTGCAGGTTTCCTGAATAACTTCTATTTTATATGCATTCCTTGGTGCTAGAATGGTTTGTCTGTGACCATTATGCATGAAAACTTTTTTAATGGTTAGGACTTAGAAGCTTCATCATCATTTTTTCCTTCTCTTCTTTATGGATAATATTCTTTTCAACTTATTAGATCCTCCTGATTTTACCACCTTCTAAGTATTTCTCAATTCTGTCCACTTTTCCATGACCTGATATCTGAATAAGATTTGTTCATTTCTTGCCTTACTGCAGTGGCCTCCGGAAAGGTACAATTGGATATGAAGTTTTAAAAATGAATAGGCATTGATTCTTGTCACTGGGTTATTCTGTAGTAACACTTGATTTTTGATTTTTTTAATGCTGCTTTTGGCTATTTGGAAACTTTTTTTTCCATTTGGAATATTTATTGTACATCTTAATGCATTCCTTAACACCTATGGTACTCTTTAACCAAGGATATAAAGTCATCTATTTAGAATTTGCCACTCAACATGAGGAGCGTTCTTAGAATCACAGAAGTACGTTTACAAATATAGCGATCATCGATAGCATACATTTTCCAAACCATAACTCTAACATGGATGTATATTACTCTCCAGACCTTGACAATTCTTTAAGAAGTCCATTTTACCAATATTTGGAGAGCTAGCTTTCAATCAAGCAGCCAGCCAGAAAGACCATTCTATATATGGAGTGTGCTTCTCCTTTCCTTCCTCTAAAATGACAGAACTGTATCTGATGAGAAAGAGAATTTAATGGTAGACATTAGCTAAAAACATGCAGAAATTCCTGGATCTGGTAGGAGAAGAATGATATATTGCGCTGTGACAGGCCTACCTCTGTCCAGAAGACAGCAATCAGGCCTGTCTTCAGGCTGCCTAGACTTTTCTACCATTTGATACCCAGATGCTTGGTAGACCCCTCTGGGGAACTGTGATAGCTGAGGATACCTCAGAGAAGAAGATACTTACACAATCTAATCTACCATGTTGATTTTCTAAGGATAAAGTTCACAGCACTTCAAATCCTGGATTTGCTCATTGTTATTTTCCCTAGTTTGATAAAGCTGAATTAAAAGTATTTTGTTCAAGGGAGAAGCCTGGGCAGAAGAAAGAATAATGTTCTAGAGAAAAAGGCATTCAATATTTAGAAACTTTCCTGAGCAGAAGAGAGAGACCCTGAAAAGAAAGAATTATTAAAAACAAAAAACAAAAAGAACCTCTCCTGTCACTGTTACTGTGGATTCATGATAAATTACCCCACAGTTCCTCTTAGCTTAAGAGGAAGTATTTTTTTAAGAAGCCCACAATAACAGAAAAACGAACCTTCTGGATACACAAATCTTGCTTTCCTCCGGAAAGGTACAATTGGATATGAAGTTTTAAAAATGAATAGGCATTGATTCTTGTCACTGGGTTATTCTGTAGTAACACTTGATTTTTGATTTTTTTAATGCTGCTTTTGGCTATTTGGAAACTTTTTTTTCCATTTGGAATATTTATTGTACATCTTAATGCATTCCTTAACACCTATGGTACTCTTTAACCAAGGATATAAAGTCATCTATTTAGAATTTGCCACTCAACATGAGGAGCGTTCTTAGAATCACAGAAGTACGTTTACAAATATAGCGATCATCGATAGCATACATTTTCCAAACCATAACTCTAACATGGATGTATATTACTCTCCAGACCTTGACAATTCTTTAAGAAGTCCATTTTACCAATATTTGGAGAGCTAGCTTTCAATCAAGCAGCCAGCCAGAAAGACCATTCTATATATGGAGTGTGCTTCTCCTTTCCTTCCTCTAAAATGACAGAACTGTATCTGATGAGAAAGAGAATTTAATGGTAGACATTAGCTAAAAACATGCAGAAATTCCTGGATCTGGTAGGAGAAGAATGATATATTGCGCTGTGACAGGCCTACCTCTGTCCAGAAGACAGCAATCAGGCCTGTCTTCAGGCTGCCTAGACTTTTCTACCATTTGATACCCAGATGCTTGGTAGACCCCTCTGGGGAACTGTGATAGCTGAGGATACCTCAGAGAAGAAGATACTTACACAATCTAATCTACCATGTTGATTTTCTAAGGATAAAGTTCACAGCACTTCAAATCCTGGATTTGCTCATTGTTATTTTCCCTAGTTTGATAAAGCTGAATTAAAAGTATTTTGTTCAAGGGAGAAGCCTGGGCAGAAGAAAGAATAATGTTCTAGAGAAAAAGGCATTCAATATTTAGAAACTTTCCTGAGCAGAAGAGAGAGACCCTGAAAAGAAAGAATTATTAAAAACAAAAAACAAAAAGAACCTCTCCTGTCACTGTTACTGTGGATTCATGATAAATTACCCCACAGTTCCTCTTAGCTTAAGAGGAAGTATTTTTTTAAGAAGCCCACAATAACACAGAAAAAGACTTTGAAGGATCCTTCTGGATACACAGGAATTCTGCACTTTTTGAAAATGAGAAAACTGACTAGATCATTTAGGTTATAGCCTTCTTCCTAAAAGAAACTTTAATCTTTGGCAAAGCACAGATTTTTGGTTTGTTGATAAAGGTACCTTCTTGGTTGGATGTCAGCACCAATAGACTCTATACTCTGGTCTTTCCCACAAACCAGGCCTCTTCTCTCACACACAGAAATGTTCCCGTTTGCCTTCTTGGGCATCTATTTAGTTACAAAAAGGTGTGGAGGGTGACTGGATGCTCTAAGATATAATCACAAAACGAGAGGCTCCAAGAGAAAAGACAGAGAAGGCTGAAGGAAAAACCTGATCTTTAAGACGACATTTCTCCTAATTCAATCCACAGAAATATTATCTTTCAGAACTAGAACGATGCTGCCCTGGATATACTCTGACTGGTGTTCTTTTTCTACTTCACTGTTTTTTCTACATGTCATAATTTAGTTAGGAGTGAAAGTATACCAATGAAATCCTTCCTAAAGGCCCATTTTGGTACAAATTATGTGTAATTTAATGTATATACCACAAAAGAGGAAGATAAATCCAATGTAAGCACCAACTGTAAATATGAACTTCTCAGCACTTACAAAACTAACAAGCTAAGCATATATATTTTTTCCTTTTGTTATTCATTAAAATGTCATAGCACACTTGAGAAAATAAAGTCTATATGGCTATAAAAACATTAAGATGCTAGAAAAAAAACTAGTCAAAAGCTGCTTTTAGGTATACAATTATGACTACTGATATCTTTTTGATAAGCTCTTATGTGGTTAAAATGAAGAACATGCAGTCTAGAACAACTGTTGACGCCACATTTCAAGTTGTGATCTGTCGCATTGGTATGAGTTTTGGTGAAACAGAAACACTTACTGCAAAGTCACACCCAGTGCTCTTTTTTATGTCCTCCACCATCGGGCCTTCCCAGAGTTCAATGAGGGTCAGTCCTTTCTTGCTGTCCACGTCAAATACAGCCTTTTCAGTACTGATACAGTTGACACGTTTCTTTCCTGTCAGTGGTAATGTACATTTATCCATGATTTTATGTGCATTTCCCTTTGCAGAATGCTCCATGGTGACCACCACTTTGATTTTGGCACTGGGCACTAAGATCCATAGCTCCTCCCATTCCTTTCACCTTCTTCCCAGGTATCATCCAGTTAGCCAGGTCACCATATTTAGACATCTGCATGGATCCTAGCATTGTCAGATTGACATGTCCCCCTCTAATCATTGCAAATGATTCATCACTGGAGAAATAAGAGGCTCCTGGAAGTACAGTAACTGTTTCCTTGCCTGCATTGATTAGATCTGCACCAACTTCATTCTGCAATGGGTATGGACCCAAGCCCAGGACTCCATTTTCACTTTGTAGATGGACAGTCATATTGGGGCTGATAAAGTTGCTGGCCAGAAGTGGTATGCCTATGCCCAAATTGGCATACATACCATCCTCAAATTCAAGAGCTGCCCGCTTGATGACACATTCCCTTACATTGTCTCCAGGTTTACCAGTCATGGTTTTTAAGTCTTCCTCTTTCTGGACTGATAAATGCTTAATTCTTTTCTCATATTTTTCTCCCTTTATAAGGCAATGTACATAAATCTTAGGAATATGAATGTCTTCTGGGGCAAAAGATCCAATATCCACAATTTCTTCAACCTCCACCACTGTCGTTTCAGCAGCTTTGCACATCAGCAAGTTGAAATTCCTTGCAGTTTTCCTGAAAATCACATTTCAAGCTCAGTCTGCCCTCCAGGCTTTCACCAACTCAAAATCCCCTGTGATTGCTTCCTCCAAGATAAAAAGCTGACCATTAAACTCCCTCACCTCTCTGGGCTTCCTGGCAGTGGCAATGCTGCCATCTTTGTTGTATTTGATCGGTGAGCCTCCTTCTTGCACCAGGGTCCCATACCCCATGCTGATGTAAAACGCAGGGACTCCAACCCCACTGGCACGAATCCTCTGCTCTTTTATGTCCTCCACCATCGGGCCTTCCCAGAGTTCAATGAGGGTCAGTCCTTTCTTGCTGTCCACGTCAAATACAGCCTTTTCAGTACTGATACAGTTGACACGTTTCTTTCCTGTCAGTGGTAATGTACATTTATCCATGATTTTATGTGCATTTCCCTTTGCAGAATGCTCCATGGTGACCACCACTTTGATTTTGGCACTGGGCACTAAGATCCATAGCTCCTCCCATTCCTTTCACCTTCTTCCCAGGTATCATCCAGTTAGCCAGGTCACCATATTTAGACATCTGCATGGATCCTAGCATTGTCAGATTGACATGTCCCCCTCTAATCATTGCAAATGATTCATCACTGGAGAAATAAGAGGCTCCTGGAAGTACAGTAACTGTTTCCTTGCCTGCATTGATTAGATCTGCACCAACTTCATTCTGCAATGGGTATGGACCCAAGCCCAGGACTCCATTTTCACTTTGTAGATGGACAGTCATATTGGGGCTGATAAAGTTGCTGGCCAGAAGTGGTATGCCTATGCCCAAATTGGCATACATACCATCCTCAAATTCAAGAGCTGCCCGCTTGATGACACATTCCCTTACATTGTCTCCAGGTTTACCAGTCATGGTTTTTAAGTCTTCCTCTTTCTGGACTGATAAATGCTTAATTCTTTTCTCATATTTTTCTCCCTTTATAAGGCAATGTACATAAATCTTAGGAATATGAATGTCTTCTGGGGCAAAAGATCCAATATCCACAATTTCTTCAACCTCCACCACTGTCGTTTCAGCAGCTTTGCACATCAGCAAGTTGAAATTCCTTGCAGTTTTCCTGAAAATCACATTTCAAGCTCAGTCTGCCCTCCAGGCTTTCACCAACTCAAAATCCCCTGTGATTGCTTCCTCCAAGATAAAAAGCTGACCATTAAACTCCCTCACCTCTCTGGGCTTCCTGGCAGTGGCAATGCTGCCATCTTTGTTGTATTTGATCGGTGAGCCTCCTTCTTGCACCAGGGTCCCATACCCCATGCTGATGTAAAACGCAGGGACTCCAACCCCACTGGCACGAATCCTCTCTGCCAGAGTGCCCTGAGGTGTCCGCTCTACATCTAATTCACCAGCTAAATACTGTCGTTCAAATTCTGCATTTTCTCCCACATAGGAAGAAATCATGCATTTGATCTGTTTGGATCGTTAATAAAAGACCCAAACCAAACTTTTCAACCCCAGCATTGTTGCTGACAGCAGTAAGTCCTTTTACGCCTGTCTTCAGCAAAGTTCCTAAAGGTTCTCTGGAATTCCACATAGCCCCAAACCACCAACCAGTACTGTCACACCTGTATAAAACTTGGTATGGTGACATGTGCTAGTTGAAAAGTAGCAAGCACACCCCTCTGATGGAGGCACAGAACCACAGGCCAAAGGAGAGGTGGATCAGAGCCGCCATTGTCGTGGGCGCAGGCCAGACTGGAACGCGGGTGGGAGTGTGTCAACTGGCGCTACCGAGCCGCCGTGTAACGGGACTGGAGGAAAAGGAAAGCACTCGAGGTGGTGGGCTGGAGGCTCGATAGTGTTGCGGTGATGTCCTGAGTCCTCTCTATTTGGAAATTTTTGATTTAAGTGAATTTCATACTCAAAACTATCTTCTGTTTGCTGCCTTCTACAATGAATCATACATTGTTAGGGAATTACTCTCATTATGGAGCAGTAGAAAAGATCAGATTGAGATTAATATTTTGAAAATGAATCACAGTTTTAAAATTTTAAATTATATGCATTTTATTACATGTATCTGTATGTAGCAAGGTGACAAAAAAATCTATATTTGGAAGTTGGGAAGAAAAAGCTTTCAAAAGTAAATGTTCTCTGCTATTTTTCTGCACTAAGTGTTAGCAGCATTAATGTTGAGGAAATTTTATTTAGGACATAAATAATATCAACTCCCTAAATGAAGATTTTCTTGACTTCAAGAGAGGAGCAACAGCACTGAGTAGAGAGGGCATGTACACATGCCCTTTAAAGAATCAATACCTCAGCTGGTAATAAGTGCAGTCCATTTCAACAAGTCTAATAGCAAAAATCATAGATTAGAAGTTCCATTATATTTAAACTTTCAAACCCTAACAGAGCAGCTAAAGAATTCATAAGAGAACAAGAGAAAGAACAATGGTCTTTATTAAATCACCTTGTGACTTTTTCCACCACCAATAACGGTTCTATTACAGCAGACTAAATAAATTTTTACATAGGAAGAAATCATGCATTTGATCTGTTTGGATCGTTAATAAAAGACCCAAACCAAACTTTTCAACCCCAGCATTGTTGCTGACAGCAGTAAGTCCTTTTACGCCTGTCTTCAGCAAAGTTCCTAAAGGTTCTCTGGAATTCCACATAGCCCCAAACCACCAACCAGTACTGTCACACCTGTATAAAACTTGGTATGGTGACATGTGCTAGTTGAAAAGTAGCAAGCACACCCCTCTGATGGAGGCACAGAACCACAGGCCAAAGGAGAGGTGGATCAGAGCCGCCATTGTCGTGGGCGCAGGCCAGACTGGAACGCGGGTGGGAGTGTGTCAACTGGCGCTACCGAGCCGCCGTGTAACGGGACTGGAGGAAAAGGAAAGCACTCGAGGTGGTGGGCTGGAGGCTCGATAGTGTTGCGGTGATGTCCTGAGTCCTCTCTATTTGGAAATTTTTGATTTAAGTGAATTTCATACTCAAAACTATCTTCTGTTTGCTGCCTTCTACAATGAATCATACATTGTTAGGGAATTACTCTCATTATGGAGCAGTAGAAAAGATCAGATTGAGATTAATATTTTGAAAATGAATCACAGTTTTAAAATTTTAAATTATATGCATTTTATTACATGTATCTGTATGTAGCAAGGTGACAAAAAAATCTATATTTGGAAGTTGGGAAGAAAAAGCTTTCAAAAGTAAATGTTCTCTGCTATTTTTCTGCACTAAGTGTTAGCAGCATTAATGTTGAGGAAATTTTATTTAGGACATAAATAATATCAACTCCCTAAATGAAGATTTTCTTGACTTCAAGAGAGGAGCAACAGCACTGAGTAGAGAGGGCATGTACACATGCCCTTTAAAGAATCAATACCTCAGCTGGTAATAAGTGCAGTCCATTTCAACAAGTCTAATAGCAAAAATCATAGATTAGAAGTTCCATTATATTTAAACTTTCAAACCCTAACAGAGCAGCTAAAGAATTCATAAGAGAACAAGAGAAAGAACAATGGTCTTTATTAAATCACCTTGTGACTTTTTCCACCACCAATAACGGTTCTATTACACAGACTAAATTAAGATCTAGGTTTCACAGCTTATTTTGAAGGTTTTTCCGGGGGAAAAAGCTGAGGCACTCAATTTTCCTTTTAAAAGAATGACACGGGCAAATGCTCATATGCCAGAAGGCTTGAATATCTTCCTGGATAAAACAGTCCTCCGGGCAAGAAAAATCAAACAAAATCTATCCTGAGCCCTGATGAGTCTTTATCTTTTAAAGTTTTATTTCTCAAGCTTGAGGAAAGTTTTGTGAAGGTTGTACTGTATTTAGGGTTATTTTAGCTATACGCAATATACCTTGGACCTATAAGTACCACCTAATTTTTACATTTATCTCAATTATTTTTTCTATGATTAATCAAATAAAGCATTAGATTATGTTGTTATTTTTCTCAGCCTGAAATTTCTCTTTTGGATTTTAGGTCACAGGTTGTTCTCCTTTTACCATTCTAATTCTATTTCTTCCCCAAATACTTACATTCATTTCTAAATATGATAAAACAGTCTAACCAGCTAGGGATTATCACAGGATTAGGTAGGATATAGGAGTTCAATATAAGTGCCAGTTATCCAGTCGGTTTTGAGAAAGAAGTAGGATAGTTTTCCTAATTTACATTTTGGAATTATATAATTTTATTCTTTAAAAATACCTCTTAAAGCAGCTTCTCTCTTATTCCCATACAAAATCCATCTGCAACACACACATAGAGTTTCACTTCTTTTTTAAACTTAAAAGAGGATAATTTAGAAGTAAGATATCTATGACTATAGTACTTGCCTAAGAGTCTTTTTCACTTGAAGTAATAATGCCAACTTACAAGACAATGACAATTTTCCAGGCTCATGAATTCAAGTTTAGCAGATAATCTCATTTTAATTGTTGCATGCCAAACTGGTTTGTGACAAGAAGCATATAGATGAGATTTATCAAAATTTTGAAATTTGTAACTGTAAATTAAAGTTATTACTGCGGTTTTAGCATATTATTTTTTTTCAAATTTCTACCTATGAATTTCATAAAAGTGCTATTTCTCAGTAATTGATTTTCAAAACATTTTCATCCTTTTCTAATATTCTGACTTTAACCAAAGTTATATATTTATTTCTGACTCAATTTTATCTTCTGTAAAATTAAAAAGTAGAAATGACTATAGTTCCTTGTGCTGTGCAACTTATATAATATGTAAATCACCTACATTTGAATTTAAAAAGTAGAAATGAATCTTATCCTTCCATCTATTTTAGATTCCATATTCATTATTCTAGATCCTATTATGTTGTAATGATACACATAAAAGTTATTATTTTCTAAGTAAACTGTCAGACACTGGATAAGTTGCATTATATTATTGAATAAGATCTAAAGCTTCAGAAGAGGAATAAAAATTTATTTCAGTGGCACTTTAGGTATATTCATGAGAAGGATCACTCTTGCACCTTGATTCCCAGATCGTTGCATTCTGACTATAGGAAAATAAGGCCCATGTATAGAGGCCACTGCTTCAAAGCTTAGGGCATACTTTGTAAAACAACACGTTAGGTTTTCGTCTTCCAGATAGTATTATAAATACATATCAGCAAATATTTTTCAAAGTGATAAAGATTCCCTTAAAAGAGTAATTCTGGACTGGATCATATAATTTGTAAAAAATTGAAATAAAATACATCTGACATGGTAAGGCTAGTACTGTTCAAACTACCTCGTATATTGATGCCATTTCACACTTAAGGCATAGGGTACAGGTTAGGTATGCAGTATAAACCAAAATATTGTGTTCTTCATGAAACCATCAGCTGGTCACATTGCACCCCAAAGCGCAGTCTGTATGTGCCATTTATTCTTGGACAGGTGTTTTGTCTAAAGTATTGAAGGACAATCATAAGTGGAATTAGGTAGGAACGACCCTGTTCTATTGCCCTCAAACTAACCTGGTTCCAAAGCCATGTTTTAGAGGCATTTCATCCACATAATATTCAGTGTAGATAAAGAAGCCAGTCAAATGCTATTTAAGGTATGTGGTAACAATCAGCTACCCATCATACAGAGAACTGTCTTAGCAATGTGTCATCTTGATTCATAGTCATACAAGCTATAGGTGACTGGCTGTTCAGCCATTTCCATCCTCTGCAAATATCAGAAGAAGAAACAAATTAGTAAATATAGCCCAGAAACTGTAAACCAAACAATATGTCTGACTTTCTACTTATTAGTTAGATGATTATGGGATCCTGTGTAAAATCTTTTCCACAAATTATCCACATTCAGTCTTTCAGCTGAGACCATAAATTTTCAGGAATCCTACTTTTCTTCTGTCAGAATTTTGTCATTATTTTCTTGTTCTAGGACATTTCATTGCAATAAAGACACAGGATTGCTTCCATTTTCCAAATGATTGTATCAAGTATTTGTGTCTTATTCCCACCTATTATTTCCATGCCCACATTACTTATACCATACCTTTCCTCCCCCAGGTGATATTTGCTTGCTTAGAGAATAGATAAGTGTATCAATTTCATCAGGGCTTTCTCTTTAGCCTAATATTAGCATGTAGAATGTAATAGGAAAGGAATTTGAGGTATGATCCTGCCACTTACTAGCATTGCTATATTCAAATTAACTTCAAATTTAGCTTTAAGAAGAAGTTATAATCTACTTTTAATAACCTGGATATACATGCATACAGCTAAACTTAATTGTATGAACCATGTCCCCTGGATTGGTATCTCTCTCTAATGGTCATGAATCAAGTGATATCTAATGTAAGCTTGGGGAGATGGAAAAGTTATAAAGTTGTGTTGTTGGCTGCTGCGTTCCCCAACCACTTATTCCAAAATTCGCTTGGAATTGTAGAAATATTCAAGACTCTGTTCAAACTACCTCGTATATTGATGCCATTTCACACTTAAGGCATAGGGTACAGGTTAGGTATGCAGTATAAACCAAAATATTGTGTTCTTCATGAAACCATCAGCTGGTCACATTGCACCCCAAAGCGCAGTCTGTATGTGCCATTTATTCTTGGACAGGTGTTTTGTCTAAAGTATTGAAGGACAATCATAAGTGGAATTAGGTAGGAACGACCCTGTTCTATTGCCCTCAAACTAACCTGGTTCCAAAGCCATGTTTTAGAGGCATTTCATCCACATAATATTCAGTGTAGATAAAGAAGCCAGTCAAATGCTATTTAAGGTATGTGGTAACAATCAGCTACCCATCATACAGAGAACTGTCTTAGCAATGTGTCATCTTGATTCATAGTCATACAAGCTATAGGTGACTGGCTGTTCAGCCATTTCCATCCTCTGCAAATATCAGAAGAAGAAACAAATTAGTAAATATAGCCCAGAAACTGTAAACCAAACAATATGTCTGACTTTCTACTTATTAGTTAGATGATTATGGGATCCTGTGTAAAATCTTTTCCACAAATTATCCACATTCAGTCTTTCAGCTGAGACCATAAATTTTCAGGAATCCTACTTTTCTTCTGTCAGAATTTTGTCATTATTTTCTTGTTCTAGGACATTTCATTGCAATAAAGACACAGGATTGCTTCCATTTTCCAAATGATTGTATCAAGTATTTGTGTCTTATTCCCACCTATTATTTCCATGCCCACATTACTTATACCATACCTTTCCTCCCCCAGGTGATATTTGCTTGCTTAGAGAATAGATAAGTGTATCAATTTCATCAGGGCTTTCTCTTTAGCCTAATATTAGCATGTAGAATGTAATAGGAAAGGAATTTGAGGTATGATCCTGCCACTTACTAGCATTGCTATATTCAAATTAACTTCAAATTTAGCTTTAAGAAGAAGTTATAATCTACTTTTAATAACCTGGATATACATGCATACAGCTAAACTTAATTGTATGAACCATGTCCCCTGGATTGGTATCTCTCTCTAATGGTCATGAATCAAGTGATATCTAATGTAAGCTTGGGGAGATGGAAAAGTTATAAAGTTGTGTTGTTGGCTGCTGCGTTCCCCAACCACTTATTCCCAAATTCTAAAAGCATTTCCAGTGAAGCCTCTGTAACTCATTTGCAAAAATATTCATTTCGTCAATTTAGGTAGCCATTCAAACATACAACTTATTTTAAATTGCAAATATGTATCTATTACATTTTCAATGAGACCAGTAGAACCAGTGATCTGAAGTTTATTATAAGGACTGTGATTTCATTTTTACATAATATAATATTGCTTTGAATATGTATTTCTTATTGTTGTTGTTATTGTTATTGTTGTGTCCAACTCTTTGCAACCCCTTGGACCGCAGCACTTCAAGCTCCTTTGTCTTTCATTATCTCACAAAGTTCTCTCGAGTTCATGTCCATTGAGTCAGTGTTGCTATCTAACACCCTCAATTGGCCCCTTCTCCTTTTGTCTTCAATCCTTCCCAGCATCAGGGTCTTTCCAATGAGTCATCTCTTGCTTCAAGTGACAAAAATATTGGAACTTCAGCTTCAGCATGAGTCTTAACAATATATATTGGGTTGATTTCCTGTAGGATTGACTGGTTTGATCTCCTTGCAGTCCAAGACACTCTCAGGTCTGCTCCAGTACCACAATTCAAAAGCAATTCTTCAGTGCTTAGCCTTCCTTATGGCCCAACTCTCACATCCATCCATGATTATTGAAAAGGTCATAGCTTTGACTATATGGATCTTTGTTGGCAAAGTGATGTCTCTGCTTTTTTAATGTGCTGTCTAGGTTTGTCATAGCTTTCCTTCCAAGGAGCAAGTGTCTTTTGATTTCATGGCTTCAATCACCATCTGCAGAGATTTTGGAGCCCAAGA
Source organism: Tragulus kanchil (assembly GCA_022376925.1). NCBI lineage: Eukaryota > Metazoa > Chordata > Mammalia > Artiodactyla > Tragulidae > Tragulus > Tragulus kanchil. The sequence continues at coordinate 12,330,955 of JAIOJX010000026.1, read as the reverse complement.
TAACAAAATTTGTCACTAATTCCACTTTTCCCCCTTCTGGTAATATTTGCCATGAAGTGATAGGACCAGATACCATGATCTAGTATTTTTAATGTTGAGTTTCAAGCCAGTTTTTTCCCTCTCCTTTCTCACCCTCATCAGGAGGCTCTTTAACTCCTCTGCACTTTCTCCCATGAGAGTGGGATATGCTTTGTACACTAGTAATAATCAAGTGTATACTTTGATCATAAGAAATGTATGCTTGTGAATAAATTTATGTATGTTCACAATTATTTGCAGTTAGAATCCTTCAATAATGCTCACTATATTTGGGTCTGTTAAAGAATATTTTTTAACTCAAGTCAATGCCCATTTGTATCTCCTGTAGAGCTCCTAGTAGGATCCACTATAGTCTACTTACCAGCTAACAGATACTTTTTCTCAGGAAATTTTGTCTAAAGCCATCTTCAGTCATTTCTTTTCTCCTGATAAGGAAGTACAGCACATGTGTTACTTCAATAGATGTGCAACCAAATATGTATTTGTTTGACAAATCTTTGCACTGTTAAGTTCATTTATTTCATGAATCCAGGTCTGAAAACATTTCTAAGGATCTGATTTAGGCAGTAGTTTTAAATATTCCAATGCACTTCTGAGCTGGCTACCAGGTATTGTTGATGAGTCTTCATGATTCACCCCGATTTTTCCTCTAAATTTCCACAGATATTTTCAGAATTTAGTCTGTGACATGAGGATGATTTTGTTGCATAATTATGTAGAGCCAGTTTATAGGACCATACTGCCAGCTTATGGCTTTAGGATCTGTAAATGTCCAGCTCCCTCTGTGAGGACTCTAACTCATTGTATTACTAAATAGTGACTCTCAGCTTTAGTGATGGTGTAGATTTGGCCTTATTCTTTTCCACTAAGCATCTTTGCTTCCCTTCCCAGAGATTTACAGTTTGCATGATACTATACATCCCATTTTCAAATATCAATGCTATCTTAAATGAGAACAAAACAAAAACAAAGAAACATGTATTTTTGGTTTGGAGAAAATCATATAATTTAAACTAACTAACTATGGCCATAAGAAGATCCCACAAGCTTCTATTAACAAACAGAGGCAGAGAAACTGCCTATGTGTGGCTTAACTTCCCTGAAATCATTTGAACCCCTTACATTGCATCCTCTTGATTATATCATTTTCACTTATTGAGTGAGGGCTGCTGAGCAGCTCCTTTTATTATCTGTATGTTTTACTAGTATTACCAGAGACACGATTGTTATTTTGGGCTGAGGATTACCTGATGTATGTCTGTTGTATAATTTCAACAAACACCTGGTAGCAAGTTAATGATTGTCTTTATTGAAGAATTGCATCAGGTAGTTTTGTCCAAAATTCAATTTTGCTTATACTCTAACTGCAGACATTTCTGAAATCATTTATTCAACTGAATTAAATGCACAAATGTTTCACCCTGTGCATAGCAGTTTATGACTTTTTTAAGAAAAAAAAACTTTAGTAAAGTATTATTTACATGTTGTAAACTGCACATATTGAATGAACAATATGATGCATTTTGATACATGTGGACACTTGTAAAAGCAACACTGCAATAAATATTATAACTATAACAATTATCCTCAAATATTATCTCATGTTCCTCTGTTAATTTCCCTTTCCATTTCCCCCTACCACTTCCTGTCCCACACAACCTCTGACTTACTTTCTGTCTTGATAGATTAGTTTGAAATGTGTAAAATTTTATACAAATTAGACCATTGAGTGTATATTCAGTTTTATCTGACTTCTTTCACTAAATGTAATTATTTCAAAATTCATCCTTGAACATATTAAAAGTTCATTGTTTTTTTAATTGCTGACTAATATTCCATTAGATTACATATTACAATTTTATCCAGCTTGCCTTTTTATTGGTTTTGGTGCTTATCAATAAACCTGCTACCAGCATTCACATCAAAGCTTTGATGTGAACATAAATTAACACTACACTGAGAATGGGATTTCTGAGCCATATGGTAATTTTATGCTAAAATTCATAAGAAACTGTTAAACTGTTTTCTAAAGTGGTCAGACTGTGTTGCATTTACATAAGCAAAATTGCCTGATGCCCTCCACAGCCCTCACTTCCATACATGACTACTGAAAAGTCATGGCTTTGATTATATGGACCTTTGTTTGCAAAGTAATGTTTCTGTTATTTGGTCTATTTTTTAATGTAATGAGTTACATTAACTGACCTTCAAATATAAAACCAAATTGGAATCTTGGAATACCTATTAATGACACTTGGGCTTGATTTTAATAAGTAGTTTGGGTTTGGTTTGCCAAAACTTTTACAAATTTTACCTGTTTGTTTAAGAGGGACATTAGTCATTAGTTAATTTTTCCTTTGAAGTCTTTGTCTTTATTGAAGAATTGCATCAGGTAGTTTTGTCCAAAATTCAATTTTGCTTATACTCTAACTGCAGACATTTCTGAAATCATTTATTCAACTGAATTAAATGCACAAATGTTTCACCCTGTGCATAGCAGTTTATGACTTTTTTAAGAAAAAAAAACTTTAGTAAAGTATTATTTACATGTTGTAAACTGCACATATTGAATGAACAATATGATGCATTTTGATACATGTGGACACTTGTAAAAGCAACACTGCAATAAATATTATAACTATAACAATTATCCTCAAATATTATCTCATGTTCCTCTGTTAATTTCCCTTTCCATTTCCCCCTACCACTTCCTGTCCCACACAACCTCTGACTTACTTTCTGTCTTGATAGATTAGTTTGAAATGTGTAAAATTTTATACAAATTAGACCATTGAGTGTATATTCAGTTTTATCTGACTTCTTTCACTAAATGTAATTATTTCAAAATTCATCCTTGAACATATTAAAAGTTCATTGTTTTTTTAATTGCTGACTAATATTCCATTAGATTACATATTACAATTTTATCCAGCTTGCCTTTTTATTGGTTTTGGTGCTTATCAATAAACCTGCTACCAGCATTCACATCAAAGCTTTGATGTGAACATAAATTAACACTACACTGAGAATGGGATTTCTGAGCCATATGGTAATTTTATGCTAAAATTCATAAGAAACTGTTAAACTGTTTTCTAAAGTGGTCAGACTGTGTTGCATTTACATAAGCAAAATTGCCTGATGCCCTCCACAGCCCTCACTTCCATACATGACTACTGAAAAGTCATGGCTTTGATTATATGGACCTTTGTTTGCAAAGTAATGTTTCTGTTATTTGGTCTATTTTTTAATGTAATGAGTTACATTAACTGACCTTCAAATATAAAACCAAATTGGAATCTTGGAATACCTATTAATGACACTTGGGCTTGATTTTAATAAGTAGTTTGGGTTTGGTTTGCCAAAACTTTTACAAATTTTACCTGTTTGTTTAAGAGGGACATTAGTCATTAGTTAATTTTTCCTTTGAAGTCTTTGGCTTTATTATTGCCATCATAGAAAAGATTGGGGAAGATTTTTTCATTATTTTCAGTATTCTGAAAATTTGATTATAATAGTTCTATTTCTCCCTAAGGGCTTCATAATCTGTCAAGAAAGTCATGCAGTCATAGAGATATTCTTTTGGTGGGAAGGTTGCACTTGCAAATAGAATGTTTGATATATGGAATTCTCATCAAATGTCTAGATTCTTTTTTGCCTGAAAATTGTAATTGTATTCTTTCTACTTGTTTTGTTTTGATTACACTGGTTAACAGTTTATCACTTTTATTCCTCTCAAAAAATCAGCTTTTTGTTTAGCTGATTTTCTCTATAGGCTTTGTCTTTTATATTTCATTGATTTCCACTCTCTCTGGTCTTTCTTATTTTCTTACTTCTACTTACTTTTCATTTAATTGCTCTTTGTTCCTTAAAAAAGTAGAAGCTGTGTCCACTGAGTGAACCACACCTATTTCTATTCTAATATGACATATTTATGCTCTAAATTCCTCCCAAGTGATGCAAGGGCATCTCACATATTCTTACATATTATGACATATTGATATTTCATTTTCATTCAGTATAAAACATTCACTAAATCCTTCATAGCTCAGCTGGTAAAGAATCCACCTACAATGCAGGAGACCTGGTGTGATTTCTGAGTCACAAAGATCCCCTGGAGAAGGGATAGGCCACCCTCTCCAGTTTTCTTGGGCTTCCATGGTGGATCAGACAGTAAAGAATTCACCTACATTGCAGGAGACCTGGGCTCAATCCCTGGATTGGAACGATCCCTGGAGAAGGAAAAAGCTATCCACTCCAGTATTCTTGCCTGTAAAAGTTCCCAGCTCATCCGTGTGTCGCAAAGAGCCAGGTAAGACTGAGAAACTTTGATTTCTTGTTTGATCCATAGATTATTTAAAAGTATATTATTTTGGTAGCTAATTTTTGAGAGATTTTCATTGTTTGATCCAATTTTATGTATTGGTGGCTTCAAATATAAAACCAAATTGGAATCTTGGAATACCTATTAATGACACTTGGGCTTGATTTTAATAAGTAGTTTGGGTTTGGTTTGCCAAAACTTTTACAAATTTTACCTGTTTGTTTAAGAGGGACATTAGTCATTAGTTAATTTTTCCTTTGAAGTCTTTGGCTTTATTATTGCCATCATAGAAAAGTTTGGGGGAAGATTTTTTCATTATTTTCAGTATTCTGAAAATTTGATTATAATAGTTCTATTTCTCCCTAAGGGCTTCATAATCTGTCAAGAAAGTCATGCAGTCATAGAGATATTCTTTTGGTGGGAAGGTTGCACTTGCAAATAGAATGTTTGATATATGGAATTCTCATCAAATGTCTAGATTCTTTTTTGCCTGAAAATTGTAATTGTATTCTTTCTACTTGTTTTGTTTTGATTACACTGGTTAACAGTTTATCACTTTTATTCCTCTCAAAAAATCAGCTTTTTGTTTAGCTGATTTTCTCTATAGGCTTTGTCTTTTATATTTCATTGATTTCCACTCTCTCTGGTCTTTCTTATTTTCTTACTTCTACTTACTTTTCATTTAATTGCTCTTTGTTCCTTAAAAAAGTAGAAGCTGTGTCCACTGAGTGAACCACACCTATTTCTATTCTAATATGACATATTTATGCTCTAAATTCCTCCCAAGTGATGCAAGGGCATCTCACATATTCTTACATATTATGACATATTGATATTTCATTTTCATTCAGTATAAAACATTCACTAAATCCTTCATAGCTCAGCTGGTAAAGAATCCACCTACAATGCAGGAGACCTGGTGTGATTTCTGAGTCACAAAGATCCCCTGGAGAAGGGATAGGCCACCCTCTCCAGTTTTCTTGGGCTTCCATGGTGGATCAGACAGTAAAGAATTCACCTACATTGCAGGAGACCTGGGCTCAATCCCTGGATTGGAACGATCCCTGGAGAAGGAAAAAGCTATCCACTCCAGTATTCTTGCCTGTAAAAGTTCCCAGCTCATCCGTGTGTCGCAAAGAGCCAGGTAAGACTGAGAACTTTGACTTTCAAATTGCTTTTTGATTTCTTGTTTGATCCATAGATTATTTAAAAGTATATTATTTTGGTAGCTAATTTTTGAGAGATTTTATTTCAGACATCATATTGTTATTGATTTTACTTCAATTTTATTGTGATTAGAGATTAAAATTTGTATGACTTGATTCTTTAAAAATTATTGAGACTACATTTATAGAAAACATGGCCTATATTGGGAAATATTCTGTGTACATTAGAAATGAATGAGTTCTACTATGATTTGTCACTGTATCCTAACTCCTTAAGCTAGTTGCTACTGTCTTTCAAATATGCTATACCATAACTGACTTTTTTATTCTCATATTCTTTGCTTTGGGTTTAATTTACTCTTACTTCTCTATTTTTTTTTTCCTTAAGTGAAAAACCCAGGTTACTTAGTTATTGCTATTTCTTATTTTCTAATATAAACATTTCTTGCCATAACTTTTTCTCTAAGAATTGCTTTAATCGTACTTCACAATTTTGATATATTTTCTTTTCATTTTCAGTAGGATGAAAATATACATTTTTATCCTTTGAAACTTCCTCTGTGACTTATGGCTAACTTATAAATATTTTGTTTAATTTTCTAATTATTGGAGGTTTGTCTCAACATATCTTGCTTTTATTGATTTCTATTTTAGTTTTATTTTCAACTATTTTAAATGTGTTAATACTTGTTTTGTGATTTAGTATGTGCTCTATCTTGGTGATTTTTCCATGTACATGTAATAATATATATATATTCTCCTCTTGAGTATAATATTTCCTATATCAATTAGGTCAAGTTAATTTATAGTGAAGTGTATGTTATTTATAAGTTTATAATTTTTTTCCTTTTTATCAGTTACTGAGAAAAGAATATTAAATTTCCAAGTATAATTATGGCTTCTTTTCAGCTTTTATATTTATCAGGTTTCATCGAATCTATGTTGAAGTTGTTCCCATTGTTTACCTTTTCCACTAGATCCTTCAGCACATGTTAATTATTTAAATTTTGTGTCTTACACTTAGAGCTTAGTTTTTATGTATGGAGCAGTCTAGTTCTGATAGGTACTTTGTCTGTTCAGAATGTTTTGTCTTGCCTTTTTGTGTACCATATTTGTTGTTGCTATTAAAAGCCAAATATATAGAGAACAATGAATATTAATATAAGTACTTTTATTCTTGTGGACCTACTTAGGAGAAGATTTCTCTTTCTCTTAGATCTTTAGTGGCCTTTCTATTCATTTTGTTAGGTATGGAATGAGTTTGACACTTGTTGCTTTGCTTACCTTTATCACCCCAAGGTTCTAATTTTTCTAGTGATAGTTTGTGTTTCTTTGTGTGAGATCATTTGCCAGAGAACTTTTCTCCATATTCTTCTCACTTTCAAATCTTCCTACTTGTCTTTGTACATTTTTTTTGCGCTGTCACCCAGAGAGAATATTTTTCTTGCAGCTTTCCCTGATGCATCTTTACTACTATTATTTTTCTTGATGCTTGTTAGAATTGTGATGTGGACTGGGGAAAGGCAGCACACATCCATACTCTGAATAAGGTTCATTGTTAGACAAAGGCTACATACCTTCATCTCTGAGTTCTAGCTGCCATGACTATTTGTGCCCTCTTCCAGATATACCTCTGAGCCTAACAGTATTTTTTGGCACACCTTCCTTTTTAAAATACTTTGGAAAAAGTATTTTCAAACTTTTAAATTACTTTTTCTGTGTATTGTCTCTTATTAATATCGATCCCCACCAGTTCACTCAGCACACAGGTACACCTTGGAGGTATTGAAAGTTTGGTTCCAGACTACTAGAATAAGTCAAATATCATATAAAATTGAACCATGTTAAATTTGTAGTTTCCCAGTGCATATATTAAAGTTGTGTTTACACTATATTTTAGTCTATTAAGTGTGAGATAGCATTACATCTAAAAATGTGCATGCCATCATTAAAAAATACTTTATTGCTAAAAAATGTTAACAATCATTTGAGCTATCAGCATGTTGTAATTGGAGGAGGAGGGGGAGGTTGTGTCTTGATGTTAATGGTTGCTGATCAGACTAGTGTTTCCTGAGGGTTGGGGTGGCTGTGGCACCCCAGGGTATCACAGAGTAGCTTATCAGGGTGGCTGATCTCAATCAGGGTGGTGCTTTCTGAGGTTTGGGGGTAGCTGTGGTAATTTCCTAAAATAAGACATTTAAGTTGCTGTATCGATTGACTTTTCTTTCATGATATCTCTGTAGCATATAATGCTGTTTGATATTACTTTACCATAGCATAACTCCTTTCAAAACTGGGGTAAGTCCTTCAAACCCTGCTAATTGTTACTTTACCAACTAAGTTTATGTCATATTCTGAATCCTGTTTTGTCATTTCAATAATTTTCACAGAATCGTCACCATGAGTAGATTCTATCTCAAGAAACTACTTTCTTTGCTCATCCATAAAAAAGAACTACCGATTAACATTTTATCATGAGATTGTAGCAATACATTACTATCTTCAGATTCTAACTTTAGTTCTCCACTAAGTTATCCAAGAAGGTTGGAATCATGATTTCTCAAAGTCCTATGAAGGTTCATATTTTGATCTCTTGCCTTGAATAATGGGGCTTCTCAAGTGGCACTTGTGGTAAAGAACCCACCTGCCAATGCAGGAGGCATACGACGTGCATGTTTTATCCCTAGGTCAGGAAGATTCACTGGAGAAGAGCATGGCAATTCACTTCAGTATTTTTGCCTGGAGAATTGCATGGACAGAGGAGCCTGGCAGTCTATATAGTCCATAGGGTCACAAAATGTATATATTTGACCATGGCACTTTTTGCTTTATTTTTATATATCTTTAAATGAGCTAGAGTTTTCAGGACACGATATTTGTAAGGAATTTCTGACACAGTGGGTAGAAAAGAGTAGCATCATATTTTTGAGTTCAGTTAATTTTCACAACTGAAAGATTCTCTTTTTCTTTACTGGCATAAAGATATACTTCTTTATGAAATGTAGCTCATCTTCAGCAAGTGGTGCTGCAAAGTTGGACAGCTGCATGTAAATCAATGAAGTTGTAGCACATCCTTACATCATGCACAAAAATAAACTCCAAATGACTTAAAGACTTAAACATGAGACATGATACCATAAAACTCCTAGAAAAGAGCATAGGCAAAACATTCCCCTACATACATAAATTGTGAAAATGTTTTGTTAGATTAGTCTCCAAGGCAATAGACATAAAACCAAAAATAAACAATTGGGACATAATCAAACTTGCAAGCTTTAGACAGCAAAAGAAACCATAAAAAAAGAAAGAAAAGAAAAGACAACCTATAGGATGGGAGGAAATATTTGCAAATGATGTGACTGACAAGGGCTTTATCTCCAAAATATACAAAGAGCTCATACATCTCAACAGCAACAACAAAAGCAATCCAAAAAATCAACAGAAAATCTTATTAAACATTTCTCGAAAAGGACACACAAATGGCCAGTAAACACATAAATTGAAGTTCAACATCATTAATTATTAGAAAAATGCAAATAAAAACTACAATGAAATACCACCTCACATTAGTCAGAATGGTCATCATTACAAAACCTATAAATAGCAATTGCTAGAGAGAGTGGGGAAGAAAGGGGACCCTCCAACTGTTACACTCTTGACCCTCCCACTAATGATGGAAATATAAGTTGGTGCAGGAACTATGGAAAACAGTATGGAGGTACCTTAGGAAACTAAAAACTAAATTACTATATGATCCATTAATCCCACCTCTTGGTATATACCCAGATGAAACTATAGCTCAAAAAGATAGATGCACTCCTCTGTTCATAGATGTACTATTCACAATAACAAGACATGGAAACAAAGCAAATGTCCATTCACATAGAAATGGATAGAGATATGGTAAATATTTATAATGAAATATAACTCAGCCATATAAAAGGACAAAATAATACCACTTGCAGCAACATGGATAGACCTACTGAGTGAAGTAAGTTAGATAGAGAAAGACACATACCATATGATATTACTAAAATCTGACACAAATGAGCATAAGTATAAAACAGAAACAAACTCATAAACATAGAGAATAGACTTGTTGCCAAGGGTGTGGACGGAGGGAGATGGAAAGACTGGGAGTTGACGTTGGTAGATGCCAGCTCTTATATTTAGAATGGATAAACAACAAAGTCTTATCTGGTACAAATGACTTAAAGACTTAAACATGAGACATGATACCATAAAACTCCTAGAAAAGAGCATAGGCAAAACATTCCCCTACATACATAAATTGTGAAAATGTTTTGTTAGATTAGTCTCCAAGGCAATAGACATAAAACCAAAAATAAACAATTGGGACATAATCAAACTTGCAAGCTTTAGACAGCAAAAGAAACCATAAAAAAAGAAAGAAAAGAAAAGACAACCTATAGGATGGGAGGAAATATTTGCAAATGATGTGACTGACAAGGGCTTTATCTCCAAAATATACAAAGAGCTCATACATCTCAACAGCAACAACAAAAGCAATCCAAAAAATCAACAGAAAATCTTATTAAACATTTCTCGAAAAGGACACACAAATGGCCAGTAAACACATAAATTGAAGTTCAACATCATTAATTATTAGAAAAATGCAAATAAAAACTACAATGAAATACCACCTCACATTAGTCAGAATGGTCATCATTACAAAACCTATAAATAGCAATTGCTAGAGAGAGTGGGGAAGAAAGGGGACCCTCCAACTGTTACACTCTTGACCCTCCCACTAATGATGGAAATATAAGTTGGTGCAGGAACTATGGAAAACAGTATGGAGGTACCTTAGGAAACTAAAAACTAAATTACTATATGATCCATTAATCCCACCTCTTGGTATATACCCAGATGAAACTATAGCTCAAAAAGATAGATGCACTCCTCTGTTCATAGATGTACTATTCACAATAACAAGACATGGAAACAAAGCAAATGTCCATTCACATAGAAATGGATAGAGATATGGTAAATATTTATAATGAAATATAACTCAGCCATATAAAAGGACAAAATAATACCACTTGCAGCAACATGGATAGACCTACTGAGTGAAGTAAGTTAGATAGAGAAAGACACATACCATATGATATTACTAAAATCTGACACAAATGAGCATAAGTATAAAACAGAAACAAACTCATAAACATAGAGAATAGACTTGTTGCCAAGGGTGTGGACGGAGGGAGATGGAAAGACTGGGAGTTGACGTTGGTAGATGCCAGCTCTTATATTTAGAATGGATAAACAACAAAGTCTTACTGTACAGCACAGGGAACTATATCTAATATCCTGGGATAAATCATAATGGAAGAGAATATAAAGATAATGCATACATGTGTGTAACTGAGTCACTTTGCTGTATAGCAGAGATCGACACAACAATGAAAATCAGCTAAACTTCAATTAAAAAAATAAAGAGTTAAAACCATAGTTTATGTTTTTTGAACCACGCAAAATCCGAGGAAGCTATTGCCATCAGTTCTAAGCTCAGTTTGCATTCCCATTGTTGCAAACAAAAGTTGTATTCATTTTCAACTTCTTTTGCTTTTGGGTCTATCTGCTAGTAATGGGCCATCTGAGTGATTCTACTTCTAAATTTATATTCTGTGATTTCTACTTGATCACAGTTGCTTTGGGAAGGAAACTCATGTACTTTGAAGTGTTTAAAGTATTTTTATCTCCATACAGGCATATTTGTTCAGTTCATTCCCTCAGTCAGTGGTGTCCAACTCTTTGCCACCCCATAGACTGCAGCACACCAGGTTTCCCTTGCTCAAACTCATGTCCATTGACTTAGTGATACCATCCAAACAACTCATCCTCTGTCGTGCCCTTCTCCTTCTGCCTTCTATTTTCCCAGTATCAGGGTCTTTTCCAATGAAAGTCACTTCACATTGGTGATCCAAGTATGGGAGCTTCAGTTGCATCATCAGTCCTTCCAATGAATATTCAGGATTGCCTATATTATAGACATATAAACTATAGCTCAAAAAGATAGATGCACTCCTCTGTTCATAGATGTACTATTCACAATAACAAGACATGGAAACAAAGCAAATGTCCATTCACATAGAAATGGATAGAGATATGGTAAATATTTATAATGAAATATAACTCAGCCATATAAAAGGACAAAATAATACCACTTGCAGCAACATGGATAGACCTACTGAGTGAAGTAAGTTAGATAGAGAAAGACACATACCATATGATATTACTAAAATCTGACACAAATGAGCATAAGTATAAAACAGAAACAAACTCATAAACATAGAGAATAGACTTGTTGCCAAGGGTGTGGACGGAGGGAGATGGAAAGACTGGGAGTTGACGTTGGTAGATGCCAGCTCTTATATTTAGAATGGATAAACAACAAAGTCTTACTGTACAGCACAGGGAACTATATCTAATATCCTGGGATAAATCATAATGGAAGAGAATATAAAGATAATGCATACATGTGTGTAACTGAGTCACTTTGCTGTATAGCAGAGATCGACACAACAATGAAAATCAGCTAAACTTCAATTAAGAAAATAAAGAGTTAAAACCATAGTTTATGTTTTTTGAACCACGCAAAATCCGAGGAAGCTATTGCCATCAGTTCTAAGCTCAGTTTGCATTCCCATTGTTGCAAACAAAAGTTGTATTCATTTTCAACTTCTTTTGCTTTTGGGTCTATCTGCTAGTAATGGGCCATCTGAGTGATTCTACTTCTAAATTTATATTCTGTGATTTCTACTTGATCACAGTTGCTTTGGGAAGGAAACTCATGTACTTTGAAGTGTTTAAAGTATTTTTATCTCCATACAGGCATATTTGTTCAGTTCATTCCCTCAGTCAGTGGTGTCCAACTCTTTGCCACCCCATAGACTGCAGCACACCAGGTTTCCCTTGCTCAAACTCATGTCCATTGACTTAGTGATACCATCCAAACAACTCATCCTCTGTCGTGCCCTTCTCCTTCTGCCTTCTATTTTTCCCAGTATCAGGGTCTTTTCCAATGAAAGTCACTTCACATTGGTGATCCAAGTATGGGAGCTTCAGTTGCATCATCAGTCCTTCCAATGAATATTCAGGATTGCCTATATTATAGACATATAAATATATGTTAATATATGTATTACAATGTGCAGATATATTGATTTTTTCATGATAAGGCAAAAAGATTTGTACATTTTTATGCACCAAGTAACTATACTGTGATTTAGGCACATGGTACATCATAAACCTAAGGATAGGTGTTATTTCCATTAACAGTAGACACAGCATATATTATTGATAACCATACATACCCTTGCAATAAGGCGGTGATGATATATGGAAGAAATTGCATGAAGATCATCAGATAACATCCCATCTAATATTTCATAATATATTTACATATATGTTATGATATATTCACATATATATAATTTGCTGTGTGAAGTTATATATTTTAATATGTATATTATATTTGCATTTAAATTCACATGACAAAGGGATTGAAAAATAAATATTTTGATCTAGATGGGATACATTTAAAATGTTTGCACCTAGATAGTGAAGAGAAAATAATCATTTCAATGCAATCATATTCCTTTTAGTAAATACTTCTTATTGTGCCTATATTCCATCAACATCTAATGTTAAACAACTTGAAAATCCTTATAAATGTTCAGTAGTGAAATATTGCTATTTTGAGTTGTGAGTAATATATTCCTCCACAGTTTATTTATAAGAAACTTTCAGGATGCAATTTTGCTTATTTCAGTTTCCCACAGTGTAAAACTTGTCTCATGGATTCAAGTTAAATTTATATTCTGAGTGATTCTACTTCTAAATTTATATTCTGTGATTTCTACTTGATCACAGTTGCTTTGGGAAGGAAACTCATGTACTTTGAAGTGTTTAAAGTATTTTTATCTCCATACAGGCATATTTGTTCAGTTCATTCCCTCAGTCAGTGGTGTCCAACTCTTTGCCACCCCATAGACTGCAGCACACCAGGTTTCCCTTGCTCAAACTCATGTCCATTGACTTAGTGATACCATCCAAACAACTCATCCTCTGTCGTGCCCTTCTCCTTCTGCCTTCTATTTTCACAGTGTCAGGGTCTTTTCCAATGAAAGTCACTTCACATTGGTGATCCAAGTATGGGAGCTTCAGTTGCATCATCAGTCCTTCCAATGAATATTCAGGATTGCCTATATTATAGACATATAAATATATGTTAATATATGTATTACAATGTGCAGATATATTGATTTTTTCATGATAAGGCAAAAAGATTTGTACATTTTTATGCACCAAGTAACTATACTGTGATTTAGGCACATGGTACATCATAAACCTAAGGATAGGTGTTATTTCCATTAACAGTAGACACAGCATATATTATTGATAACCATACATACCCTTGCAATAAGGCGGTGATGATATATGGAAGAAATTGCATGAAGATCATCAGATAACATCCCATCTAATATTTCATAATATATTTACATATATGTTATGATATATTCACATATATATAATTTGCTGTGTGAAGTTATATATTTTAATATGTATATTATATTTGCATTTAAATTCACATGACAAAGGGATTGAAAAATAAATATTTTGATCTAGATGGGATACATTTAAAATGTTTGCACCTAGATAGTGAAGAGAAAATAATCATTTCAATGCAATCATATTCCTTTTAGTAAATACTTCTTATTGTGCCTATATTCCATCAACATCTAATGTTAAACAACTTGAAAATCCTTATAAATGTTCAGTAGTGAAATATTGCTATTTTGAGTTGTGAGTAATATATTCCTCCACAGTTTATTTATAAGAAACTTTCAGGATGCAATTTTGCTTATTTCAGTTTCCCACAGTGTAAAACTTGTCTCATGGATTCAAGTTTTTATGCATATTTTATCTACAAATTATTTAAATTCACATGTCAGACTTTGATTTAGAGATCAATAAAGTGAAACATTACGGCTTTAGTTGATTTTTAGCAGTCTCTAGATAGGACCTGGTTAGTGGAAAGTACAATTTTGTAAGTATTTAGGTTTTAATGTTGGTATATTGAAGTGGAAGTACCTCTAAAACCTGGTCATACTTTTAAATACCAGAATTTATTGCTGAGCATATGCACTGGGTGATTTTAATTTTTCTTTTGAGTCAGCATTGGCAGCATATTAGACTCCTGTAATAGCATAATTAACCAGACCATTTTGTCTGTTTCATATTTTAGCTATACTTAAATACAGTAACTTTAAGATATTTAAATATAAGGACACACAGATATCATGAGTTTTGTTTTTTAGGTCGTAGCAGTCTAACAGCATAAATTCCATGTGGTAAAAATAAAATACATTGCTGTATCATATATAATATCATTTAGAAAGTGGAGTATATAATGTTAATATGTAGATATATTTTCCTTTTCAATGTTATAAAAGTCATATATATGCAATTATTTATAGCCATGTTGTCCGAGAGACTCACAGGAAAAACCCACACTTCTTGCCTTTCATTATAATTTTAAATGGCACTCCTGGATGTAAACATTTTCTCTACTCTGTCATATTTCTCGCCTTTCTTTACCTCCTCTACATTTGTTTCTAGTGGGTCTTTGGCTTCAGGTGGGAAATAGACTCCTAGTCCTTAAAATGGAGTCTGTGAGTGAAAATAAATATTTTGATCTAGATGGGATACATTTAAAATGTTTGCACCTAGATAGTGAAGAGAAAATAATCATTTCAATGCAATCATATTCCTTTTAGTAAATACTTCTTATTGTGCCTATATTCCATCAACATCTAATGTTAAACAACTTGAAAATCCTTATAAATGTTCAGTAGTGAAATATTGCTATTTTGAGTTGTGAGTAATATATTCCTCCACAGTTTATTTATAAGAAACTTTCAGGATGCAATTTTGCTTATTTCAGTTTCCCACAGTGTAAAACTTGTCTCATGGATTCAAGTTTTTATGCATATTTTATCTACAAATTATTTAAATTCACATGTCAGACTTTGATTTAGAGATCAATAAAGTGAAACATTACGGCTTTAGTTGATTTTTAGCAGTCTCTAGATAGGACCTGGTTAGTGGAAAGTACAATTTTGTAAGTATTTAGGTTTTAATGTTGGTATATTGAAGTGGAAGTACCTCTAAAACCTGGTCATACTTTTAAATACCAGAATTTATTGCTGAGCATATGCACTGGGTGTTTTTAAATTTTTTCTTTTGAGTCAGCATTGGCAGCATATTAGACTCCTGTAATAGCATAATTAACCAGACCATTTTGTCTGTTTCATATTTTAGCTATACTTAAATACAGTAACTTTAAGATATTTAAATATAAGGACACACAGATATCATGAGTTTTGTTTTTTAGGTCGTAGCAGTCTAACAGCATAAATTCCATGTGGTAAAAATAAAATACATTGCTGTATCATATATAATATCATTTAGAAAGTGGAGTATATAATGTTAATATGTAGATATATTTTCCTTTTCAATGTTATAAAAGTCATATATATGCAATTATTTATAGCCATGTTGTCCGAGAGACTCACAGGAAAAACCCACACTTCTTGCCTTTCATTATAATTTTAAATGGCACTCCTGGATGTAAACATTTTCTCTACTCTGTCATATTTCTCGCCTTTCTTTACCTCCTCTACATTTGTTTCTAGTGGGTCTTTGGCTTCAGGTGAAAAGCAAATGGAGTTGAGCATTTCTTCAGCCTGTCAAGTCCTTGGAGGGAGAAAACTTTCCTAGTAGCTGCCTATCATTGGCTTGCTACCTCAAGGTTTGTCCAAAGTTGCTGTAGCAGAAGTAACAATAACAATAACATTTATTTCTATTTTAAACCACTTATTTTCTGATCTAATAGAAACTCATATTGATTTCCCTTCAGTGTTTGACTCATTTACTGAGGGTAAATGAGCCAGCGATATGCATTATGACTGATCTGGGAACATACATATCTGTGAACAGCAAAACTCTGTAAAAATTTTTTTAAAAATAAAATTAAATAATTTAAACAAAGAAATAAAATGAGATTTCCTTCTAGTATGGAGGTATGACAATGAAACATGGGAATATGCTGATATAATGAAACATATGTAAACAGGGATACACTTGAGGCATCGGGTCCCTATTACATTACTGAGATAGCCAATCACCAAATTACCCCCCTTTCTTTACAGCAATGAATGTAGAACTGTCCTTGACTTTATAATTGTCCATAAAAAACTTAAATGTTAAAAAAAAAAAACCGTGAATCTTTTAAGAAAATGCCTCTTATTCACCAAATTAAATTGGTCTTAAAATTCTCCTCGAGAACTTCCTTTACTTTAGCAAGCTAAAGATCTCTCTCTCTCTCTCTCTTTTTAAACTTTATCTAGAGAAAAGTATGCTCATCAAGAACATAGTTTTTGTTGTTGGACTTTGACAATTCTGCAGCTTCCACTGACATTTTGTTGAGACTCTTGTTGCCACAAACTAATAGCCTTATCTTTTAAGTAGTGTGCTCATTTTACGTCTAAACCTACCAGAGGCAAACTTGCCAGTAACAGTAAGGGAAATTAATACTGAATCTGTGCTCTAAATAACAAGATTTTCTGCTTCTTCCTCACAATTATTGACTCATAAGTTTTTGCATATTTGATCTGTTTTTACTCATTTTCCTTCATGAAGGACTGACAAATCATTGTTTGACTGTTATCCATCCCCTCTGGTTTTTTGTTTGTTGATTGGTTGGTACTGCCTTATTTATTAGAGGCAATTTTATTAGAGGAAAAAGAGAAAGTTCAAGTTCTTTATAGATCTGATAAATGTCTTTCCTTAGACATTTCTTTTGAGGTGACAAACCTTGCCTTGTGTCATTAATCAACACAGTATTACTTTCCTCGATGTTGTTAATGCATACAATGATGGCTTTCAAAGATATTTTCTCTCCAAAAATTCCACCTGCAAAGGGAACTGCTGGTTTCTCAAGTCAGCAGACAGAAGTAGATTGACCTTAGGGTTGAGTATCAAGGTTATACACAAGAGATATTTTGACTTTTGACTGATTGTGAGCCAGATTCTAATGAATTGGTTGCTGGTAATGCATTGGTAAATTGCTTACCTCCAAGCACTTGCTTTTGTATTATCTTACTTGCATTTATCTTTCTTAATATCATGATTGCACCAAGGACACTCTAAAATTGCAGTAGTCACATTGTAGATAGGCCTTTAGATATAGCCAAAATTGTGTTTTGAGACACACCTTGGAACAAAATGGGAAAAGTTGAATAAAAATGGGAAAAAACTCACAGAGAAATAAAATCTTGTTATAAAAAGAAAGATTACTTTGTTTAATAAAGAAGACCTCCCTCTCTTTTTTCTGTACTGTGAAGATTAATAAGTACCAAATTTTAATCATGAAATCTTGATGGAATTGTTTAATCTAGATACAGTGACAAACTCTCTCTCTCTCTCTCATCTAAATGAATTTTGCTTCATAGATGCCTTCTTCCCATCTTGTGAAGGGGACACAATTAGCCTCTAGAGTGAACTTTTAACTCTCTTCATGTCTGTCTATAGCTGGTGAACTCTAGTTTCCATTTTTCTCTTTCTCTCTTTCTCATTATTTCCCCTTCACTTAGGAAATCAATTCATCATGAAAGTGTACACTTTCTAAGAATATCTGCTATAGAAAATAGATCTAACAGAAAAGGGACAAATTACAGGAGAACATCTCCTACAATATAATGATGCGAGCTTTTATAATCAATTTTGTTATGTTAAATGTCTACATACTCTTGACATTTGAGAATTCAAGAATTTTCCATAAGGAAAGAAACAACCTTCTTTAAAAAATTTTGTTTGTTCTTCCAAAGAAGCAACTCTACAATAGAAAAATAACTAAGCTGCTTTATTATTGACCTTGTAAACAATATTTTATAGTGAAAGGGAAAGCAAGATACTCAGTTTTAAAATATATCTAAATATTCTTTAAAATTTGACATATAAAATAGATGTCTAAATTATTTTTAATAAAATAGGAAAGTTTTATGTAAATATTTTTATAAAAATGAATATTTATGCATCTTAAAATTATCTAAATGGCTTTCAGAAAAATATTATGTCTCCTCTTTAATTTTACCAAAGCATAAAATATTTTATTTTTCTGTATTGTGCAAGACTGAAATATTTTAGTTTGTATAGATATTCAGTTGTTTTCCTGTGACTTAGCATTCTAAGTTTTTTGCATTGATTTAAGGATCAAGGTGATTATAATTAATGCTATAAATTGTTTAAAACTGCAAAAACATGAAATTATGCTTATTCAAAGAAATTTTAAGACTGGAAGCTTTTTAGAAATATTTAATCTTCTGAGATTATTGCATTCTTGCAGATCACAGAGGCCATATATGTGAACTTTATATTGCAATTTACAGATCTTTGATTAGCTTTGGGATTTTAAATTTTTATAAATAATAATAACAGTGTATCTCTGTACCACAAAATTCTAATTTACCCTGGTGTTTTAAATGCATCATAGTGTAGCCATTGAAAAAAAATACAATAAAGGTCTTCATGGCCTGGATAACCATAATGCTATGATTATTCACCTAGATCCAGACATCCTGGAGTGTTAAGTCAAGAGGGACTTAAGAAGCATTATTATGAACAAAGCTACTGGAGGTGGTGGAATTCCAGCTAGGCTATTTAAAGTGCTAAAAGATGGTGTTGTTAGTGTGATGCACTCAGTATGCCAGCAAAGTTGGAAAGCTCAGCACTGACCATAGGACTGGAAAAGGTCAATATTCATTCCAATACTAAAGAAGAGCAGTGACAAAGAACATTCAAACTATTGTATAATTGTGCCAATTCATATGCTAGTAAGGTTATGCTCAAAATACCTCAAGCTAGGCCTCAGCAGTATATGAACCAAGAACTTCCAGATGTACAAGCTGGATTTAGAAAAGGCAGAAGAATCAGAGATAAAATTGCCAATATCCACTTATCTTCAGAAAAACAAAAGAATTCCAGATAAACATCTACTTTAACTTCATTAACTATGTGAAAGTCTTTGACTGTGTGGATCACAACAAACTATGGAAAATTCTTAAAGAGATGGGAATAACAGATCACCTTACCTGTCTCCTGAAAAACCTGTATGTGGGCCAAGAAGCAACAGTTATAACCTTACATGGAAAAATGGACTGGTTCAAGTTGGAAAAGAAGTACGACAAGGCTGTACATTGTCACCTTGTTTTTGTAACTTATATGCAGAATATATCATGTGAAATGCCAAGCTGGATGGATCACAAGCTAGAACTAAAATTGTCTGGGGAAACATCAATAACCTCAAATATTCAGATGATACCTCCCTAATTGCAGAAAGTGAAGACCTAAACAGCCTCTTGATGAAGGTGTAATAGGAGAGTGAAAGACCTGGCTTAAAACTCAACAGTAATAAAACTAAAACAATGGAAAATGGTCCCATCACTTCATAGTGAATAAAAGGGGTAAATGCAGAAGGGGTGATAGATTTTATTTTCTTGGGCTCAAAAACCAGTGGGGTGGTGACTGCAGCTATGAAATTCAAAGATGCTTGCTCCTTGGAAGAAAAGCTATGACAAATCTAAACAGTGTATTAAAAAGCAAAGATATCACTTTGCCAACAACTTCCATACAGTCAACAATGTGTCTTTTCTAGTGGTATTGATATAAGAGTTGAACCATAAAGAAGTCTGAATACCAAAGATAAATGCTAGGCGATGAAGCACCCAGGGGGTAGACCTGTTTGCATTTCAAATTTTAAGTTCCTTACTGCCAAACCACACACTTGGTTTTCCCTTTATCTATAGACAATAAATGCTGCAGAGAGTGCAGAGAAAAGGGAACACTCGCATTGCTGGTGGGAATGTAAATTGATACAGCCTCTATGGAAGCCAGTGTGGAGATTCCTTAAAAAACTAAAAATAGAAGCACCATACAACCCAGCAATCCTCTCTTAGGCTTATACCCTGATGAAATCAAATCTGAAAGAAGCACCTGCACCCCAATGTTCATTGCAGCTCTCTATACAATAGCCAGAACATTATAACAACCTAGATGCCCATTGATGAATGAATGAACACAACAAACTATGGAAAATTCTTAAAGAGATGGGAATAACAGATCACCTTACCTGTCTCCTGAAAAACCTGTATGTGGGCCAAGAAGCAACAGTTATAACCTTACATGGAAAAATGGACTGGTTCAAGTTGGAAAAGAAGTACGACAAGGCTGTACATTGTCACCTTGTTTTTGTAACTTATATGCAGAATATATCATGTGAAATGCCAAGCTGGATGGATCACAAGCTAGAACTAAAATTGTCTGGGGAAACATCAATAACCTCAAATATTCAGATGATACCTCCCTAATTGCAGAAAGTGAAGACCTAAACAGCCTCTTGATGAAGGTGTAATAGGAGAGTGAAAGACCTGGCTTAAAACTCAACAGTAATAAAACTAAAACAATGGAAAATGGTCCCATCACTTCATAGTGAATAAAAGGGGTAAATGCAGAAGGGGTGATAGATTTTATTTTCTTGGGCTCAAAAACCAGTGGGGTGGTGACTGCAGCTATGAAATTCAAAGATGCTTGCTCCTTGGAAGAAAAGCTATGACAAATCTAAACAGTGTATTAAAAAGCAAAGATATCACTTTGCCAACAACTTCCATACAGTCAACAATGTGTCTTTTCTAGTGGTATTGATATAAGAGTTGAACCATAAAGAAGTCTGAATACCAAAGATAAATGCTAGGCGATGAAGCACCCAGGGGGTAGACCTGTTTGCATTTCAAATTTTAAGTTCCTTACTGCCAAACCACACACTTGGTTTTCCCTTTATCTATAGACAATAAATGCTGCAGAGAGTGCAGAGAAAAGGGAACACTCGCATTGCTGGTGGGAATGTAAATTGATACAGCCTCTATGGAAGCCAGTGTGGAGATTCCTTAAAAAACTAAAAATAGAAGCACCATACAACCCAGCAATCCCTCTCTTAGGCTTATACCCTGATGAAATCAAATCTGAAAGAAGCACCTGCACCCCAATGTTCATTGCAGCTCTCTATACAATAGCCAGAACATTATAACAACCTAGATGCCCATTGATGAATGAATGGACACAAAAGCTCTGGTACATATATACAATGGAATGCTACACAGCTGTAAAAAGAAATGCAGAAAAATCAGTCCTAATAAGGTGGCTGGATCTAGAACCTATCATAAAAAGTGAAGTAAGTCAAAGAGAGAAGGACAAATACAATACACTAACACACATATATGGAATCTAGTAAGATGGTAATGATAGCACACACAGTGAGGAGGTGGAAAAACAGATATGGACAGTAGATATATGGACATTGTAGGGAATGAACAGCGGATGGGAGGTGTAAAGGAAGTAACATGAAAACCTATACTATCATATGTGAAAAAATAGCTATTGTCATTGTGCTGTGAGAAAAGGGGATCTTGCAGGGATGCTATGCGATGACCTGGAGGGGTGGGATAGGGGGATATACATATGACTAATATGGGATCGTACATATCTGTAAACAACAAAACTCTGTAAAAGTAAAAAGTAAAATAAAAATTGAAAAAAAAAAAAACAAAACAGATCGATGCTTTCAAACTGTGGTGCTGAAAAAGATTTGTAGGGAGTGAGGAAATTAACCAAGATGGTATGGTCAGGATCGCTTGCACCATGACCTCATACACTTGCCCCATGTTTTGTAAATGATGTTATGTAACAGCTAAGATTGCTTATAGCATTGGGCATGCACATCACAAGGTAGTTGCTTGGACATGGGCTATTTTTGTTATATAATCTCCACCTGGAAGAGCCCTGGGAGTGGTGGGCAATATGCCTATATGAGCTTCACCATGAAAACCCTGACTGCTGATACATTTGGGCTACCCTGGAGTGACATAATCACTAGGTTTTATGAAGTTGTGTCATGGCTACGTTACTGTTATGCTATGATTGCTGCTATGGTTGGTGGATCAGCCAGAAGAGAGCTATGTTATACCTGCGTCAGCCTCTATGGAAGCCAGTGTGGAGATTCCTTAAAAAACTAAAAATAGAAGCACCATACAACCCAGCAATCCCTCTCTTAGGCTTATACCCTGATGAAATCAAATCTGAAAGAAGCACCTGCACCCCAATGTTCATTGCAGCTCTCTATACAATAGCCAGAACATTATAACAACCTAGATGCCCATTGATGAATGAATGGACACAAAAGCTCTGGTACATATATACAATGGAATGCTACACAGCTGTAAAAAGAAATGCAGAAAAATCAGTCCTAATAAGGTGGCTGGATCTAGAACCTATCATAAAAAGTGAAGTAAGTCAAAGAGAGAAGGACAAATACAATACACTAACACACATATATGGAATCTAGTAAGATGGTAATGATAGCACACACAGTGAGGAGGTGGAAAAACAGATATGGACAGTAGATATATGGACATTGTAGGGAATGAACAGCGGATGGGAGGTGTAAAGGAAGTAACATGAAAACCTATACTATCATATGTGAAAAAATAGCTATTGTCATTGTGCTGTGAGAAAAGGGGATCTTGCAGGGATGCTATGCGATGACCTGGAGGGGTGGGATAGGGGGATATACATATGACTAATATGGGATCGTACATATCTGTAAACAACAAAACTCTGTAAAAGTAAAAAGTAAAATAAAAATTGAAAAAAAAAAAAACAAAACAGATCGATGCTTTCAAACTGTGGTGCTGAAAAAGATTTGTAGGGAGTGAGGAAATTAACCAAGATGGTATGGTCAGGATCGCTTGCACCATGACCTCATACACTTGCCCCATGTTTTGTAAATGATGTTATGTAACAGCTAAGATTGCTTATAGCATTGGGCATGCACATCACAAGGTAGTTGCTTGGACATGGGCTATTTTTGTTATATAATCTCCACCTGGAAGAGCCCTGGGAGTGGTGGGCAATATGCCTATATGAGCTTCACCATGAAAACCCTGACTGCTGATACATTTGGGCTACCCTGGAGTGACATAATCACTAGGTTTTATGAAGTTGTGTCATGGCTACGTTACTGTTATGCTATGATTGCTGCTATGGTTGGTGGATCAGCCAGAAGAGAGGCTATGTTATACCTGCTGTGCCAGCCAGGAGAGAATAAACATGTCTGCAGTTCCTATGGCTCCTTAAGTCTTCTTTCAGCCTCTTAGCTCATGCTTAAGCTACCCTGAGTTCAGCGAATATTGTGAGCAGTGTGAACTGTAAGACACTTGGTATCACAAACAGGATCAACGAGACAAGATTCTTGAGAGTCCCTTGAATAGTAAGGATATCAAACCAGTCAGCTCTAAAGGAAATTAACCCTGAATAGTCATTGGAAGGACTGATGCCGAAGCTGAAGTTTCAATATTCTTGCCACCAGATGCAAAGGGTCAACTCATTGCAAAAGACTGATGCTGTGGAAGATAGAAACCCAGAGGAGAAAACGGTGGCAGAGAATGAGATAAGGTTGGATAGCATCACTGACTCAATGAACATGAATTTGAGCCAACTTCAGGAGACAGTGAGGGACAGGGAAATCTGGAGTGCTGCAGTCCATGAGGGTGCAAAGAGTAGGACATGACTTAGCAACTTATCAACAAAAAAAAAGATAAGAAGGATGCCTAAATGCCTTTGATTTAAATTAACATGAGTGTTATATTATTAAAAATGCAAAAAATATGTATAAAAATACAACAGATTTATATGGAAGAACATAAATATGTTGTGGTTTTTTTAGAAAACATTTTGCCTTAAAAAAAAAAGGTTCAGAATGTTAAAAATAAACAAGATAAAAGGTGAAGTTGAAGCAATACATTTCACTTTTATCCTTTTGTATAATGCACATAAGCAGTGAATTTGATGGGAGCAATGAAATATGTCACAGTAATACAATTAGTTAAATTATATTATTGGTGTCTGTGTTCGCAAGAAAAAAATACTACAATTTTTTCTTACATGATATAAAGAAAAATAAAAGAAAATTTTAATTTTTTTTGTTTAAAATGAGTATATGTTCTTTGCTCAGTTGACCTTTTATCACCAAAATATTCAGCTGTTTTTCTGTTGTTTTGATGCAGTATTTCTCTATATCTGAAACCAATACAAAATTGTATCTCAGGTAGACTCCAATGAAAATTAAAAAAAAAAAAAATTTTAAGTTCATTGTTTAAGAAAAATATAATTGATAGTTATTTCTTCACTTAAAAATATTGTCTCAATATCTTCCTTCTAAACTTATAACTTATGTTCTTAGCTTCTGCAAAAATTTATTGATCTTTGTCCTTTACTAACTCAAGTACCAAATTCAGAATAAAAATAGCTATGAAAACTTTATGAATTTTCTTTGCTTTGAAAAGATTTGAGTCCCTTGAATAGTAAGGATATCAAACCAGTCAGCTCTAAAGGAAATTAACCCTGAATAGTCATTGGAAGGACTGATGCCGAAGCTGAAGTTTCAATATTCTTGCCACCAGATGCAAAGGGTCAACTCATTGCAAAAGACTGATGCTGTGGAAGATAGAAACCCAGAGGAGAAAACGGTGGCAGAGAATGAGATAAGGTTGGATAGCATCACTGACTCAATGAACATGAATTTGAGCCAACTTCAGGAGACAGTGAGGGACAGGGAAATCTGGAGTGCTGCAGTCCATGAGGGTGCAAAGAGTAGGACATGACTTAGCAACTTATCAACAAAAAAAAAGATAAGAAGGATGCCTAAATGCCTTTGATTTAAATTAACATGAGTGTTATATTATTAAAATGCAAAAATATGTATAAAAATACAACAGATTTATATGGAAGAACATAAATATGTTGTGGTTTTTTTAGAAAACATTTTGCCTTAAAAAAAAAAGGTTCAGAATGTTAAAAATAAACAAGATAAAAGGTGAAGTTGAAGCAATACATTTCACTTTTATCCTTTTGTATAATGCACATAAGCAGTGAATTTGATGGGAGCAATGAAATATGTCACAGTAATACAATTAGTTAAATTATATTATTGGTGTCTGTGTTCGCAAGAAAAAAATACTACAATTTTTTCTTACATGATATAAAGAAAAATAAAAGAAAATTTTAATTTTTTTTGTTTAAAATGAGTATATGTTCTTTGCTCAGTTGACCTTTTATCACCAAAATATTCAGCTGTTTTTCTGTTGTTTTGATGCAGTATTTCTCTATATCTGAAACCAATACAAAATTGTATCTCAGGTAGACTCCAATGAAAATTAAAAAAAAAAAAAATTTTAAGTTCATTGTTTAAGAAAAATATAATTGATAGTTATTTCTTCACTTAAAAATATTGTCTCAATATCTTCCTTCTAAACTTATAACTTATGTTCTTAGCTTCTGCAAAAAAATTTATTGATCTTTGTCCTTTACTAACTCAAGTACCAAATTCAGAATAAAAATAGCTATGAAATAACTTCTATGAAAATTGTCTTTGTGCAACCCAAATAACAATTAATATTTGACCTTTCACATTATAAGAGACAATAAGAATAATTTTATTTTTCAATACTCTCTAGATTTTAATTAACTTACATATTTATTGAGGACTGTTTTTCTTTATAAAATGCTAGAGTACCTGCAAAATCTGACAAACCAAAGAGGACATTTAGTCTATCTATGTTAATTCTTTTTCAAAAAACTACAAATATAGTAATGCTTCAGTGACAGTATACTTTACAGGCTAAAACAATATACCCATGTTTGCTAAAGGACACCAACATTGGTAATAAAATAGGAGGAAAATAAGGCATTGTCTATAGGTTTCCATAATTTACAAATTTCTGATATTTATAATACACTAATAAAATAAATTAAAGACCTAGATATTTGTTCATGGCTTCATTGTTCATATTATATTTCTATTGCTAGAGTAATCAATGACAAAACATATTTATAATATGCTACAACACAGAGAAGGAATCTACTACCTTCTATACTGGTTAATATGAAACAAACAAAAAAAATCCAGAACTATTTAGTGTTATTGTCAACAAAGTATTGACTCTCTTTCTTTGACAGGAAGGCATTAAATGACCTTTAATTAGTAGGTTGATGTATTTTAATGGAAAAATAATTTTGGGTCACATATGCCCTTGAACCAACAAGCTTGGAGGAAAGGTGGTCACTAAATTCTTCTTAAAAATAAGTTCGGTTACTAGTGATAAATTTGATTGCTCCTTTACAATATTGGTAAGGAGTACAATATTTAAAAATAAGTGGATTCACTAACTAGAATCATCAAGAAAAAAAGAGAGGAGAACCAGATCAACAAAATCAAAAATGAAAAGGAGAGACTACAACAGATAATGCAGAAATACAAAATTGTATCTCAGGTAGACTCAATGAAAATTAAAAAAAAAATTTTAAGTTCATTGTTTAAGAAAAATATAATTGATAGTTATTTCTTCACTTAAAAATATTGTCTCAATATCTTCCTTCTAAACTTATAACTTATGTTCTTAGCTTCTGCAAAAATTTATTGATCTTTGTCCTTTACTAACTCAAGTACCAAATTCAGAATAAAAATAGCTATGAAATAACTTCTATGAAAATTGTCTTTGTGCAACCCAAATAACAATTAATATTTGACCTTTCACATTATAAGAGACAATAAGAATAATTTTATTTTTCAATACTCTCTAGATTTTAATTAACTTACATATTTATTGAGGACTGTTTTTCTTTATAAAATGCTAGAGTACCTGCAAAATCTGACAAACCAAAGAGGACATTTAGTCTATCTATGTTAATTCTTTTTCAAAAAACTACAAATATAGTAATGCTTCAGTGACAGTATACTTTACAGGCTAAAACAATATACCCATGTTTGCTAAAGGACACCAACATTGGTAATAAAATAGGAGGAAAATAAGGCATTGTCTATAGGTTTCCATAATTTACAAATTTCTGATATTTATAATACACTAATAAAATAAATTAAAGACCTAGATATTTGTTCATGGCTTCATTGTTCATATTATATTTCTATTGCTAGAGTAATCAATGACAAAACATATTTATAATATGCTACAACACAGAGAAGGAATCTACTACCTTCTATACTGGTTAATATGAAACAAACAAAAAAAATCCAGAACTATTTAGTGTTATTGTCAACAAAGTATTGACTCTCTTTCTTTGACAGGAAGGCATTAAATGACCTTTAATTAGTAGGTTGATGTATTTTAATGGAAAAATAATTTTGGGTCACATATGCCCTTGAACCAACAAGCTTGGAGGAAAGGTGGTCACTAAATTCTTCTTAAAAATAAGTTCGGTTACTAGTGATAAATTTGATTGCTCCTTTACAATATTGGTAAGGAGTACAATATTTAAAAATAAGTGGATTCACTAACTAGAATCATCAAGAAAAAAAGAGAGGAGAACCAGATCAACAAAATCAAAAATGAAAAGGAGAGACTACAACAGATAATGCAGAAATCCAAAGGATTCTAAGAGACTATTATGAACAACTCTATGGCAACAAGCTGGACAACCTGGAAGAAATGGACAGCTTCTTGGACAGGATTAATCTCCCAAGACTGAGCCAGGAAGAAACAGAAACTTTGAACAACCCAATCACAAGATCAGAAATTGAATTTGTGATTAAAAAATCTACCCAAAAAGAAAAGCCCAGGGCCTGTTGGCTTCATATGTGAATTCTACCAAACATTTAAAGAAGAGCTAATGCCTATCCTTCTAAAACTCTTCCAAAAAACTGCACAGGAAGGAACACTTCCAAACACATTCTACGAGGCCACCATCACCCTGATACCAAAGCCAGGTAAAGACAACACAGAAAAAGAAAATTATAGGCCAATTTCACTGATGAATTTAGATGCCAAAATCCTCAACAAAATCCTAGCACGCAGAATTCAACAACACATCAAAAAACTCATACATCATGATCAAGCCAGGTTCATCCCAGGCATGCAAGGATTCTTCAATATCCACAAATCAATCAATGTGATACACCATATCAACAAATTGAGAGACAAAAATCACATGATCATGTCAATAGATGCAGAAAAGCCTTGGAGAAAGTACAGCATTCATTTATGATAAAAAATCTTCAGAAAATGGGCATAGAAGGAACCTATCTCAGCATAATAAAAGCCATATATGAGAAACCTACAGCGAACATTGTCCTTAACGGTGAAAACCTGAAAGCATTCCCTCTAAGATCAGGAAGAAGACAGGGGTGTCCACTTTCACCACTACTATTCAACATAGTCCTGGAAGTTCTAGCAACAGCATTAAGAGAAGAGAAAGAAATCAAAGGAATCCAGATTGGAAAGGAAGAAGTCAAGCTCTCTCTCTTTGCAGATGACGTGATATTATACATAGAAAACCCCAAAGACACTACTACAAAACTACTAGAGTTAATCAGCGAATTCAGCAAAGTCGCAAGATACAAAGTCAACACGCAGAAATCACTGGCATTCCTATACACAAACAATGAAAACTCAGAAAATGAAATCAAAGAGGCAGTCCCCTTCACCATTGCAACCAAAAGAATCAAATATCTAGGAATAAACCTACCCAAAGAAACAAAAGAACACTACACAGAAAATTACAAGACACTCACGAAAGAAACTAAAGAAGACTTGAACAGATGGAGAGCTATTCCATGTTCCTGGGTCGGAAGAATCAATATTGTGAAAATGACCATACTACCAAACGTCATCTACTGATTCAGTGTGATCCCTATCAGACTACCAATGACATTCTTCACAGAACTAGACCAAAGAATAACACAGTTCATGTGGAAACACAAAAGACCCTGAATAGCCAAAGCAGGCAAAGACAACACAGAAAAAGAAAATTATAGGCCAATTTCACTGATGAATTTAGATGCCAAAATCCTCAACAAAATCCTAGCACGCAGAATTCAACAACACATCAAAAAACTCATACATCATGATCAAGCCAGGTTCATCCCAGGCATGCAAGGATTCTTCAATATCCACAAATCAATCAATGTGATACACCATATCAACAAATTGAGAGACAAAAATCACATGATCATGTCAATAGATGCAGAAAAAGCCTTGGAGAAAGTACAGCATTCATTTATGATAAAAAATCTTCAGAAAATGGGCATAGAAGGAACCTATCTCAGCATAATAAAAGCCATATATGAGAAACCTACAGCGAACATTGTCCTTAACGGTGAAAACCTGAAAGCATTCCCTCTAAGATCAGGAAGAAGACAGGGGTGTCCACTTTCACCACTACTATTCAACATAGTCCTGGAAGTTCTAGCAACAGCATTAAGAGAAGAGAAAGAAATCAAAGGAATCCAGATTGGAAAGGAAGAAGTCAAGCTCTCTCTCTTTGCAGATGACGTGATATTATACATAGAAAACCCCAAAGACACTACTACAAAACTACTAGAGTTAATCAGCGAATTCAGCAAAGTCGCAAGATACAAAGTCAACACGCAGAAATCACTGGCATTCCTATACACAAACAATGAAAACTCAGAAAATGAAATCAAAGAGGCAGTCCCCTTCACCATTGCAACCAAAAGAATCAAATATCTAGGAATAAACCTACCCAAAGAAACAAAAGAACACTACACAGAAAATTACAAGACACTCACGAAAGAAACTAAAGAAGACTTGAACAGATGGAGAGCTATTCCATGTTCCTGGGTCGGAAGAATCAATATTGTGAAAATGACCATACTACCAAACGTCATCTACTGATTCAGTGTGATCCCTATCAGACTACCAATGACATTCTTCACAGAACTAGACCAAAGAATAACACAGTTCATGTGGAAACACAAAAGACCCTGAATAGCCAAAGCAGTCCTTAGAAAGAAAACGGAGCTGGAGGAAACAAAGTCCCTAATTTCAGACTCTACTACAAAGCCACAGTCATCAAGACAGTACGGTACTGGCACAGAAACAGAAATATCGACCAATGGAACAAGATAGAAAACCCAGAGACAAACCCACGCACCCATGGGTACCTTCTTTCTGACAAAGAAGGCGAAATCTAAAATGGGACAAAGACAGCCTCTTCCACAAATGGTGCTGAGAAAACTGGACAGTTACATGCAAAAAAAATGAAGTTAGAACATCCCCCAACACCATACACAAAGATCAACTCAAAATGGATTAAAAACCTAAATGTAAGACCCGAAACTGTTAAACTCTTAGTGAATACAGGCAAAACACTCAAAGACATAAATCAAAGCAAGATCTATGACCCACCTACTAGAATAGCAGAACTAAAAACAAAAATTAATATGTGGGACCTAATGAAACTTAAAGCTTTTGTACAGCAAAAGAAACTGCAAACAAGGTGAACAGGCAACCCAGACTGGGAGAAAATAATGGCAACTGAAACAACAGACAAAGAATGAATCTACAAGCAACACAGACACCTCTACACCAGAAAAATGAACAACCCAATCAAAAAATGGGAAAACGACCTATAGAGATCTCTCCAAAGAAGACAAACAGATGGTCAAAAAACACGTGAAATGATGCTCAACCTCACTTATAATTAGAGAAATGCACATCAAAACTACAATGAGATATCACCTCACACCAATCAGAATGGCCATCATCAAAAAATCTACAAACGATAAATGCTGGAGAGGGTGCGGAGAAAAGGGAACACTCTTGCATTGCTGGTGGGAATGTAAATTGATGCAGCCACTATGGAAGCCAGTGTGGAGATTTCTTGAAAAACTAAAAATAGAAGCACCATACGACCCAGGAATCCCTCTCTTAGGTTTGTACCCTGATGAGATCAAATCTGAAAGAAGCACCTGCACCCCAAAGTTCGTTGCAGCTCTCTATACAATAGCCAGAACATTTTAGCAACCTAGATGCCCATCGACGAACGAATGGATACAAAAGCTCTGGTACATATATACAATGGAGTACTTCTCAGCTGTTAAAAGAAATGCAGAAGAATTAGTCTTAATGAGGTGATTGGATCTAGAACCTATCACAAAAATTGAAGTCAAAAAGAGAAAGACAAGTACAGTATACTAACACATATATATGGAATCTAGTAAAAAGTTACTGATAACACATGCAGTTAACCCATGGAAAAACAGACAGAGAGAACAGACATATTGACATTGTGGGGAATGAATAGTGAGTGGGAGGCATAGAAGGAGTAGCACGGAAACTTATACTATCATGTGTGAAAAAGTTAGGTATTGTCATTGTGCTCTGGGAATATGGGATCCTGCAGGGGTGCTGTATGATGGCCTGGATGTGTGGGATGTGGGGAATTGGGAGGGGAGTGGAGGAGAGAGGGTTCAGGGACATACATATGACTAATCTGGGATTATATATATCTGTAAACAACAAAATGCTGTAAAAGTAAAAGGTAAATTAAAAATGATTTTAAAAAATAAGTGGATTAATTGGTACACTTTTTTTTTGGCCACTTCTATTGGTCTTTCATTTGTTTGTTTTTATCCATCTTTGTTCTCTTGCTTGTGTGGGCCTCCCATCACAGTGGCCTCTGTTGCTGCTGAGCACTGGCTCCAGGTGCATGCACTCCAGAGCTCCAGCCTGGTAGTTGAACACATCAGTCCAGCCGCCCCATGGCATGTGGGATCCTCCCAGACCAGGGATCAAACCCAGCTCCCCTTGTACTGCAAGGCTGTGACCTTACCAACAATGAAAGATTGGCCATCATCAAAATCTACAAACGATAAATGCTGGAGAGGGTGCGGAGAAAAGGGAACACTCTTGCATTGCTGGTGGGAATGTAAATTGATGCAGCCACTATGGAAGCCAGTGTGGAGATTTCTTGAAAAACTAAAAATAGAAGCACCATACGACCCAGGAATCCCTCTCTTAGGTTTGTACCCTGATGAGATCAAATCTGAAAGAAGCACCTGCACCCCAAAGTTCGTTGCAGCTCTCTATACAATAGCCAGAACATTTTAGCAACCTAGATGCCCATCGACGAACGAATGGATACAAAAGCTCTGGTACATATATACAATGGAGTACTTCTCAGCTGTTAAAAGAAATGCAGAAGAATTAGTCTTAATGAGGTGATTGGATCTAGAACCTATCACAAAAATTGAAGTCAAAAAGAGAAAGACAAGTACAGTATACTAACACATATATATGGAATCTAGTAAAAAGTTACTGATAACACATGCAGTTAACCCATGGAAAAACAGACAGAGAGAACAGACATATTGACATTGTGGGGAATGAATAGTGAGTGGGAGGCATAGAAGGAGTAGCACGGAAACTTATACTATCATGTGTGAAAAAGTTAGGTATTGTCATTGTGCTCTGGGAATATGGGATCCTGCAGGGGTGCTGTATGATGGCCTGGATGTGTGGGATGTGGGGAATTGGGAGGGGAGTGGAGGAGAGAGGGGTTCAGGGACATACATATGACTAATCTGGGATTATATATATCTGTAAACAACAAAATGCTGTAAAAGTAAAAGGTAAATTAAAAATGATTTTAAAAAATAAGTGGATTAATTGGTACACTTTTTTTTTGGCCACTTCTATTGGTCTTTCATTTGTTTGTTTTTATCCATCTTTGTTCTCTTGCTTGTGTGGGCCTCCCATCACAGTGGCCTCTGTTGCTGCTGAGCACTGGCTCCAGGTGCATGCACTCCAGAGCTCCAGCCTGGTAGTTGAACACATCAGTCCAGCCGCCCCATGGCATGTGGGATCCTCCCAGACCAGGGATCAAACCCAGCTCCCCTTGTACTGCAAGGCTGTGACCTTACCAACTGGACCAGCAGGGAAGCCCTAATTGGTGCACTTTTATTTGTAATATATTTCTTTGACATAGTGGTAAATAGTGAATTACATCAATAATAACCCAGACTGAATTGAAAGACACAAGTTCTGAAGTGTTTTTTTTTTTTTTTAATTGAAGTATATTTGTTTTACAATGTCACATTAGCTTCAGGTGTACAGCGAAGTTATTGGCATACATTTTTACATAGTTTTCTTGTTTACAGGTATACATTATCCCCAAAAGGTCATAGGTATATCCCTGACCCCTCTCCCCTAATCCATCCCTCCCCTTCTTCCCTTCCCACCCTTCCAGGTTGATGCTTAGTACCCAAGTAGGTTTCTTTAGTCTTACAGCTTAATCACAGTGGTAATCTATTATATATGATAGTGTTGGTTTCCTTGTTGCTCTTTCCATACCTCTCATCTGATCTTCCCTCCCCACTGGGACCATAGGTCTGCTCTCTGTCTGTTTCTCCATCACTGCTCTGTGTGAGAATTTATCAGAACCATCTTACTAGATTCCATATATATGCATTAGCATACTGTATTTGTCCCTTTCTTTTTGACTTCACTTTGTATAATAGGTTCTAGATTCATCCACCTCATTAGAACAGATTTTTCTGTATTTCTTTTTATGGCTGAGAAGTATTCCATTGTATATATGTACCATAATTTCTTTATCCATTCATTGATCACAAATTCTGAAGTTTTTAAGAGTTGGACAAAAAAGCACTGTACATCTGAGTGGCTGGCAGAAGGTGAAGGGAACATAGAATGGACAATGAAAGAAGATAACCATGATAACTTTCTGAAGCCCTAGGCACTGTACCAAGGTGGTTAACTATCTTGATCCTTCTAAAAATCACTTTTCCCCCATCTTTCTCTCTATATATTATGTGAAGAACACTTGTGATGGTTAATAGTTCATGTTTAAGTAGGTACATGAGGAAGTCGACCTTGCCCCACAACAATATGATGAATGACAAAAGTGGGTGTGTTGGGCAATATTGTTGAAGTATGACAAATATCTTTTATTCACCTTTCTTACTACTCTTCTTTACTTAGACTAGCTAACTTTTGAGATTGCACAAATATCATCTGTGTGTTCTGGCTTCCAGCTGAATTGTGCCAATTGCAAATGTGTATAAGAAATAAAAGGAAGCTAGGAGAATGAGATCAATGAGGCAGCTCCTTTGGTTCCTTCTCAATGAGACCAGCATGGACTTGCCATGCACTTGAGTCAAGTTTGGTGACCCTCTCAAGGCAGTCTACTCTACTCAAGTCATTCTTTCTCATTTTAATAATCATTACTTCCACTTAACACCTTTGGATTTGGGATGAAAAGAGCTCTGTGGATCTCCGCTCTGGGTTACTCAGTTAAACTATTTCACATCTTTCCTAGAAGACCACTTGTAAATAAACCTCCTTTCAATTTTCCCATTTGAGTATTCCATGCATTTCCTGGTGGGACCTAGGTTGAAATAGTGGCCTACTTTGAAATACAATGCTAAGTTTTAGCATTGATAGACTAGTTTTAAAAATACATTTATGAAATTAGAGAGAATAATTTGAATAAGCTGTAGACACCTGATATTGTTAAAGGTTCTCTAAAAGCTATAATGTTCAACTAACTAGAACATCTTACTTCTGATATATGGTATAGAAATAATAGTACAAATGATAAATTTATCCTAAATTTATATCAGCAAGGAATCTTCTGTCACAAATATATTGTGATAAGTAACAATTATGTTAATTATAAAATTATAGAATATTCTTCACCTATATGTACCATAATTTCTTTATCCATTCATTGATCACAAATTCTGAAGTTTTTAAGAGTTGGACAAAAAAGCACTGTACATCTGAGTGGCTGGCAGAAGGTGAAGGGAACATAGAATGGACAATGAAAGAAGATAACCATGATAACTTTCTGAAGCCCTAGGCACTGTACCAAGGTGGTTAACTATCTTGATCCTTCTAAAAATCACTTTTCCCCCATCTTTCTCTCTATATATTATGTGAAGAACACTTGTGATGGTTAATAGTTCATGTTTAAGTAGGTACATGAGGAAGTCGACCTTGCCCCACAACAATATGATGAATGACAAAAGTGGGTGTGTTGGGCAATATTGTTGAAGTATGACAAATATCTTTTATTCACCTTTCTTACTACTCTTCTTTACTTAGACTAGCTAACTTTTGAGATTGCACAAATATCATCTGTGTGTTCTGGCTTCCAGCTGAATTGTGCCAATTGCAAATGTGTATAAGAAATAAAAGGAAGCTAGGAGAATGAGATCAATGAGGCAGCTCCTTTGGTTCCTTCTCAATGAGACCAGCATGGACTTGCCATGCACTTGAGTCAAGTTTGGTGACCCTCTCAAGGCAGTCTACTCTACTCAAGTCATTCTTTCTCATTTTAATAATCATTACTTCCACTTAACACCTTTGGATTTGGGATGAAAAGAGCTCTGTGGATCTCCGCTCTGGGTTACTCAGTTAAACTATTTCACATCTTTCCTAGAAGACCACTTGTAAATAAACCTCCTTTCAATTTTCCCATTTGAGTATTCCATGCATTTCCTGGTGGGACCTAGGTTGAAATAGTGGCCTACTTTGAAATACAATGCTAAGTTTTAGCATTGATAGACTAGTTTTAAAAATACATTTATGAAATTAGAGAGAATAATTTGAATAAGCTGTAGACACCTGATATTGTTAAAGGTTCTCTAAAAGCTATAATGTTCAACTAACTAGAACATCTTACTTCTGATATATGGTATAGAAATAATAGTACAAATGATAAATTTATCCTAAATTTATATCAGCAAGGAATCTTCTGTCACAAATATATTGTGATAAGTAACAATTATGTTAATTATAAAATTATAGAATATTCTTCACCTATATGGTATTACTTAAACTTTATATAACCTGTGATATAGGAATTAGGTTTAAGTTATTATACTATCCCCTTTTTATAAATGTGGAAACCAAGGATTAAAAGGTTAAGTGGGATATCAAATATATCAGGCAAAAAGTGAATGACTTGAAATAGAATTCAGGTCCTGAGCTAGGTTGTTTTTTACAGTATTGCGTTTTTCTATATAAAATTTTTGCATGTTTTACAAGCACAGTAGTACCTGAATGGAAAATAAATATGGTTTTGGATTATTTTTTTAAAACATCCTCTAATTACATTGAAACTGTTTCTACACATCATTGTGTTTATTCAAACTATTTCAAACCACTATTTCATGAGAGCAACCTTGTGTATTTTCATGTCAATAAACAATTTTTTGTTGTCTTAAATGTGGACTAGGTATAATGCAATTTTTGGTAATATCAATGGTTTCATGCACCCTAATCTATGAGATCTCACTAAACTATATGGGAAAAAAAACTACACTGCATAGAGAAGATGCATTTTTTACTTGCTTTTCAATTAAACAGATGGGATTGGATCTGAAGATCTGACTTACTGAAATAATCAAAGTTATTAGTTCATAACTAGAGGCAGAGTTGTGAATTTAGAACACAATCAGGGGCATCAGTCAAGCATAACAGGAACAGTTCTGTTCACATATGTTCTGTTTTAAAATGGAACATCCATAACAGTTCAGTGGAGCTCAAAATTACAGCTGAGAAGTGATCAGTTAACTACTCCCAAAAAACTGCATATGGGAAATAGACTGAAAAATTAGTTTCTTAGCATTGACATTTTGCTGCAACATTATATTCATAGAAATATCTAAAAAACATTCTCCTCAGAAGGAAGAGTATATATACATTAAAGAATTTTAAAAAATTTGAAATTAGAGAGAATAATTTGAATAAGCTGTAGACACCTGATATTGTTAAAGGTTCTCTAAAAGCTATAATGTTCAACTAACTAGAACATCTTACTTCTGATATATGGTATAGAAATAATAGTACAAATGATAAATTTATCCTAAATTTATATCAGCAAGGAATCTTCTGTCACAAATATATTGTGATAAGTAACAATTATGTTAATTATAAAATTATAGAATATTCTTCACCTATATGGTATTACTTAAACTTTATATAACCTGTGATATAGGAATTAGGTTTAAGTTATTATACTATCCCCTTTTTATAAATGTGGAAACCAAGGATTAAAAGGTTAAGTGGGATATCAAATATATCAGGCAAAAAGTGAATGACTTGAAATAGAATTCAGGTCCTGAGCTAGGTTGTTTTTCACAGTATTGCGTTTTTCTATATAAAATTTTTGCATGTTTTACAAGCACAGTAGTACCTGAATGGAAAATAAATATGGTTTTGGATTATTTTTTTAAAACATCCTCTAATTACATTGAAACTGTTTCTACACATCATTGTGTTTATTCAAACTATTTCAAACCACTATTTCATGAGAGCAACCTTGTGTATTTTCATGTCAATAAACAATTTTTTGTTGTCTTAAATGTGGACTAGGTATAATGCAATTTTTGGTAATATCAATGGTTTCATGCACCCTAATCTATGAGATCTCACTAAACTATATGGGAAAAAAAACTACACTGCATAGAGAAGATGCATTTTTTACTTGCTTTTCAATTAAACAGATGGGATTGGATCTGAAGATCTGACTTACTGAAATAATCAAAGTTATTAGTTCATAACTAGAGGCAGAGTTGTGAATTTAGAACACAATCAGGGGCATCAGTCAAGCATAACAGGAACAGTTCTGTTCACATATGTTCTGTTTTAAAATGGAACATCCATAACAGTTCAGTGGAGCTCAAAATTACAGCTGAGAAGTGATCAGTTAACTACTCCCAAAAAACTGCATATGGGAAATAGACTGAAAAATTAGTTTCTTAGCATTGACATTTTGCTGCAACATTATATTCATAGAAATATCTAAAGAACATTCTCCTCAGAAGGAAGAGTATATATACATTAAAGGAATTTTTTGCTAATTGGAATAAGCATATATTCTAAAGATCACATTTTTAAAAACAAATATTGAAACCAATGGTAGGAAGATAAACTAAGAAAATTTACTGTCCAACATATTATGGGATAGGTACTCAGGGGAAGAAAGACAATGTACAAAGTTGTTCCATTTTTACCAGAAAAAATTTTTTATCTCATATAGTTGCATTTTGGATTTTCTTGTTTGCTGATTTTCCAAAAAAATATATTTGATGTTCAGTGTACTATAGAAACAGAATTACATGACAAGGGAACAAAACTTCCACATAATCTCACATTCAAATTTATTTTTTTCCTCATGAAAGGCATCATAACACCAATGTTTGTTCATGCAGGTATTTTTTGGGTGTTCCAATTAATTGGAAGATTTAGAATCTGTAGGGAAAAGCAAATAGAGCAGAAATGAGGATCAGTGGTCAGACTACTTCTTTTTGTAATTGCCAATCAACAGCAACAAAAATAACTCTATGAAGTAAATTTTCATGGCAGAGAAACAGTATAATAAATTGGCCAGGAATACAAATTATACTAAACTGTCTAGGTTCAAATTCTAGATCAACCATTTACTGTGTGATTATAGACAGCTAATTAACATTTCTTCCCCAATTCCTATTTATAAATTTAGGACAATATTACTACCTGATTCATGGGACTACTGTAAAATCTATTTAAAAAAATTTAAAGGACAAAAATAAATTACTACCTGATATGCTGAGAAGATGCATTTTTTACTTGCTTTTCAATTAAACAGATGGGATTGGATCTGAAGATCTGACTTACTGAAATAATCAAAGTTATTAGTTCATAACTAGAGGCAGAGTTGTGAATTTAGAACACAATCAGGGGCATCAGTCAAGCATAACAGGAACAGTTCTGTTCACATATGTTCTGTTTTAAAATGGAACATCCATAACAGTTCAGTGGAGCTCAAAATTACAGCTGAGAAGTGATCAGTTAACTACTCCCAAAAAACTGCATATGGGAAATAGACTGAAAAATTAGTTTCTTAGCATTGACATTTTGCTGCAACATTATATTCATAGAAATATCTAAAGAACATTCTCCTCAGAAGGAAGAGTATATATACATTAAAGGAATTTTTTGCTAATTGGAATAAGCATATATTCTAAAGATCACATTTTTAAAAACAAATATTGAAACCAATGGTAGGAAGATAAACTAAGAAAATTTACTGTCCAACATATTATGGGATAGGTACTCAGGGGAAGAAAGACAATGTACAAAGTTGTTCCATTTTTACCAGAAAAAATTTTTTCATATATATTTGCATTTTGGATTTTCTTGTTTGCTGATTTTCCAAAAAAATATATTTGATGTTCAGTGTACTATAGAAACAGAATTACATGACAAGGGAACAAAACTTCCACATAATCTCACATTCAAATTTATTTTTTTCCTCATGAAAGGCATCATAACACCAATGTTTGTTCATGCAGGTATTTTTTGGGTGTTCCAATTAATTGGAAGATTTAGAATCTGTAGGGAAAAGCAAATAGAGCAGAAATGAGGATCAGTGGTCAGACTACTTCTTTTTGTAATTGCCAATCAACAGCAACAAAAATAACTCTATGAAGTAAATTTTCATGGCAGAGAAACAGTATAATAAATTGGCCAGGAATACAAATTATACTAAACTGTCTAGGTTCAAATTCTAGATCAACCATTTACTGTGTGATTATAGACAGCTAATTAACATTTCTTCCCCAATTCCTATTTATAAATTTAGGACAATATTACTACCTGATTCATGGGACTACTGTAAAAATCATATATTGGTTAACAGATAAAATGTGCTAAGAACAGTGCTTAGCATGCTGTAAATATTATATAAATATAAGTGCATTATTATTTTTATTATTTATTAATATGCACATCTCCAGTTAACACTTTTTTTTAAACAAATGCACTGTTGTCTGTCCCCTGGTAGGTGAGATTGGTCCAGGATCTTGTAGGCTTCCAGGTGGGAGGAACTAGAGCCTGTGCTTTAGGGGTTGGAGCTAGGTCTTGTTCCTCTAGTGAGCAGGACCTTGGAGGTTCCTTAAAAAAACTGAACCTATGTTCATCATTTACCTGATGATCCAAGAGTTCCACTCCTTTGCATATAATCAGAGAAAACCATAATTCAAAAGGATATATGCACCCCCATGTTCATTGCAGAACTATTCCCAATAGCCAGGATATGGAAACAATCTGAAAGTCCATCAGCAGTGAATAAAGAAGATGTGTGCATACATAAAATAGAATTTTCATATTGTTCAGGAAATGACAATAAACGCCAGCATTCTTGCCTGTAAAATTCCATAGACAGAGTAGCCTGGTGGGCTACAGTCCATGAGGTCACAATGAGGTAGACACCACTGAATGACTGAGCACACATTGTTGTTTAGTTACTAAATCATGTCTGACTCTTTTGCAATCTCTTGGACTGTAGCCAAACTGACTCCTCGGTACAAGGGATTTTCCCAGGCAAGAATACTGGAGTGGTTAGCAACTTCCTTCTCCAGGCAATCTTCCTGATCCAGGGATGAAACCTGAAGGAGTCGCTGAACCACCATCAGCTCAGTCGCTCAGTCATGTTTGACTCTGCATCATGCCAGACTTCCCCATACTTCACCATCTCCTGGAGCTTGCTCAAACTCATGACAATTGACTCAGTGATACCATACAATCATCTAGTCCTCTGTGATCCCCTTCCCCTGCTCCTTCTGTTTTTCCCAGCATCAGGGTCTTTTCCAATGAGTCACCTCTTGAACCAAACTATACATAGATAGATAGATAGATAGATAGATAGATAGATAGATAGATAGATAGATAGATAGATAGATATGTATGTATATATAACAGATTCACTACTTTACTGTACACTGAAACTAACACAACATTGTAAATTAATTATACCCCAATAAAAAATTTTTAAAAACCATATATGTACTAATTGTCAGCTTGTCACATAATAGACTGAACCAAGTTATATTCCGAATTAGGACTTGGTCCCCTAATCTTCTCGCTCTCTAATCTGGATTTCAGAGCAGAGGTTTTTCACATTATATGGACAAAGTTTTCAGGAACAAATTGTTTTGAATGCACTGGCTGTGGCCTTGGAAAGTGTTATTCTTATTGGACATTTAGATTATTAATTCTTGTCAGTCTTTAATTTCTCATACTAAGTGTCACCTTCTAATTGAGGCCTGCTTTGGTACCCAATTTAAGCATCT
The DNA here is from genome assembly GCA_022376925.1 of Tragulus kanchil. NCBI lineage: Eukaryota > Metazoa > Chordata > Mammalia > Artiodactyla > Tragulidae > Tragulus > Tragulus kanchil. The sequence goes on along the minus strand of JAIOJX010000026.1, from coordinate 12,289,338 downwards.
TGTCTCCTATTCTGCTTGAGAGTCAGTCCTTCCCCTCCCTAAAACTCTGATTCATTTAGTGGAGAATGGTACTAGTTGTGCTTACTGCTGACACTATGTCCAATTTTGATCCAATACCATATGTGCAGTCTAGACTTCTCACTTTCTGTATCTGCCTTCTGCAAGAGTGAGAAATCTGCCTTTCATTATCGTGCTCATTTTTTCAAACAGAATACACAGATATTAGTTCAAAAATTGACACCATGTATTACTAGAAAAATCAAAGTTTTACCCAAATCCAATGCTGATTTAGAGTTAAATTTAACATAAAATACACATACAGTGAAATGTACAGATCTTAAGAATATAATTTGATGTATTTTGACAAACGCAAAAATTTCCTTAACAATACCCTTCCAATTTGATCCAGGGATGAAACCTGAAGGAGTCGCTGAACCACCATCAGCTCAGTCGCTCAGTCATGTTTGACTCTGCATCATGCCAGACTTCCCCATACTTCACCATCTCCTGGAGCTTGCTCAAACTCATGACAATTGACTCAGTGATACCATACAATCATCTAGTCCTCTGTGATCCCCTTCCCCTGCTCCTTCTGTTTTTCCCAGCATCAGGGTCTTTTCCAATGAGTCACCTCTTGAACCAAACTATACATAGATAGATAGATAGATAGATAGATAGATAGATAGATAGATAGATAGATAGATAGATAGATATGTATGTATATATAACAGATTCACTACTTTACTGTACACTGAAACTAACACAACATTGTAAATTAATTATACCCCAATAAAAAATTTTTAAAAACCATATATGTACTAATTGTCAGCTTGTCACATAATAGACTGAACCAAGTTATATTCCGAATTAGGACTTGGTCCCCTAATCTTCTCGCTCTCTAATCTGGATTTCAGAGCAGAGGTTTTTCACATTATATGGACAAAGTTTTCAGGAACAAATTGTTTTGAATGCACTGGCTGTGGCCTTGGAAAGTGTTATTCTTATTGGACATTTAGATTATTAATTCTTGTCAGTCTTTAATTTCTCATACTAAGTGTCACCTTCTAATTGAGGCCTGCTTTGGTACCCAATTTAAGCATCTTGTCTCCTATTCTGCTTGAGAGTCAGTCCTTCCCCTCCCTAAAACTCTGATTCATTTAGTGGAGAATGGTACTAGTTGTGCTTACTGCTGACACTATGTCCAATTTTGATCCAATACCATATGTGCAGTCTAGACTTCTCACTTTCTGTATCTGCCTTCTGCAAGAGTGAGAAATCTGCCTTTCATTATCGTGCTCATTTTTTCAAACAGAATACACAGATATTAGTTCAAAAATTGACACCATGTATTACTAGAAAAATCAAAGTTTTACCCAAATCCAATGCTGATTTAGAGTTAAATTTAACATAAAATACACATACAGTGAAATGTACAGATCTTAAGAATATAATTTGATGTATTTTGACAAACGCAAACATTTACTTAACCATACTCTTATTCTTATCTGTGTTCATATTCTCAGAATTTTCCTTCATGTTCCCTAGTCAATTCCACACCAAAATAATCTACAACCACAGATAAATGGAATCATATTGCATGTGGTCTTTTGCATTTGTGTTCTGTCATTCAGCATTATGTTCAACAGATATATCATTTAAAATGTTATTTCAAAAGTTGCATTATTCACCAAATGTATTCAAGAAGAAATAAATGGGAAGCCATTTTTGAAACATGTTTTGTTATAAAAATATTACCTGAGGTAAACAGTGCTTCTACTGGCTTATCTACTCTTTTTCCCTTCTGAACCATGCCTGTAATTTTGCAGTTTAACAACATCAGTACCTTTTCTATGTTAAGCACATACATTTGTTAACTTGACCCCAAATTACTGATCTTGCTAATGGGAAGCCTTTTGTATTCTTAGGTTATCTTATAGCTTAAGATGATTAAAGTATTTTCTTTAAAGCCCGGTAACAACAGAAATGCAATGAAGTAGCAAGTCATGACATAATGAAATATACCTAATACCTACTGTTATTGAAAATGCATGAAAAATGTCATGTTTTTAAGAATATCAGCATCATGTCTTTAAAAGATAGACAATTAAAAATATGAAAACAATGAAATACAGTGTAGGGTTTCTTAGAAAACTAAAAATAGAGTTACCATATGATGCTGCAATCTTATTACTGGGCATATATCCAGACAAAACTATAAATCAAACGATATTTGCAACCCAAGTTTCATTTTAGCATTATTTATAATAACTAGGATATGGAAGCAACATAAATGTCTATTGGTGAGTGAATGGATAAAGATGTGGCATATACAGAGAATGGAATATTACTCAGCCATAAAAGAATAAAATAATGCTATTTGCACACTATGTCCAATTTTGATCCAATACCATATGTGCAGTCTAGACTTCTCACTTTCTGTATCTGCCTTCTGCAAGAGTGAGAAATCTGCCTTTCATTATCGTGCTCATTTTTTCAAACAGAATACACAGATATTAGTTCAAAAATTGACACCATGTATTACTAGAAAAATCAAAGTTTTACCCAAATCCAATGCTGATTTAGAGTTAAATTTAACATAAAATACACATACAGTGAAATGTACAGATCTTAAGAATATAATTTGATGTATTTTGACAAACGCAAACATTTACTTAACCATACTCTTATTCTTATCTGTGTTCATATTCTCAGAATTTTCCTTCATGTTCCCTAGTCAATTCCACACCAAAATAATCTACAACCACAGATAAATGGAATCATATTGCATGTGGTCTTTTGCATTTGTGTTCTGTCATTCAGCATTATGTTCAACAGATATATCATTTAAAATGTTATTTCAAAAGTTGCATTATTCACAAAATGTATTCAAGAAGAAATAAATGGGAAGCCATTTTTTGAAACATGTTTTGTTATAAAAATATTACCTGAGGTAAACAGTGCTTCTACTGGCTTATCTACTCTTTTTCCCTTCTGAACCATGCCTGTAATTTTGCAGTTTAACAACATCAGTACCTTTTCTATGTTAAGCACATACATTTGTTAACTTGACCCCAAATTACTGATCTTGCTAATGGGAAGCCTTTTGTATTCTTAGGTTATCTTATAGCTTAAGATGATTAAAGTATTTTCTTTAAAGCCCGGTAACAACAGAAATGCAATGAAGTAGCAAGTCATGACATAATGAAATATACCTAATACCTACTGTTATTGAAAATGCATGAAAAATGTCATGTTTTTAAGAATATCAGCATCATGTCTTTAAAAGATAGACAATTAAAAATATGAAAACAATGAAATACAGTGTAGGGTTTCTTAGAAAACTAAAAATAGAGTTACCATATGATGCTGCAATCTTATTACTGGGCATATATCCAGACAAAACTATAAATCAAACGATATTTGCAACCCAAGTTTCATTTTAGCATTATTTATAATAACTAGGATATGGAAGCAACATAAATGTCTATTGGTGAGTGAATGGATAAAGATGTGGCATATACAGAGAATGGAATATTACTCAGCCATAAAAAGAATAAAATAATGCTATTTGCAGCAATGTGCATGGGCCCAGAGATTATCATATTAAATGAAGTAAACTAGAGAGAGAAAGATAAATACATGATGTCACTTATTTATGGAATCTAGAAAAATGATACAGATAAACTTATTAACAAAGCAGAAAATAGAGTCACAGACAGAAGACAAATTTATGCTTACCAAATGGGAAAGTAGAGGTGAGGGAAGAGATGTAAATTAGGATTTTATTAGCATATACACACTACCATATATCAAATAGATAAGCAAGGGGTTTACAGTATAGCACAAGAAACTATACTCAATATATTGTAGCAACTTATAATGAAAAAGAATCTGAAGGATCTATCTACATATATGTATATACGTGCGAATCATTCTGCTATACACTTGACATTAGCACAGCTTTGTATATTAGCTGTACCTTAATTTTAAAATACTAGGAAAATAACTAATTTTGCATTTTTATCTATAATAGGAAGACAGAATAGAGCATTTGGAATGCTTTAAATTTTTGAAGAGGAAAATGATGATTTGAGCACTTACTAAAATTAATGAAGACATTTTCTAAAGTAATATTCAAGAAACCAAAAGAAGTTTATAAAAATTGGTATTTAATATGACTATATTTAGGGTTCAGAATCAGAGGTCCCTGTATATAGCAATGGTAATTTTTGAAGTAATTACTTCTCAATTTCATCAAATCACTCTCACCAATATATCCAGTTAAATTTTAATGTTTTCTGACTGTGTATCTATTTCTTTTGTCAGTAAATGAGGAGCTAATAGAAATACCATTAACAAATATAAAAGGGATTATTACCTTCATAATATTAATGTTGCCTCTCCCTAGGGGGAAAGTGAGCAGCAGTTTTGACTCTTAGAAAACTAAAAATAGAGTTACCATATGATGCTGCAATCTTATTACTGGGCATATATCCAGACAAAACTATAAATCAAACGATATTTGCAACCCAAGTTTCATTTTAGCATTATTTATAATAACTAGGATATGGAAGCAACATAAATGTCTATTGGTGAGTGAATGGATAAAGATGTGGCATATACAGAGAATGGAATATTACTCAGCCATAAAAGAATAAAATAATGCTATTTGCAGCAATGTGCATGGGCCCAGAGATTATCATATTAAATGAAGTAAACTAGAGAGAGAAAGATAAATACATGATGTCACTTATTTATGGAATCTAGAAAAATGATACAGATAAACTTATTAACAAAGCAGAAAATAGAGTCACAGACAGAAGACAAATTTATGCTTACCAAATGGGAAAGTAGAGGTGAGGGAAGAGATGTAAATTAGGATTTTATTAGCATATACACACTACCATATATCAAATAGATAAGCAAGGGGTTTACAGTATAGCACAAGAAACTATACTCAATATATTGTAGCAACTTATAATGAAAAAGAATCTGAAGGATCTATCTACATATATGTATATACGTGCGAATCATTCTGCTATACACTTGACATTAGCACAGCTTTGTATATTAGCTGTACCTTAATTTTAAAATACTAGGAAAATAACTAATTTTGCATTTTTATCTATAATAGGAAGACAGAATAGAGCATTTGGAATGCTTTAAATTTTTGAAGAGGAAAATGATGATTTGAGCACTTACTAAAATTAATGAAGACATTTTCTAAAGTAATATTCAAGAAACCAAAAGAAGTTTATAAAAATTGGTATTTAATATGACTATATTTAGGGTTCAGAATCAGAGGTCCCTGTATATAGCAATGGTAATTTTTGAAGTAATTACTTCTCAATTTCATCAAATCACTCTCACCAATATATCCAGTTAAATTTTAATGTTTTCTGACTGTGTATCTATTTCTTTTGTCAGTAAATGAGGAGCTAATAGAAATACCATTAACAAATATAAAAGGGATTATTACCTTCATAATATTAATGTTGCCTCTCCCTAGGGGGAAAGTGAGCAGCAGTTTTGACTCAGATTATCAGCTCATGGTATCATCAGATCAGATTGACTCAAATCATCAGCTCCTTGTTGCAAAATTTAGGCTCAGACTAAACAACGTAGGGGAAACCACTAGGTCATTAAGGTATGACCTAAATCAAATCCCTTATGATTATATAGTGGAGATAATGAATAGATTCAGAGACTAGATTGCATAGACAAAATGACCTGAAGAACTATGGATGGAGGTTCGTAACATTGTAGAAGAGGTGGAAAACAAAACCATCCCCCTCAAAAGAAATGCAACAGGCAAACTGGTTGTCTGAGGAGGTCTTACAAATAAATGAGAAAAGAAGCAAGCAAAAGGCAAAGGAGAAGGGGAAAAATATACTCAAATAAATGCAGAGTTCCAGAGAGATAAGGAGACGTAAGAAACTCTTCTTATATGAATGATGCAAAGAATTAAAGGAAAACAATAGAATGGGAAAGATTAGAGATCTCCTTAAGAAAATTGGAGATAGGGGCTTCCCTGGTGGTCCAGTGGGTAAGGACACCGCCTTGCAGTGCAAGGGGTGTCAGTTCGATCCCTGGCCTGGGAAGATCCCACGTGCCGTGGAGAGGCTGGACCAATGTGTCCAATTACCGAGCCGGAGCTCTGGATCGCACGGCCCCAGAGCCAGTGCTCTGTGACAACAGAGGCCACTGCGATGGGAGATCCACATGGGCCAAAGAACAAAGATGGGTGAAAATAGATAAATGAAAGACCAATAGAAGTGGTCCGCCCACCCCACTCCCTCCTCAACCCACCCCTCCTCCCCACAAAAAAAGAAAATTGGAGATACCAAGAGCACATTTCATGAAAAGATAGGCAAAATGAAGGACAGAAATGGCAAGGATCTAACAGAAGCAGAAGATATTAAGAAAAGGTGTCAATAATACATAAAAGAACTGTACAAAACAGCTCTTAATAACCCAGACAACCAAGACAGTAAGATCACTTACTGTCTAGATAAAGACTCACCTAGAGCCAAGCACGTTTCAGTAAATGAGGAGCTAATAGAAATACCATTAACAAATATAAAAGGGATTATTACCTTCATAATATTAATGTTGCCTCTCCCTAGGGGGAAAGTGAGCAGCAGTTTTGACTCAGATTATCAGCTCATGGTATCATCAGATCAGATTGACTCAAATCATCAGCTCCTTGTTGCAAAATTTAGGCTCAGACTAAACAACGTAGGGGAAACCACTAGGTCATTAAGGTATGACCTAAATCAAATCCCTTATGATTATATAGTGGAGATAATGAATAGATTCAGAGACTAGATTGCATAGACAAAATGACCTGAAGAACTATGGATGGAGGTTCGTAACATTGTAGAAGAGGTGGAAAACAAAACCATCCCCCTCAAAAGAAATGCAACAGGCAAACTGGTTGTCTGAGGAGGTCTTACAAATAAATGAGAAAAGAAGCAAGCAAAAGGCAAAGGAGAAGGGGAAAAATATACTCAAATAAATGCAGAGTTCCAGAGAGATAAGGAGACGTAAGAAACTCTTCTTATATGAATGATGCAAAGAATTAAAGGAAAACAATAGAATGGGAAAGATTAGAGATCTCCTTAAGAAAATTGGAGATAGGGGCTTCCCTGGTGGTCCAGTGGGTAAGGACACCGCCTTGCAGTGCAAGGGGTGTCAGTTCGATCCCTGGCCTGGGAAGATCCCACGTGCCGTGGAGAGGCTGGACCAATGTGTCCAATTACCGAGCCGGAGCTCTGGATCGCACGGCCCCAGAGCCAGTGCTCTGTGACAACAGAGGCCACTGCGATGGGAGATCCACATGGGCCAAAGAACAAAGATGGGTGAAAATAGATAAATGAAAGACCAATAGAAGTGGTCCGCCCACCCCACTCCCTCCTCAACCCACCCCTCCTCCCCACAAAAAAAGAAAATTGGAGATACCAAGAGCACATTTCATGAAAAGATAGGCAAAATGAAGGACAGAAATGGCAAGGATCTAACAGAAGCAGAAGATATTAAGAAAAGGTGTCAATAATACATAAAAGAACTGTACAAAACAGCTCTTAATAACCCAGACAACCAAGACAGTAAGATCACTTACTGTCTAGATAAAGACTCACCTAGAGCCAAGCATCCTGGATTATGAAGTTAAATGGGTTTTAGGAAGCATTACTATGAACAAAGCTAGAAGAGGTGATGGAATTCAAGATGAGAGATTTCAAATTCTTAAAGATGATGCTGTAAAAGTGTTGTACTTAGTTGGCCAGCAAACTTGGAAAACTTGGCAATAGCCATAGGACTGGAAAAACTCAGTTAAAATTCCAATCCCAAAGAAATGCAATGCCAGAGAGTGTTCAAATTATTGTACAATTGCACTCATTTCACATGCCAGCAAGATCATGCTCGAAATCCTTCAAGCTAGGTCTCAGCAGTACCTGAACCAAGAAGTTCCAGATGTACAAGCTGGATTTAGAAAATGCAGAGGAATCAGACATCAAATTGCCAACATAAATTGGATCATAGAAAAAGCAAAGAAATTCCAGGAAAACATCTGCTTATGGTTCATTGACTACACTAAAGTCTTTGACTACATGGATCCCAACAAACTGTGGAATATTCTTAATGAGATGGGAATACCAGAACACATTAGCTGACTCCTGAGAAATCTGTATGCAAGACTAGAAGCAAAAATTAGACTGGACAGCGAATGATGGACTGTTCCCAGCTTGAGAAAGGAGTATGTCAAGTCTGTATCATGTCACCATGCTTATTTAACTTCGCAGAATACATCACGTGAAATGCTGGGCTAGATGACTCATAAACTGGAATCATGATTGCCAAGAAAAATATCAACAGTTTCAGATATGAAGATGATACCACTTTAATGGCAGAAAGTGAAGAGGAACTGAAGAGCCTCTTGATGAAGATGAGAGAGGAGAGAAGAACTGGTTTAAAACTCAGCATTCAAAAAATGAAGATCATTGCATCTGGTCCTATCACTTTATGGCAAAATGTGAAAATAGTATGAGGTTTTATTTCCTTGGGTTCCAAAATCAATGAGGACTATGACTACAGCTATGAAATAAAAAGACACTACTTGGAGGAATAGCTATGACAAATCTAGACAGTGTATTAAAAAGCACAGACATTGCTTTGTGGACCGTGGTTCATACAGTCAAAGCTATCACTTTTCCAATAGTCAGGTATGGATGTGAGAGTTGGACCATAAAGAAGACTGAGCACCAAAGAACTGAGGCTTTTAACTACAGTATTAGAGAAGACTCTAGAGAGTATCTTGGACAGCAAGCAGATCAAAACAGTCAATGCTTATTTTATTTTATTTTATTTAAAAGTTTTTACAGAGTTTTCTTGTTCACAGACATGCATGTTGCCAGATCAATCGTATGCATATACCTGGTCCCCTCCCCCTTCCCAGTCCCCTATCCCACCCCTCCTGGCCATCACACAGCACCCCTGCAGGAACTCGTATTCCCTCAGTGCAATGACAATAGCTATCTTTTCATATACCATAATACAGGTTTCCATGCTACTCCCTCTATGCCTCCCACTCACTATTCATTCCCCACAATGTCAATATGTCTGTTCTGTCTGTCTGTTTTTCCATGGGTTAACTGCATGTGTTATCAGTAACTTTTTACTAGATTCCATATATATGTGTTAGTATACTTACTGTACTTGTCTTTCTCTTTTTGACTTCACTTTTTTGTGATAGGTTCTAGATCCAATCACCTCATTAAGACTAATTCTTCTGCATTTCTTTTAACAGCTGAGAAGTACTCCATTGTATATATGTACCAGAGCTTTTGTATCCATTCGTTCGTCGATGGGCATCTAGGTTGCTAAAATGTTCTGGCTATTGTATAGAGAGCTGCAACGAACATTGGGGTGCAGGTGCTTCTTTCAGATTTGATCTCATCAGGGTACAAACCTAAGAGAGGGATTCCTGGGTCGTATGGTGCTTCTATTTTTAGTTTTTCAAGAAATCTCCACACTGGCTTCCATAGTGGCTGCATCAATTTACATTCCCACCAGCAATGCAAGAGTGTTCCCTTTTCTCCGCACCCTCTCCAGCATTTATCGTTTGTAGATTTTTTGATGATGGCCATTCTGATTGGTGTGAGGTGATATCTCATTGTAGTTTTGATGTGCATTTCTCTAATTATAAGTGAGGTTGAGCATCATTTCACGTGTTTTTTGACCATCTGTTTGTCTTCTTTGGAGAGATCTCTATAGGTCGTTTTCCCATTTTTTGATTGGGTTGTTCATTTTTCTGGTGTAGAGGTGTCTGTGTTGCTTGTAGATTCATTCTTTGTCTGTTGTTTCAGTTGCCATTATTTTCTCCCAGTCTGGGTTGCCTGTTCACCTTGTTTGCAGTTTCTTTTGCTGTACAAAAGCTTTAAGTTTCATTAGGTCCCACATATTAATTTTTGTTTTTAGTTCTGCTATTCTAGTAGGTGGGTCATAGATCTTGCTTTGATTTATGTCTTTGAGTGTTTTGCCTGTATTCACTAAGAGTTTAACAGTTTCGGGTCTTACATTTAGGTTTTTAATCCATTTTGAGTTGATCTTTGTGTATGGTGTTGGGGGATGTTCCAACTTCATTTTTTTTGCATGTAACTGTCCAGTTTTCTCAGCACCATTTGTGGAAGAGGCTGTCTTTGTCCCATTTTAGATTTCGCCTCCTTTGTCAGAAAGAAGGTACCCATGGGTGCGCGGGTTTATCTCTGGGTTTTCTATCTTGTTCCATTGGTCGATATTTCTGTTTCTGTGCCAGTACCGTACTGTCTTGATGACTGTTGCTTTGTAGTAGAGTCTGAAATTAGGGACTTTGTTTCCTCCAGCTCCGTTTTCTTTCTAAGGACTGCTTTGGCTATTCAGGGTCTTTTGTGTTTCCACATGAACTGTGTTATTCTTTGGTCTAGTTCTGTGAAGAATGTCATTGGTAGTCTGATAGGGATCACACTGAATCAGTAGATGACATTTGGTAGTATGGTCATTTTCACAATATTGATTCTTCCGACCCAGGAACATGGAATAGCTCTCCATCTGTTCAAGTCTTCTTTAGTTTCTTTCGTGAGTGTCTTGTAATTTTCTGTGTAGTGTTCTTTTGTTTCTTTGGGTAGGTTTATTCCTAGATATTTGATTCTTTTGGTTGCAATGGTGAAGGGGACTGCCTCTTTGTTTTCATTTTCTGATTTTTCATTGTTTGTGTATAGGAATGCCAGTGATTTCTGCGTGTTGACTTTGTATCTTGCGACTTTGCTGAATTCGCTGATTAACTCTAGTAGTTTTGTAGTAGTGTCTTTGGGGTTTTCTATGTATAATATCACGTCATCTGCAAAGAGAGAGAGCTTGACTTCTTCCTTTCCAATCTGGATTCCTTTGATTTCTTTCTCTTCTCTTAATGCTGTTGTTTCAGTTGCCATTATTTTCTCCCAGTCTGGGTTGCCTGTTCACCTTGTTTGCAGTTTCTTTTGCTGTACAAAAGCTTTAAGTTTCATTAGGTCCCACATATTAATTTTTGTTTTTAGTTCTGCTATTCTAGTAGGTGGGTCATAGATCTTGCTTTGATTTATGTCTTTGAGTGTTTTGCCTGTATTCACTAAGAGTTTAACAGTTTCGGGTCTTACATTTAGGTTTTTAATCCATTTTGAGTTGATCTTTGTGTATGGTGTTGGGGGATGTTCCAACTTCATTTTTTTTGCATGTAACTGTCCAGTTTTCTCAGCACCATTTGTGGAAGAGGCTGTCTTTGTCCCATTTTAGATTTCGCCTCCTTTGTCAGAAAGAAGGTACCCATGGGTGCGCGGGTTTATCTCTGGGTTTTCTATCTTGTTCCATTGGTCGATATTTCTGTTTCTGTGCCAGTACCGTACTGTCTTGATGACTGTTGCTTTGTAGTAGAGTCTGAAATTAGGGACTTTGTTTCCTCCAGCTCCGTTTTCTTTCTAAGGACTGCTTTGGCTATTCAGGGTCTTTTGTGTTTCCACATGAACTGTGTTATTCTTTGGTCTAGTTCTGTGAAGAATGTCATTGGTAGTCTGATAGGGATCACACTGAATCAGTAGATGACATTTGGTAGTATGGTCATTTTCACAATATTGATTCTTCCGACCCAGGAACATGGAATAGCTCTCCATCTGTTCAAGTCTTCTTTAGTTTCTTTCGTGAGTGTCTTGTAATTTTCTGTGTAGTGTTCTTTTGTTTCTTTGGGTAGGTTTATTCCTAGATATTTGATTCTTTTGGTTGCAATGGTGAAGGGGACTGCCTCTTTGTTTTCATTTTCTGATTTTTCATTGTTTGTGTATAGGAATGCCAGTGATTTCTGCGTGTTGACTTTGTATCTTGCGACTTTGCTGAATTCGCTGATTAACTCTAGTAGTTTTGTAGTAGTGTCTTTGGGGTTTTCTATGTATAATATCACGTCATCTGCAAAGAGAGAGAGCTTGACTTCTTCCTTTCCAATCTGGATTCCTTTGATTTCTTTCTCTTCTCTTAATGCTGTTGCTAGAACTTCCAGGACTATGTTGAATAGTAGTGGTGAAAGTGGACACCCCTGTCTTCTTCCTGATCTTAGAGGGAATGCTTTCAGGTTTTCACCGTTAAGGACAATGTTCGCTGTAGGTTTCTCATATATGGCTTTTATTATGCTGAGATAGGTTCCTTCTATGCCCATTTTCTGAAGATTTTTTATCATAAATGAATGCTGTACTTTCTCCAAGGCTTTTTCTGCATCTATTGACATGATCATGTGATTTTTGTCTCTCAATTTGTTGATATGGTGTATCACATTGATTGATTTGTGGATATTGAAGAATCCTTGCATGCCTGGGATGAACCTGGCTTGATCATGATGTATGAGTTTTTTGATGTGTTGTTGAATTCTGCGTGCTAGGATTTTGTTGAGGATTTTGGCATCTAAATTCATCAGTGAAATTGGCCTATAATTTTCTTTTTCTGTGTTGTCTTTACCTGGCTTTGGTATCAGGGTGATGGTGGCCTCGTAGAATGTGTTTGGAAGTGTTCCTTCCTGTGCAGTTTTTTGGAAGAGTTTTAGAAGGATAGGCATTAGCTCTTCTTTAAATGTTTGGTAGAATTCACATATGAAGCCAACAGGCCCTGGGCTTTTCTTTTTGGGTAGATTTTTTAATCACAAATTCAATTTCTGATCTTGTGATTGGGTTGTTCAAAGTTTCTGTTTCTTCCTGGCTCAGTCTTGGGAGATTAATCCTGTCCAAGAAGCTGTCCATTTCTTCCAGGTTGTCCAGCTTGTTGCCATAGAGTTGTTCATAATAGTCTCTTAGAATCCTTTGGATTTCTGCATTATCTGTTGTAGTCTCTCCTTTTCATTTTTGATTTTGTTGATCTGGTTCTCCTCTCTTTTTTCTTGATGCGTCTGGCTAGTGTTTTGTCAATTTTGTTTCTCTTTTTGAAGAACCAGTTTCTAATTTTATTTATCTTTTCTACTGTTACTTTCATTTCCTTTTCATTTATTTCTTCTCAGATCTTTGTGATTTCTCTTCTTCTGCTGACTTTGGAGTTTTTTTTTTCTTCTGTCTTCATTTGTTTTGAGCATAGGGTTAGGTCGACTGATATTTGTCTTGTTTCTTGAGGTGGGATTGTATTGCTATCAATTTCACTCTTAGAATTTGTGCAGCATCCCGTAGGTTTTCCACTGTTTTTTATTCACTGTCATTTCTTCTAGAAATTTTTTTATTTCTACTTTGGTTTGCTCAGTAATCAGTTGGTTTTTTCAGTATGCAGTATTTAATCTCCATGTGTTTGTGTTTTAGGCAGTTTTTTCCCTGTAATTGATCTCTAGTCCCATTGCAATGTGGTCCAAGAAGATGGTTGATATAATTTCAGTTTACTTTAATTGATTGAGGTTTGATTTGTGTCCCAGGATGTGGTCTATCCTGGAGAATGTTCTGTGAGCACTTGAGAAGAAAGTGTATTCTTCTGCTTTTGGATGGAAAGTCTTAAAGATATCCGTGAGGTCCATCTCTTCTAGTGTGGCGTTTATGGCTTGTGTTTCTTTATTAATTTTCTGCTTTGATGATCTATCCATTGGTGAGAGAGAAGTGTTAATGTCTCCTAGTATTACTTTGTTATTGTTGATTTCTTCTTTAATGTCTGAAAGTATTTGTCTTATGTATTGAGGTGCCCCTCTGTTGGATGCAGAGGTATTCATGACTGTTATGTCTTCCTCTTGGATAAATCCCTTAATCATGATGTAGTGACTTGCCTTATCTCTTATAATCTCCTTTACTTTAAAGTCTGCTTTGTCTGATATGAGGATTACTGCTCCAGCTTTCTTTTGATTTCCATTTGCACGGAATATCTTTTTCCACCGTCTCACTTTCTGTCTGTAAGCGTCTCTAGGTCTGAAGTGGGTCTCTTGTAAACAGTATATATATGGGTCTTGCTTCTGAATCCATTCAGCCAGCCTGTGTCTTTTGGTTGGACCATTTAGTCTGTTTACATTCAAAGTAATCATTGATACAAATGTTCCTTTTGTCATCTTCATAGATATTTGGGGATTGATTTGTAGGACTTCTCCTACTCTTATATTTATTGGGTATATCAGGCCCTTTAACACTTGTTGTAGGGCTGGTTTTGTGGTACAGAATTCTTTTAGTTTTTGCTTGTCTGTGAAGCTTTTGACTTCTCCATCAATTCTGAATGTGATCCTTGTCCAGTAAAGAATTCTTGGGTGTAGTTTATTCTCTTTTAGCCATTTCAATGTGTCCTGCCATTCTCTACTGGCATGCAGGGTTTCTGTGGAAAGATCAGCAGTTAAACACATGGGGTTTCCTTTATATGTTATTTGTTGTTTGCTCCTAGCTGCTTTAAGTATTCTGTCTTTATATTTAGTCTTTGTTCATTTGGTTAGAACATGCCTTGGTGTGTTTCTTCTGGGGTTTCTCCTGTATGTAACTCTTTGTGCTTTTTGGACTTGGTTGACTATTTCCTTTCCCATGGTGGGGAAGCTTTCAACTGTAACCTCTTCAAGGATTTTTTCATAGCCTTTCTTTCCCTCTTCTTCTTCTGGGACTCCTATAATTCTAATGTTGGTGCATTTGATATTGTCCCATAGGTCTCTGAGGCTATGCTCAGTTCTTTTGATTCTTTGTGCTTTGTTCTATTCCTCAGCTGTCATTTCCACCATTCTGTCTTCCAGCTCACTTATCTGTCATTCTGCCTCTGATACTCTCCTGTTGAGACCTTCTATAGTATTTTTGAGTTCAGCAATTGAGTTGTTCGTGTCTATATGTTTATTTTTCTTTTCCTGAATGTCTCTACTCAGTGCACTTATTTCCTCTAATATTTTGTTTTCAGTGTTTTGAATCCTTGCTGGTGTTGCTCTTCTGCATTCACTTTCCGATAATTTGTGTGCCTCCTCTTCTTTCATCTGTAGCTGTGTTTCTCTAGTTTGTTCTTTCATTTGTGCAGTCTTTCTCTGTCTTTTCATTATTATGTTAATTTCTGTTTCTTTGTGTGTGTCTTTCTGTTGGAGTTCTCTTTCCCCCAGGCTTCTTGGTTGGATTCTCCCTTACTTTTGTTTTCTGTTCCCTTTCTGTAGAAGGGTTTGGTGGTTTGTGTCTTAGGTGGTATTAGGTCTTGTTTGCAGGTGGATAATCTCTAGTATTGTGTGTTCTTTGATAGTATGTGGTCTTGGAATCAGGGCTTCCACTCTGAGTCCCCTTGTTTTGATCTCTGGCCAGGGAATGTAGACTCTATGTCTGGTTTCCTAAGGTTTTCAGTAGTATTAGTTCAAATATAAGCATATGAGCAACAAGAGGTGCATCCCTGATAGATGACAGTCATAAAATCATGCAAATATTTTCTAACATAATGGAAAGATATACATACATACACATACAATAATCCCAACTGAACAGTCTTACAAGGATAAAGCATAGGAAATTTCTCTGGCAAATGGTGCAACCATGGAGGGTACCTGACCTTTAAACTCTAAATTAATTAAATACTGCCTGGAAAAATAGATCCAGGCCAAGGTTCCGCTGGGAATATTACAATGAAAGCAGTTTTAACTAAGACAAAAAAGGGGTTCTTTAAGGATTTTGTAGGGTTAGGTAACAAAGATTTTTTCATAGCCTTTCTTTCCCTCTTCTTCTTCTGGGACTCCTATAATTCTAATGTTGGTGCATTTGATATTGTCCCATAGGTCTCTGAGGCTATGCTCAGTTCTTTTGATTCTTTGTGCTTTGTTCTATTCCTCAGCTGTCATTTCCACCATTCTGTCTTCCAGCTCACTTATCTGTCATTCTGCCTCTGATACTCTCCTGTTGAGACCTTCTATAGTATTTTTGAGTTCAGCAATTGAGTTGTTCGTGTCTATATGTTTATTTTTCTTTTCCTGAATGTCTCTACTCAGTGCACTTATTTCCTCTAATATTTTGTTTTCAGTGTTTTGAATCCTTGCTGGTGTTGCTCTTCTGCATTCACTTTCCGATAATTTGTGTGCCTCCTCTTCTTTCATCTGTAGCTGTGTTTCTCTAGTTTGTTCTTTCATTTGTGCAGTCTTTCTCTGTCTTTTCATTATTATGTTAATTTCTGTTTCTTTGTGTGTGTCTTTCTGTTGGAGTTCTCTTTCCCCCAGGCTTCTTGGTTGGATTCTCCCTTACTTTTGTTTTCTGTTCCCTTTCTGTAGAAGGGTTTGGTGGTTTGTGTCTTAGGTGGTATTAGGTCTTGTTTGCAGGTGGATAATCTCTAGTATTGTGTGTTCTTTGATAGTATGTGGTCTTGGAATCAGGGCTTCCACTCTGAGTCCCCTTGTTTTGATCTCTGGCCAGGGAATGTAGACTCTATGTCTGGTTTCCTAAGGTTTTCAGTAGTATTAGTTCAAATATAAGCATATGAGCAACAAGAGGTGCATCCCTGATAGATGACAGTCATAAAATCATGCAAATATTTTCTAACATAATGGAAAGATATACATACATACACATACAATAATCCCAACTGAACAGTCTTACAAGGATAAAGCATAGGAAATTTCTCTGGCAAATGGTGCAACCATGGAGGGTACCTGACCTTTAAACTCTAAATTAATTAAATACTGCCTGGAAAAATAGATCCAGGCCAAGGTTCCGGCTGGGAATATTACAATGAAAGCAGTTTTTAACTAAGACATGTGTTGGGGGTGAATAGGAGGAGAGTATATGGGTAATGATTTCTTGTTGCAAGGATTTTGTAGGGTTAGGTAACAAAGATGAGTGTGTTGTAGAGTTTGGTGCAGCTGGAAGAGAATAGTCGAGACAGGAAGATAAGAAATATTTATAGTAGATAGAAAAAGATTTTACAGTTAGAGCATAGAGAGAGGAAGCAGTGGCAAAAAAGAAAGAAATGAAAAGTTATAAAAAGTTAAAATTAAAAAAAAGGTTTTTTTAATTAAAAAGAAAAAACAAAAAATAAACGAAACAAGCAAACAAACAAAAAAATAAAGGGTAAATACTGTCCCTGGTTTTTATCTTCTCATCTGCATGTGGACCTTCCAACCAGTTTGTTCTTGATGATGCCCCAGGTTTCTGTAGTATTTACTTGTGGGGGCCGAGTGTGTGGGCTGGATAGCTACTTATGCCTTAGGTTTCAGTGAGGGTCAGATTTTTTTTGTCAGAACCCTTGCAGAGTTGGCTGCTCTGTTTTCAGTTTTTGCTTTTAGTAAAACAAAGGCTCTTCAGACAGCTCAGGTGCTGGTCGGGGCAGCGGCGGTTCCCAGTCCATCAGCCGGGAGCCTTGCTTATGGTCCGGCGCTGGAGGGGGCTCCCAGTTCCACTGCATACCTCCTGGTATCCTCCAATCCCTGCTCCTCTTCTGGTTTCCTCTGCCACACTCCCTGCTTCCTGCAGGAAGGCAGCTCTGGGGCTGCACAGACTTTTTGGCTACAGGCACATGCACTGCCATATAGGGCACTAAGTCCCAAATGTGGGTGTGAGATTCCCCATCAGGCTTGAGTCAAGTTTTGAGGCTGCAACTTGCAGGGGATTTCCATGTTTGATTCTGCACGCCCCCACTAGCGGTGTCTCAGCTCACCTGGTGCCCAGCGACTCTGTACTGTCCTGATCGGATTGCACGCTGAGTGCTGCCTTCTGTCCTCCTGGAGCACTTTCCAGCACTCTCTCTGCCTGGTCCATTGTCAAACCAGTCAATTCTAAAAGACATCAGTCCTCAATATTCATTGGAAGTGCTGGTGCTCAAGCTGAAGCTCCAATACTTTGGCCACCAGATGCAATGAGCTCACTTGGAAAAGACCGTGATGCTGGGAAGGATTGAAGGCAAGAGGAGAGGACGGCAACAGAGGATTAGATGGTTGGAGGGCATCATGGACTCACTGCACATGAGTCTGAGCAAAATCAGGGAGATAGTGAAGGACAGGGAAGCATATCATGCTGCAATTCATGGGTTGCAAAGAGTTGGAAATGATTCAGTGATTCAACAACAACAATATTATTGCTGCTATAAAATTTGAAACTATAAATTTGAATGTTCTATTTCAAGCTGGGTCAGGGTTTGAATTTCACAAATTCACAAAGATGCTTTAAAGAAAAATTTAGGGACCTTTCCAGTGACTACGTTTAACAAAAAATAAAGGGTAAATACTGTCCCTGGTTTTTATCTTCTCATCTGCATGTGGACCTTCCAACCAGTTTGTTCTTGATGATGCCCCAGGTTTCTGTAGTATTTACTTGTGGGGGCCGAGTGTGTGGGCTGGATAGCTACTTATGCCTTAGGTTTCAGTGAGGGTCAGATTTTTTTTGTCAGAACCCTTGCAGAGTTGGCTGCTCTGTTTTCAGTTTTTGCTTTTAGTAAAACAAAGGCTCTTCAGACAGCTCAGGTGCTGGTCGGGGCAGCGGCGGTTCCCAGTCCATCAGCCGGGAGCCTTGCTTATGGTCCGGCGCTGGAGGGGGCTCCCAGTTCCACTGCATACCTCCTGGTATCCTCCAATCCCTGCTCCTCTTCTGGTTTCCTCTGCCACACTCCCTGCTTCCTGCAGGAAGGCAGCTCTGGGGCTGCACAGACTTTTTGGCTACAGGCACATGCACTGCCATATAGGGCACTAAGTCCCAAATGTGGGTGTGAGATTCCCCATCAGGCTTGAGTCAAGTTTTGAGGCTGCAACTTGCAGGGGATTTCCATGTTTGATTCTGCACGCCCCCACTAGCGGTGTCTCAGCTCACCTGGTGCCCAGCGACTCTGTACTGTCCTGATCGGATTGCACGCTGAGTGCTGCCTTCTGTCCTCCTGGAGCACTTTCCAGCACTCTCTCTGCCTGGTCCATTGTCAAACCAGTCAATTCTAAAAGACATCAGTCCTCAATATTCATTGGAAGTGCTGGTGCTCAAGCTGAAGCTCCAATACTTTGGCCACCAGATGCAATGAGCTCACTTGGAAAAGACCGTGATGCTGGGAAGGATTGAAGGCAAGAGGAGAGGACGGCAACAGAGGATTAGATGGTTGGAGGGCATCATGGACTCACTGCACATGAGTCTGAGCAAAATCAGGGAGATAGTGAAGGACAGGGAAGCATATCATGCTGCAATTCATGGGTTGCAAAGAGTTGGAAATGATTCAGTGATTCAACAACAACAATATTATTGCTGCTATAAAATTTGAAACTATAAATTTGAATGTTCTATTTCAAGCTGGGTCAGGGTTTGAATTTCACAAATTCACAAAGATGCTTTAAAGAAAAATTTAGGGACTTCCATGTGGTCCAGTGACTACGTTTCCAATGCAGGGAGCCAGGGTTCAATTCCTGGTCAGGGAACTAGACCCCAAATATCAAAACTAAAAAAAACAAAAAAAAAACAAAAAAAAAACACCAAAACTGTATGCCACAACTAAGACCCAGTGTACCCAAATAAGTAAAAATAAATGTTTTTAAAAAGAGAAACCGTCAGAACAAGTTGAAGCTGGTGATAATAATAACTAAATCTCTTAAGATAATTATTATGAAATACTTCTTGTTAGGTTTGCCATCAATGTTTATGTTTGCTATGTTACCCTTCAAGGAATTCAGCTTAAAAATGAACCTTTTTTTTTTTTTTTTTTTATTGACACCCTGTAGGACACTACTGTATCCAGGTAAATTTGTAATATTGCTTGTTATATTACTAAGCTTTCCTCAGTTTGGGCTTGCTTCTTATAAACTTCCAAATTTACATGTGCTAAAATTTTCAATATCCTTCACTTTGTTCCTATATTTTAAACACAGTTAAAATCATTTACATGGGAGCACAAATAGTAGAACTATAACTATTCCTCAAATTATATTAAGGTGTGTAATCCCTTAAGGCTGGAATGTGTGTCCACTGATGTTATAGTCACAAAGAGCTTTGAAACAGTGGTATCCAAAGTGTCCTTGGCTACTAAAATGTCCTCAAACTTTTAGCTCTCCATCCATGACAAGATAAGGATCTTCAGTCAGAAAATGAATGAATCTACCACGTGACTAAATACATGTTTAGTTGACCCTTCCTTTTTCTTGTAGCAAGATTATTCGCATATAGGAAGTACTGCATTAATTCACACATTGGAACAAGCTCCTGACTTGTTGCAAACTGGCACTTTCAGTAACATTTCTCTAAACCGGAGTTCAGCAAACTTTTTCAATAAAGGGCTAGACGTTGAATGTTTAGACCTGAGGCCCACACAGTTTGTGTTACAAATACTCTATTCTGTTATATGGCATCAACTAATTAAGTGAATATGTCTGGCTGTATGCTAATAAAACACTTACAGACAATGACATTTAAGTATTATACCTTTTCATGTGTCATAAAATATGATACTTTTAGTTTCTTCAACCATTTAAACAAGGAAAAATCACTCTTAACTTGTGAATCATAGAAAAATAAGCTGTTTCCTAACTTCTGATCTAAATCATCTTCCAAGTATCAGCGAAAATGGAAATGTGACACTTTCCCTAGTTTATGTAAAATGTTCTTTAACTCATTCAGATTTAATATTTCTCCTACAGTTTCTTTAGAATTCACGTACAACTATAAAGTTTTATTGTTTCGTTTGTGTGACAATCCTTTTTTTTTTTCCAGAAGACTGAAGTAACTTATCTCAGATTCTACACCAATTAAATGTAGTTGACATTTGACTAGAGTTCTCAGCAGAGAGTTAGTTACCAGTCACACTATCAAATGTCAATTCTTAAGTTCTCTCTGCCATCTGGTAGAAATCGGGGCTAAGGAACAGAACTCGATAGGTGGAGAAAAGCATAGTTTGGAGATTGAATGAGTAGCATTTAGGAAATCTGTGTGTTAGGTGGTTCTTCTGGACTCTGGACAAGTTATTTAGTTTCTATGACAAGATGTTCCTTAAGTTTCTCTCATTTCTTTCATTTTTATGATTCTAAGATATCAGGACAGTATGCAGTCAGGAAATAGTTTATATAGTGAGTTTCCAAAATATCCAGATTTGCATATTTAAAGAACAAGATAAGGAGAAGGTTAAAGAGGTTACACAAAGTAATATTTTTAAATGGTTCATTAGTCAATGAGAGTGCTGGAAATAATTCAGTAAACATTTTAGCATATGCTGCACTGATTTAAGCATCAAATTATTGAAGCTGAAGTGTGGTTCAGTGCTGGATTACAGCATTTACAGATGGTATACTCTGTACACCTGAAAACTATGCATCAACTTTGACACCATTGGACAAACCCTGCAATCATGTGATGGCAAAAGCTCTGCCTAAGCTCATCTATAGCATCAAGAGAACCAATTTGAATTTTGCCAGATATCCGACATTAAACTCTTCTGACTTCAATTTACATTATCATCAGTGGTGCTATTCTACCAGAATTCTGCTTGGACTTTTAAATTCCATTTATGGCATTGTGTCTAATATTCTTGTCATTTTTGCTTACATCCTGTAATAAAATTCCCTTGATTTCTATTCTCATGTGCATGCTACTCAGAAACTGTTTCCTAACTTCTGATCTAAATCATCTTCCAAGTATCAGCGAAAATGGAAATGTGACACTTTCCCTAGTTTATGTAAAATGTTCTTTAACTCATTCAGATTTAATATTTCTCCTACAGTTTCTTTAGAATTCACGTACAACTATAAAGTTTTATTGTTTCGTTTGTGTGACAATCCTTTTTTTTTTTCCAGAAGACTGAAGTAACTTATCTCAGATTCTACACCAATTAAATGTAGTTGACATTTGACTAGAGTTCTCAGCAGAGAGTTAGTTACCAGTCACACTATCAAATGTCAATTCTTAAGTTCTCTCTGCCATCTGGTAGAAATCGGGGCTAAGGAACAGAACTCGATAGGTGGAGAAAAGCATAGTTTGGAGATTGAATGAGTAGCATTTAGGAAATCTGTGTGTTAGGTGGTTCTTCTGGACTCTGGACAAGTTATTTAGTTTCTATGACAAGATGTTCCTTAAGTTTCTCTCATTTCTTTCATTTTTATGATTCTAAGATATCAGGACAGTATGCAGTCAGGAAATAGTTTATATAGTGAGTTTCCAAAATATCCAGATTTGCATATTTAAAGAACAAGATAAGGAGAAGGTTAAAGAGGTTACACAAAGTAATATTTTTAAATGGTTCATTAGTCAATGAGAGTGCTGGAAATAATTCAGTAAACATTTTAGCATATGCTGCACTGATTTAAGCATCAAATTATTGAAGCTGAAGTGTGGTTCAGTGCTGGATTACAGCATTTACAGATGGTATACTCTGTACACCTGAAAACTATGCATCAACTTTGACACCATTGGACAAACCCTGCAATCATGTGATGGCAAAAGCTCTGCCTAAGCTCATCTATAGCATCAAGAGAACCAATTTGAATTTTGCCAGATATCCGACATTAAACTCTTCTGACTTCAATTTACATTATCATCAGTGGTGCTATTCTACCAGAATTCTGCTTGGACTTTTAAATTCCATTTATGGCATTGTGTCTAATATTCTTGTCATTTTTGCTTACATCCTGTAATAAAATTCCCTTGATTTCTATTCTCATGTGCATGCTACTCAGAAACTGTCTATTTATATAATCCAAGTTTCCCACTACTTTTCTCAAAATTTTTCCACTGGGGATTCTGCATTTCTTGTTTTCGTAGTCATCTAGGATATCAACTCAACCAGAATTGAAAGACACACACTTACCCAGTGTTCGTTGTAGCACTATTTACAATAGCTAGTACTTGGAAGCAACCTAGATGTCCATCAGCAGATGAATGGATAAAGAAGCTATGGTACATATGCACAATGGAATATTACTCAGCCAAAACAAGCAGCACATTTGAGTCAGTTCTGAAATGAGGTGGATGGACCTAGACAGAAGTGTGTATGTGTGTATATATATATATATATATATATATAGAGAGAGAGAGAGAGAGAGAGAGAGAGAGAATTTGGAAAGATGATACCAACTATCCTACATGCAGGGCAGCAAAGAAGACAGACATAAAGAACAGACTTTTGGACTCAGTAGAAAGAGAGGGTGGGATGATTTGGGAGAATAGCACTGAAACACATACATTGCCATATGTAAAATAGTTGACCAGTATGAGTTCAATGCATGACACAGGGCACCCAAAGTGGGTATTGTGGGACAACTTAGAGGGATAAGGTGGGGAGAGAGACAGGAAAGGGGTTCAGGATGGAGGGTACACATATACCTTTCACTGATTCATATTGATGTATGGCAAAAATCCTCATAATATAATAAAATAATTATCCTCCAATTAAAATAAATTAATCAATAAAAATTAATTTAAAATTGATTTAAGTAACTTAATTTTAAATTAAATTAATTTTTAAAAGAGACAATAAGTAAAACAATAAAAAAATAAACTCTAGCTACAAATGAATTCTGAATTTCCTCCATAGAAATAGGAGAGAATGCTAAATTCCCCAGCTATCGTATTCTATGAGATGGGAGATAAACTTGTCTTACTTCTTCACTTCTTATTATTTAGAAAACATGTCAGGGGGATTCCCTGGTGGTTCAGTGGATAAATAGTCCACCTTGCAGTGCAAGGGGCACTGGTTAGATCCCTAGCCTGGGAAAATCCTACATGCCAAGGAATGGCTGGGCCGGTGTGTCCATGCACCCAGAGCCAGTGCTCTGTGGGAAGAGAGGCCACTGTGATGGGAGAACCATCCTGGCCAAAGAATAAAGATGAATGAAAAATAAATGATGACTTAGAGGCAAAAAAAAAAAAAAATCATTAAAAAAAATCCCCTAATTCCCCTCAGACTATCTATTAAAAAAAAAACAAAAACGTATTTTTCACTTTATTGAACTACTCATATGCTATACATTGCCTTCATGGGTTTGGATGCGTCTTTTATTTTATTAATTTTTACTAATTGTATTAATAATAATTTGGTTAAATCTTCTTTGCTACTTCATTTGTTACAGACTAGAAAATCACTGGGGTGGTACTATATGGCACTGTCTCTCTAATAGGTAGATTACATGCTCTGCCAGGATTATGACACAAAAAAACAGAACATCCCCCTTGTTAGTCAAAGAAAAATAAACAGTAACACCCAGTGAAATTTGGGCTTCAGATAAAATCAGTTTTTAAACTATCCTCATACATTATTGGGCTTCCTTGGTGGAACAAGTGGTAAAGAAATTTTGGGCTAGATCCCTGAATGGGGAGGATTCTCTCAAGAAGAGAAGCGCAACTCACTCTAGTCTTCTTGCCTGGAGAATTTCAGCATCAGAGGAGCCTGGTGGGCTACAGTCCTTGGGGTTGCAGTTGGACATGACTAAGGGACTTTCACTTGCACATTTTCACTTTCCATGTATTATTACATTATTACGTTTACTGACATTAAATAATTAATTTTTAAAAGAGACAATAAGTAAAACAATAAAAAATAAACTCTAGCTACAAATGAATTCTGAATTTCCTCCATAGAAATAGGAGAGAATGCTAAATTCCCAGCTATCGTATCCTATGAGATGGGAGATAAACTTGTCTTACTTCTTCACTTCTTATTATTTAGAAAACATGTCAGGGGGATTCCCTGGTGGTTCAGTGGATAAATAGTCCACCTTGCAGTGCAAGGGGCACTGGTTAGATCCCTAGCCTGGGAAAATCCTACATGCCAAGGAATGGCTGGGCCGGTGTGTCCATGCACCCAGAGCCAGTGCTCTGTGGGAAGAGAGGCCACTGTGATGGGAGAACCATCCTGGCCAAAGAATAAAGATGAATGAAAAATAAATGATGACTTAGAGGCATAAAAAAGAGAAAAGCATTAAAAAAAATCCCCTAATTCCCCTCAGACTATCTATTAAAAAAAAAACAAAAACGTATTTTTCACTTTATTGAACTACTCATATGCTATACATTGCCTTCATGGGTTTGGATGCGTCTTTTATTTTATTAATTTTTACTAATTGTATTAATAATAATTTGGTTAAATCTTCTTTGCTACTTCATTTGTTACAGACTAGAAAATCACTGGGGTGGTACTATATGGCACTGTCTCTCTAATAGGTAGATTACATGCTCTGCCAGGATTATGACACAAAAAAACAGAACATCCCCCTTGTTAGTCAAAGAAAAATAAACAGTAACACCCAGTGAAATTTGGGCTTCAGATAAAATCAGTTTTTAAACTATCCTCATACATTATTGGGCTTCCTTGGTGGAACAAGTGGTAAAGAAATTTTGGGCTAGATCCCTGAATGGGGAGGATTCTCTCAAGAAGAGAAGCGCAACTCACTCTAGTCTTCTTGCCTGGAGAATTTCAGCATCAGAGGAGCCTGGTGGGCTACAGTCCTTGGGGTTGCAGTTGGACATGACTAAGGGACTTTCACTTGCACATTTTCACTTTCCATGTATTATTACATTATTACGTTTACTGACATTAAATAATTATTTGTTGTTTATCTGAAATTGAAATGTAATTGAGCATTTTCCATTCTAAATGACAACCCTAATACATGGTATATAAGATATATTATGAAGTGAAACACATTCATTTGGATAAGGAAAATCAATTATATGAACACATGTGTGTATATGTGTGTGTTGAGAGCAACGTAGATACTCAAGGCAGCCAGATGTATAACCTCTGTCCCAGAAGCACCACTATCATTCCAAGATAGCTTGTGATGGATAGTAGTTAAAAAAAACAATCATTGGCTCACAAAACATATTGGACTAGCCAAATAATCCAATAAATCCAGGTTGTTTTTCTTTTATTTTTCACTTCCTTTTCTCAGTTGATAATATGTGAGTTCCTACGTATAAACTGAGAATAACAGAGAGAAGACCCTATGGGGGTAAGGAGACGGAATTAAAACTCCAGGCCGTTCTCCTTATGCACATGTGTGAAGTATATAGATCTAGTAACCTGGCTGCAGCCGTGCCAAACAGGTCATAAGCACTGGCTATTGAAAACAAAGTCACACAAAGGCCAGAGAGAGGTGTATAAATAGGGTAAAATGAATCTGAGAAGTATCAGAATGGAGCACAGCGTCTGCCATTTTGTAACCCTCTTATTTCTTAACACTTGTTCAGTAATTCAACAACATGAATTCTAATACAGGCAAATGCTGATTTCAGACCACTACAATAAAAGCAAAGACAAGTCACTCCACTTTTAATTCTTTTTTGGTTTTCCATATAAACTTTATATGTATACTATATTATAGTCTGTTAAGTATGCAATAGCATTATGTCTAAAAAATGTGCTTATTTTGAATAAACAGTACTTTGTGGCTTAAAAATGTTGACCATCATCTGAGTCTTCAACAAGTCCTAATTAGTTTGCTGGTGGAGCATCTTGCCTTGATGATGATGCAGCTAACTGATAAGGATAATGACTCCTGAGGTTTGAGGTGGCTTTAGCAATTTCTTTTAGAGAAACAACAATGAAATTTGCCACCTGGGTAGACTGTTCCTGTCACTAGTGTTTTCTCTGTGTGCTGAGATACCATTTTACCCACACAATAAAACTTCATTCAAAATTGGAATAAAATCTCTTATGCCTTATTGATGCTTAATCAACTAAGCTTGTGATCTGATTAAAATCATAACAATATTTACAGCATCTTCACCAAGGGTAGGTTCCATCTCAAGAAACCGCTTTCTTTGTTCATCCATAAGAACTATCACCTCATCTTTTAAGATTTTATCATGAGGTTGTAGCAATTCATTCCTATTTTCAAGCTCCATTTCTAATTCTAGTTCTCTTGCTATTTCCACCATATCTACAGTTACTTCCTCTGGTGAAGTCTTCAACCCTTCAAAGTCATCCAAGTGAGTGGAAATCAATTTCTTCCAAACTCCTGTGAATGTTGATACTTTAGTCTATTCCCTTGAATCATGAATGTTCTTAGTGGCATCTAGAATGGGAAATACCTTTCAGACAGTTTTTCATTTTCTTTGCTTAGCTCATCAGAGAAATCACAATCTATGACAGCTTTAGTCTTAAGGAGCATATTTTTTAAATAATAAAATTTTAAGGTCAGAATTACTCCTTGATCCATAGACTGCAAAATGGATATTGTGTTAGCAGACCTGAAGTCAATGTTAATCTTATTGTATATCATCTAAGCTCTTGGTGACCAGGTGCATTGTCAGTGAGCAGTAATATTTTGAAAGGGATCTTTTCTTCTGAGCAGTAGATATCAACACTGGATTTAAAATATTCAGTAAACGGTGTTGTATACATATGCACTATCATCCTGGCTTTCTTGTTCTATCTATAGTGCATAGGCAGAGTATATTTAATATAATTCTTAAGGGTCCTAGGATTTTAAGAATGGTAGGTGAGCTTTGGATTCCACTTAAATTCAACAGCTATTAGTACATTATCTCCTATCAAGTACTTTGAGGTTTTGAAGCCAGGTATGTACTTCTATCAGTTAAAGTCCTAGATCACATGCTTTTCCAATTAGAAGGCGATTTCCCTCTGTTGAGAATCTATTGTTTGGTGTGTGTGCATATGTGCTAAGTCACTTCAGTCGCGGCCAACTCTTTGCAACTCCATGGATCTTTGCCCACCAGGCTCCTCTGTCCATAAGATTCTCCAGACAGGAATACTGGAAAGGGTTGCCATGCCCGCCTCCAGCGGATCTTCCTGACCCAGGGATCAAAGCCAGTTCTCTTAAGTCTCCTGCATTGTCAGTCATTTTTTTACCACCAGCACCACCTGGGAAGCCTGTTGTTTAGTGTAACTACATTCATTTTAATATTTAACTAAATGTTCAAAATAGTTTCATCAGCAATTGCTGCTTAACCTTGCTTGTACTTTGATGTTGCAGAGATGACTTCATTTCTTCTTCTTTTTTTTTCAAAAAAACTTTTATTTTACTTTTAACTTTTACAGAGTTTTGTTGTTTACAGATCTGCATGTTCCCAGATTAGTCATATATATATCCCCCTCTTCCCACCACTCCTGACCATCACACAGCACCCCCAAAGGATCCCCTTTTCTCACAGAGCAATGACTAGTGCTATTTTCTTCATATATGATAGTAAGGGCCTTCATGCTACTTCCTTTACACCTCCCACCCTCTGTTCATTCCCCACAATGTCCATATGTCCACTATCTATCTTTCCGTCGCTTCACTATGTGTGCCATCATCACTATCCTACTAGATTCCATATATATGTGTTAATATACTGTATTTGTCCTTCTCTTTCTGACTGACTTCACTTTTCATGATACGTTCTAGATCCAGCCACCTCATTAGGGCTGATTCCTCTGCATTTTTCTTTACAGCTGTGTAGTATCCCATTGTATATATGTACCAGGGCTTTTGTATCCATTCGTTCGTCTATGGACACCTAGTTTGCTTCCATGTTCTAGCTATTGTATAGAGAGCTGCAATGAACATTGGGGTGCAGGTGCTTCTTTCAGATTTGATTTCATCAGGGTATAAGCCCAATAGTGGGATTGCTGGGTCGTATGATGCTTCTATTTTTAGTTTTTTAAGGAATCTCCAGACTGTCTTCCATAGAGACTGTATCAATTTACATTCCTACCAGCACTGCAGGAGTGTTCCCTTTTCTCCGCACCCTCTCCAGCATTTATTATCTGTCGATTTGTGGATGATGGCCATTCTGATGAGTGTGAGGTGATATCTCATTGTAGTTTTGATTGGCATTTCTCTAATTATAAGTGAAATTGAGCATGGTTTCATGTGCTTTTGGGTTATCTGTATGTCCTCTTTGGAGAGGTGTCTGTTTAGGTCCTTTTCCCATTTTTTGATTGGGTGGTTCATTTTTCTGGTGTGGAGTTGTTGGAGTTGCTTGTAGATTTTGGAGATTAATTCTTTGTCTCTTGTTTCATTTGCTATGATTTTCTCCCATTCTGTGGGGTGTCTGTTCGGCTTTTTTGTGATTTCTTTTGCTGTACAAAAGCTTATAAGTCTCATGAGGTCCGACATGTTCCTTTGTCTTTTCAGTTCCTCTATTCTAGTCGGTGGGTCAGAGAAGATCTTGCTTTGATTTATGTCTTTGAGGGTTTTGCCTATCTTCTCCTCTAAGAGTTTGATGGTTTCTGGTCTTCCATTTATGTCTTTAATCCATTTTGAGTTGATCTTTGTGTATGGTATCAAGGAATGTTCCAACTTCGTTTTTCTGCATGTAACTGTCCAATTTTGCCAGCACCATTTGTTGAATAGGCTGTCTTTGTCCCATTTTATATGTTCGCCTCCTTTGTTAAAAATAAGGTACCCATAGGTGCGTGGGTTTATCTCTGGGTTCTTGATCTTGTTCCATGGGTCTATATTTCTGTTATTTGTGCCAGTATCATACTGTCTTGATGACTGTTGCTTTGTAGTAGAGTCTGAATATGGGGAGGCTGATCCCTCCAGCTCCATTCTTCCTCAGGATTGCTTTGGCTATTCAGGGTCTTTTGTGTTTCCACATGAACTGTGTTATTCTTTGGTCTAGTTCTGTGAAGAATGTCATTGGTAGTCTGATAGGGATCACACTGAATCAGTAGATGACATTTGGTAGTATGGTCATTTTCACAATATTGATTCTTCCGACCCAGGAACATGGAATAGCTCTCCATCTGTTCAAGTCTTCTTTACTTTCTTTCATGAGTGTCTTGTAATTTTCTGTGTAGTGTTCTTTTGTTTCTTTGGGTAGGTTTATTCCTAGATATTTGTTTCTTTTGGTTGCAATGGTGAAGGGGATTGCCTCTTTGATTTCATTTTCTGATTTTTCATTGTTTGTGTATAGGAATGCCAGTGATTTCTGCGTGTTGACTTTGTATCTTGCAACTTTGCTGAATTCGCTGATTAACTCTAGTAGTTTTGTAGTAGTGTCTTTGGGGTTTTCTATGTATAATATCACGTCATCTGCAAAGAGAGAGAGCTTGACTTCTTCCTTTCCAATCTGGATTCCTTTGATTTCTTTCTCTTCTCTTATTGCTGTTGCTAGAACTTCCAGGACTGTGTTGAATAGTAGTGGTGAAAGTGGACACCCCTGTCTTCTTCCTGATCTTAGAGGGAATGCTTTCAGGTTTTCACCATTGAGGATAATGTTCTCTGTGGGCTTCTCATATATGGCTTTTATTATGCTGAGATAGGTTCCTTCTATGCCCATTTTCTGAAGATTTTTTATCATAAATGAATGCTGTACTTTCTCCAAGTCTTTTTCTGCATCTATTGACATGATCATGTGATTTTTGTCTCTCAATTTGTTGATATGGTGTATCACTTTGATTGATTTGTGGATATTGAAGAATCCTTGCATGCCTGGGATGAACCTGGCTTGATCATGATGTATGAGTATTCTGATGTGTTGTTGAATTCTGTGTGCTAGGATTTTGTTGAGGAACTTGGCGTCTAAGGTCATCAGTGAAATTAGCCTATAATTTTCTTTTTCTGTGTTGTCTTTGCCTGGCTTTGGTATCAGCGTGATGGTGGCCTCGTAGAATGTGTTTGGAAGTGTTCCTTCCTGAGCAATTTTCTGAAAGGGTTTTAGAAGGATAGGCATTAGCTCTTCTTTAAATGTTTGGTAGAATTCACTTGTGAAGCCATTTGGCCCTGGGCTTTTCTTTTTGGGTAGATTTTTTAATCACAAATTCAATTTCTGATCTTGTGATTGGGTTGTTTATAGTTTCTATTTTTTCCTGGTTGAGTCTTGGGAGATTAATCTTCTCTAGGAAACTGTCCATTTCTTCCAGGTTGTCCAGTTTGTTGGCATAGAGTTGTTCATAATAATCTCTTATAATCCTTTGGATTTCTGCATGATCTGTTGTAATCTCTCCTTTTTCGTTTTTGATTTTGTGGCTCTGGTTCTTCTCTCTCTTTTTCTTGATGAGTCTGGCCAGTGGTGTGTCGATTTATTGACCTTTTCGAAGAACCAGCTTTTTGATTTATTTATCTTTACTATTGTTTCCTTTGTTTCTTGTTCTTTTATTTCTGCTCATATCTTTATGATTTCCCTTCTTCTGCTGGCTTTGAAGTGTTTCTGTTCTTCTTTCTCCAGTTGTTTTAAGGATAAGGTTAGGTCGTCTGTTTGAGATTTTCCTTGTTTCTTGAGGTGGGATTGAATTGCTATAAACTTCCCTGTTAGAACTGCTTTTGCAGTATCCCATAGGTTTTGCACTGTCGTGTGTTCCTTGTCGTTTTCTTCTAGGAATTTTTTTATCTCTCCTTTGATTTGCTCAGTAAACAGTTGGCTTTTTAGATATGTGTTGTTTAATCTCCATGTGTTTGTGTTTTTAGCAGTTTTTTTCCTGTAGTTGATCTCTAGTCTCATTGCAATGTGGTCCAAGAAGGTGGTTATATAATTTCAGTTTTCTTGAATTGACTGAGGTTTGATTTGTGGCCCAAGATGTGGTCTATCCTGGAGAATGTTCCATGAGCACTTGAGAAGAAAGTGTATTCTTCTGCTTTTGGATGGAAAATCCTAAAGATATCAATGAGGTCCATTTCTTCTAGTGTAGCATTTATGGCTTGTGTTTCTTTATTAATTTTCTGTTTGGATGATCTGTCCATTGGTGTGAGAGGAGTGTTAAAGTCTCCTACTATGATTGTGTTGCTGTCAATGTCTTCTTTTATGTCTGAAAGTGTTTGTCTTATGTATTGGGGTGCTCCTGTGTTGGGTGCATATATATTTATGATTGTTATGTCTTCTTCTTGGATCGATCCCTTGAAAGCAGTGTCCTGCCTTGTCTCTTCCAGTGATTGGGTTGTTTATAGTTTCTATTTTTTCCTGGTTGAGTCTTGGGAGATTAATCTTCTCTAGGAAACTGTCCATTTCTTCCAGGTTGTCCAGTTTGTTGGCATAGAGTTGTTCATAATAATCTCTTATAATCCTTTGGATTTCTGCATGATCTGTTGTAATCTCTCCTTTTTCGTTTTTGATTTTGTGGCTCTGGTTCTTCTCTCTCTTTTTCTTGATGAGTCTGGCCAGTGGTGTGTCGATTTATTGACCTTTTCGAAGAACCAGCTTTTTGATTTATTTATCTTTACTATTGTTTCCTTTGTTTCTTGTTCTTTTATTTCTGCTCATATCTTTATGATTTCCCTTCTTCTGCTGGCTTTGAAGTGTTTCTGTTCTTCTTTCTCCAGTTGTTTTAAGGATAAGGTTAGGTCGTCTGTTTGAGATTTTCCTTGTTTCTTGAGGTGGGATTGAATTGCTATAAACTTCCCTGTTAGAACTGCTTTTGCAGTATCCCATAGGTTTTGCACTGTCGTGTGTTCCTTGTCGTTTTCTTCTAGGAATTTTTTTATCTCTCCTTTGATTTGCTCAGTAAACAGTTGGCTTTTTAGATATGTGTTGTTTAATCTCCATGTGTTTGTGTTTTTAGCAGTTTTTTTCCTGTAGTTGATCTCTAGTCTCATTGCAATGTGGTCCAAGAAGGTGGTTATATAATTTCAGTTTTCTTGAATTGACTGAGGTTTGATTTGTGGCCCAAGATGTGGTCTATCCTGGAGAATGTTCCATGAGCACTTGAGAAGAAAGTGTATTCTTCTGCTTTTGGATGGAAAATCCTAAAGATATCAATGAGGTCCATTTCTTCTAGTGTAGCATTTATGGCTTGTGTTTCTTTATTAATTTTCTGTTTGGATGATCTGTCCATTGGTGTGAGAGGAGTGTTAAAGTCTCCTACTATGATTGTGTTGCTGTCAATGTCTTCTTTTATGTCTGAAAGTGTTTGTCTTATGTATTGGGGTGCTCCTGTGTTGGGTGCATATATATTTATGATTGTTATGTCTTCTTCTTGGATCGATCCCTTGATCATTATGCAGTGTCCTGCCTTGTCTCTTCTAATCTTTTTTGTTTTGAGGCCTACTTTGTCTGATATGAGGATTGCTACTCCAGCTTTCTTTTGATTTCCATTTGCATGGAATATCTTTTTCCAGCCTCTCACTTTCAGTCTAGGTCTCTAGGTCAGAAGTGAGTTTCCTGGAGGCAGTATAAGTATGGGTCTTGTTTTTGAATCCATTCAGCCACTCTGTGTCTTTTGGTTGACGCATTTAGTCCAGTTATATTTAGAGTACTTATTGATACAAATGATCCTATTGTAATCTTCTTAGATGTTATGATGGGTTTGTTTTGTGGATCTTCTCCTTCTCTTATTGTTGTCTATATCAATCCCTTTAACACTCGTTGCAAGGCTGGTTTGGTGTTACTAAATTCTTTTAATTTTTGCTTGTCTGTAAAGCTTTTGATTTCTCCATCAATTTTGAATGAGATGCTTACAGGGTAGAGGATTCTTGGTTGCAGATTATTCTCTTTTAGCCATTTAAATGTGTCCTGCCATTCCCTTCTGGCCTGCAGAGTTTCTATGAAAGATCAGCTGTTAAATGTATGGGCTTTCCCTTGTATGTCACTAGTTGCTTTTCCCTTGCTGCTTTAATAATTCTGTCTTTGTGTTTAATTTGTGTTAGCTTCATTAATATGTGTCTTGGTGTGTTTCTTCTCGGTTTGATTTTGTAGGGTACTCTTTGTGCTTCTTGGACTTGATTGACTATTTCTTTTCCCATGTTGGGAAATTTTGTATCAATGGGTCATTTCTCTAGGAGAATGTTCCATGAGCACTTGAGAAGAAAGTGTATTCTTCTGCTTTTGGATGGAAAATCCTAAAGATATCAATGAGGTCCATTTCTTCTAGTGTAGCATTTATGGCTTGTGTTTCTTTATTAATTTTCTGTTTGGATGATCTGTCCATTGGTGTGAGAGGAGTGTTAAAGTCTCCTACTATGATTGTGTTGCTGTCAATGTCTTCTTTTATGTCTGAAAGTGTTTGTCTTATGTATTGGGGTGCTCCTGTGTTGGGTGCATATATATTTATGATTGTTATGTCTTCTTCTTGGATCGATCCCTTGATCATTATGCAGTGTCCTGCCTTGTCTCTTCTAATCTTTTTTGTTTTGAGGCCTACTTTGTCTGATATGAGGATTGCTACTCCAGCTTTCTTTTGATTTCCATTTGCATGGAATATCTTTTTCCAGCCTCTCACTTTCAGTCTAGGTCTCTAGGTCAGAAGTGAGTTTCCTGGAGGCAGTATAAGTATGGGTCTTGTTTTTGAATCCATTCAGCCACTCTGTGTCTTTTGGTTGACGCATTTAGTCCAGTTATATTTAGAGTACTTATTGATACAAATGATCCTATTGTAATCTTCTTAGATGTTATGATGGGTTTGTTTTGTGGATCTTCTCCTTCTCTTATTGTTGTCTATATCAATCCCTTTAACACTCGTTGCAAGGCTGGTTTGGTGTTACTAAATTCTTTTAATTTTTGCTTGTCTGTAAAGCTTTTGATTTCTCCATCAATTTTGAATGAGATGCTTACAGGGTAGAGGATTCTTGGTTGCAGATTATTCTCTTTTAGCCATTTAAATGTGTCCTGCCATTCCCTTCTGGCCTGCAGAGTTTCTATGAAAGATCAGCTGTTAAATGTATGGGCTTTCCCTTGTATGTCACTAGTTGCTTTTCCCTTGCTGCTTTAATAATTCTGTCTTTGTGTTTAATTTGTGTTAGCTTCATTAATATGTGTCTTGGTGTGTTTCTTCTCGGTTTGATTTTGTAGGGTACTCTTTGTGCTTCTTGGACTTGATTGACTATTTCTTTTCCCATGTTGGGGAAATTTTCAACTATAATCACTTCAAAAATTTTCTCATAGTCTTTCTTTTTTTCTTCTTCTTCGGGAGCTCTTATAATTTGTATATTGGTGCGTTTGATATTATCGCAGAGGTCTCTGAGGCTACCCTCTACTCTTTTCATTCTTTGAGCTTGATTCTGTTTTTCAGCAGTTTCTTCCAGCTCACTTATCCGGTCTTTTGTCTCAGATACTCTGCTCTTGATTCCTTCTACAGTGCTTTTAAGTTCAGCAATTGAGTTGTTTGTCTCTGTTTCTTTTTTTGTAAGTTCTTGTATTTCTTTATTCAGTGTGTTAGTGTGTCTTGCAATTTCTCTAACTTTCTGTTTTCAGTGTCTTTGATCATCTTTACTATCATTCTTTTGAAATCACTTTCAGAAATTCTCTTCATTGATTTGATCTTGTGTGTTTGTAGATTGTTCCTTCACTTGTGTCATGTTTCTCTGCTGTTTCATTGTTATTAGTAATTTTTTCACTGACTCTGTTTGGGATTTCCTTTTCCCAGACTTTAAGTTATGTCTGTTGGTATTTGTTTTTTGGATGGGGCTTCTTATTCTGGGAGATGCTGGTGGTTGAGTGATGTCAGGACTTGCATACAAGTGACTACCTTTGTTGGTGTTCTCACTTGTATACTGCTCTCTAGTTTAGGCGTTCTCAGGTATTGTAGAGTCTTAGAGTCAGTGGTCCCTCTCTAAAGTCCCAGGGCTTCTTGCCTGACCAGAGAATGAATATTTCACGGTTTGTTATGGCATTAAATGATATTAAAACATATATATGTGAATGAGAAACAGAAGGTATTGCCTTTGACAAATGGAAATTAAAGTATTATGCAAATACTAACTAGCATATTGAATCATACACATAAACATATACAGCTGTAACATAACCCAAGTATTCCAACCAAAAATACAGTACAGTACGTTAGCACGGCGAATAGAAAACCAAGAATGATATTCACCAGTTAATAACCGAACTAAGTAGAGCACCAATTGGATAATATGTCACTAGTTCTTTTCCCATTCTGTCTTGGGGACAATTGTTTGGGCCATTTTGTAGGGTACTCTTTGTGCTTCTTGGACTTGATTGACTAATTCCTTTCCCATGTTGGGAAAGTTTTCAACTATAATCTCTTCAAAATTTTCTCATAGTCTTTCTTTTTTTCTTCTTCTTCGGGAGCTCTTATAATTTGTATATTGGTGCGTTTGATATTATCGCAGAGGTCTCTGAGGCTACCCTCTACTCTTTTCATTCTTTGAGCTTGATTCTGTTTTTCAGCAGTTTCTTCCAGCTCACTTATCCGGTCTTTTGTCTCAGATACTCTGCTCTTGATTCCTTCTACAGTGCTTTTAAGTTCAGCAATTGAGTTGTTTGTCTCTGTTTCTTTTTTTGTAAGTTCTTGTATTTCTTTATTCAGTGTGTTAGTGTGTCTTGCAATTTCTCTAACTTTCTGTTTTCAGTGTCTTTGATCATCTTTACTATCATTCTTTTGAAATCACTTTCAGAAATTCTCTTCATTGATTTGATCTTGTGTGTTTGTAGATTGTTCCTTCACTTGTGTCATGTTTCTCTGCTGTTTCATTGTTATTAGTAATTTTTTCACTGACTCTGTTTGGGATTTCCTTTTCCCAGACTTTAAGTTATGTCTGTTGGTATTTGTTTTTTGGATGGGGCTTCTTATTCTGGGAGATGCTGGTGGTTGAGTGATGTCAGGACTTGCATACAAGTGACTACCTTTGTTGGTGTTCTCACTTGTATACTGCTCTCTAGTTTAGGCGTTCTCAGGTATTGTAGAGTCTTAGAGTCAGTGGTCCCTCTCTAAAGTCCCAGGGCTTCTTGCCTGACCAGAGAATGAATATTTCACGGTTTGTTATGGCATTAAATGATATTAAAACATATATATGTGAATGAGAAACAGAAGGTATTGCCTTTGACAAATGGAAATTAAAGTATTATGCAAATACTAACTAGCATATTGAATCATACACATAAACATATACAGCTGTAACATAACCCAAGTATTCCAACCAAAAATACAGTACAGTACGTTAGCACGGCGAATAGAGAAAACCAAGAATGATATTCACCAGTTAATAACCGAACTAAGTAGAGCACCAATTGGATAATAATGCTAGAGCAGGGTGTCCGCTGGGGATAAGACAATGAGGACAGAGTGGGGTAAGAAATATGGTGGTAAAAGGGAAAACGAGAAAGGGAGGATAGAAGAGAAATATAGAATAATACTGCAAAGTTAAATATAGGGAGATAAAGATTTGTATGTATTAGAGTTTAGTGCTATAGGAAAGGAGCATCAGAGAAAGCAAAGAATTATAGAGGAAGTAGTAGTACAAATGAAAAATTCAAAAAATTAAAACAGAGATAAGTATATAGAAAAATACAGGAAAACAAAGCAAAAATAATAAAAACAATCAAAACCCCCACAGAACCTTAAAAGGCCAATGGGGAACTAGAAATTTTTACCAAAATAAAATGTGTGGTTTAAAAGAAAAAAGAAGAAAAAAAAGAAAATTCTGTAAACTTGAATATTTTCAGTCTTACTGATAAGATTAGTAGCTTCAATAGAATTCAATGGAGGAAATAAACACACCCACTCTCACACATCCAAAAATCAAACAAACAAAAAAAACAAAGGTGGTTGCACTGAGTGGGTTTGGTAAAAAGGGAAAAAGAAAAAACAATTAAAAGAAAACAAAACAGGGCTTCCCCTGGTGTTCCAGTGGATAAGGACAACGCCTTGCAGTGCAAGGGGCGCCGGTTCGATCCCTGGCCTGGGAAGATCCCACGTGCCGTGGAGCAGCTGGATCAATGTGTCTAATTACTGAGTTGGAGCTCTGGAGCGCATGCGACCAGAGCCGGCGCTCTGCAACAACAGATGCCACCACGATGGGAGGCCTGCAGGAGTCAAAGAACAAAGACAGATGAAAATAGACAAATGAAAGACCAATAGAAGTGGCCCGCCCGCTCCCCTCCCTCCCCAACCCGACCCCCACCCAAAATAAATAAATAAATAAATCTTTAAAAAAAAATGAAAACAAAACAAAGCAATAAAAAAGAATAAGGAATAAAATGAAATTTAAAAAAAAATCCAGCAGTAACTCCAGCTTTAGACAAAACATGAAAATATTGTTTATGTTCTTCTGTCTCTTGCTGACTATTCAGGAATTAACAGTCTTTTTTCTTGCCTCTGTCAGTGGTTGGATCTGAAGACCTCTTTGACTACTTGTTTATTTGGACCTATTCCAGAACTAAAAGGCTCACCCAGGCTGGCCCTGGGAGTTTCTTAATCCAAATCCCTTTTCTTGCTGGGTGGAGTGAAATTCCCTCCCTGTAGCTTGACCTGCAGCCCTGCAGTTTGACCAGCAGTCAAACTACAGTAGGGAAAATGGTGTCAGTCTCACAAAGGAATTATTGCCACACTCTCTATGGGAAGCACTTCCTCAGTGACTCCAATTCTGCTGCAGGCTACCGTCGACCCCCGCCACCACGGGAGATGTCAGATTACAGAGGTGAGTCTGGATCAGTCTCATGCAAGATCGCTATTCCCCTCTCCCAGATCACAGTGTGCACAGTTTCCAGTCCTTCTCAGCGGCTCTATGATCGGGTTAATGGTAACCTCCTCCATAGGAAACTGAGTGCCGTCCTTCCAAGGACTGCTGAAAGGCACTTCTAGTTCAAGGGGGCACTTGGACCCTCCAAAGTAGGTCTGGCTCAGTCCCTTGTGAGTGTCACCGCTCCTTTCCCTAGTCTTGATCTGCAACAGGCTTTGCACCTTTGGCCCACCCAGCCTCTCTGGCGGGTATGAGGTTTGACTTTTAAAAGTGCAATTGTGCCCTTCCTACCGTCTTGATGCGGCTTCTCCTTTGTTCTTCGATGTGGGGTATCTTTTTTGTGATCAGATCCAACCTCCTCCTGTCGATGGTTTCTCAGGAACTCGTTGCAATTCAGGCAATTTTGCAGGAGAGATGAGTGCATGTCCTTCGACGCTGCCATCTTAGCTCCACCCCCAGCTTCATTTCTTTAAACTTGTGAATCAAGCTCTGATAAGCTTCAAACTTTCATTTGCAACTTACTCATTTCTCTCAATCTTCCTAGATTGGATGAGATTTAGTCTTGCTCTGAATTACACTTTGGCTTAAGAAATGTTGTAACTGGTTGAGTCTTCCCTCCAGACCACTAAAAACTTCTACATATCAGCAATAAGGTTGTTTTACTTTCTTACGATTCCTGTGTTCACTGGAGTAGCACTTTTAGTTTCTTTCAATAGCTTTTCCTCTGCATCCACAACCTGGCTGTTTAGCACAAGCATCCTGGTTTTTGACCTATCTTAGCTTTGGTATGTCACCCTCTCGGAGTTTAATCATGTTGAGCTTTTGATTTAAAGTGAAAGATGTGTGACTCTTTTTTTCACTTGAACACTAAGAGTTATTATAATCATTGGCCTAATTTCAGTAGTGTTGTGCCTCAAGGAGTAAAAACACCTGAGGAGAAGGACAGAGATGGGTCAATGGCTCGTCAGTAGAACAATCAGAACACACAGTAGTTATATATTAAATTTGCTGTTGCATCTGGAAGCTTTTTATGGCACTACAAAACAAAAGCTCTAGTAATATCAGAGATTGTTGATCACAGATCACTATAAGAAAGATAATTATCATGAGAAACTTGAAATATTGAGAGAAACATGAAAACGTCACACTGACATGAAGTGAGCAAATGCTGTTGGAGAAATGGCACCAATAGATGTGCTCAATGAAGGGCTGCCACAAACCTTCAATTTGTAGAAAACAAACAAAAAAAAGCTGTGAAGTGCTATTAAGCAAAAAGCAATAAAACAAGATATGCTTGTAACTTTTCTAATCCTTTTATCTAAGGAAGTTGGAGAAAAATTAATGAACTATGTAGATAGTGGTCTTTATAACTTAATTACCAAACTCACCCGAGTCTTCAGTGTGACTGTTCTTGGTTGAGTCACATAATAAATATTCTTAATCCATAATTATTATTTTAAGTTCTGTCTTTATCATTTTCAGTAGGCAACTTAAATATTCTACTAGTAATGGGTATTCTTCTTAACTTGTACTCAAGTTCAAACATTATTTTGATCTATGACTTTACTCACTGGCTTTATTCTAGTCTCAGAGAATGAGGGGTTCATTTTGCTCAGGATTAACTTCTGTACTTCTATCAACTCTGTCTTTTATCCATTCATCATATATTATCCTCTACCTTTTTACAACTTTTTCTTAACCTAAACTTATAAATGTAACTTTTTATTAAGAAGAATATCCTTGATCCTGAGAACATTCTAATGACCGTTAATACTCTTACATATGTTTACATTAAAACTTGTCAAGAAGAGTTCTAGTTAATCATTATGTGTACTTCATTGCATGTTAACCTTCAAAGTGTTGTAGTCTCTGTAGTTATCTCTCTTCTAGCTCCTGTAGCTACTATGGTTATAGCCCCATAATTCTCTATTATTCAAAACAAATGTTATATACAGTGACTGTCTATCTAGATGTTTCCTCACCATTATCATGGCCTAAAACAAGGAGTAAAAACACCTGAGGGGAAGGACAGAGATGGGTCAATGGCTCGTCAGTAGAACAATCAGAACACACAGTAGTTATATATTAAATTTGCTGTTGCATCTGGAAGCTTTTTATGGCACTACAAAACAAAAGCTCTAGTAATATCAGAGATTGTTGATCACAGATCACTATAAGAAAGATAATTATCATGAGAAACTTGAAATATTGAGAGAAACATGAAAACGTCACACTGACATGAAGTGAGCAAATGCTGTTGGAGAAATGGCACCAATAGATGTGCTCAATGAAGGGCTGCCACAAACCTTCAATTTGTAGAAAACAAACAAAAAAAAGCTGTGAAGTGCTATTAAGCAAAAAGCAATAAAACAAGATATGCTTGTAACTTTTCTAATCCTTTTATCTAAGGAAGTTGGAGAAAATTAATGAACTATGTAGATAGTGGTCTTTATAACTTAATTACCAAACTCACCCGAGTCTTCAGTGTGACTGTTCTTGGTTGAGTCACATAATAAATATTCTTAATCCATAATTATTATTTTAAGTTCTGTCTTTATCATTTTCAGTAGGCAACTTAAATATTCTACTAGTAATGGGTATTCTTCTTAACTTGTACTCAAGTTCAAACATTATTTTGATCTATGACTTTACTCACTGGCTTTATTCTAGTCTCAGAGAATGAGGGGTTCATTTTGCTCAGGATTAACTTCTGTACTTCTATCAACTCTGTCTTTTATCCATTCATCATATATTATCCTCTACCTTTTTACAACTTTTTCTTAACCTAAACTTATAAATGTAACTTTTTATTAAGAAGAATATCCTTGATCCTGAGAACATTCTAATGACCGTTAATACTCTTACATATGTTTACATTAAAACTTGTCAAGAAGAGTTCTAGTTAATCATTATGTGTACTTCATTGCATGTTAACCTTCAAAGTGTTGTAGTCTCTGTAGTTATCTCTCTTCTAGCTCCTGTAGCTACTATGGTTATAGCCCCCATAATTCTCTATTATTCAAAACAAATGTTATATACAGTGACTGTCTATCTAGATGTTTCCTCACCATTATCATGGCTATATATTTCCTCCTAGGCATAAATACTCTCTCTAGAAATATAATACTGCATTTTCTTTGACTTTCCTTCGATTGCTTAGACAGTGTGTTTTTCATGTTTTCTCTAATCTTGTCCTAGAGGTAATTCAGAGTCTCTCCTGGTGGTCCTATTTATTCTACATGTCTTGAACACCACTGATATCTCTATTTCAGACAGATTTCAAGTTTATATCTCTAACATCCCCTTGTGCACATTTACTTTGTTCCCATAGCTAACACATAATTATTCAATAGTGAAATCATAATCTCTATATACAGTTATCTACCCTAGTAACCAAGAGGTCATTCCTGACTTCTCTTAATAATTCCACTACATATATTCAGTTTCTTTAACTACATTCAATTAATTGTCAAGTCTGTTGGGTTTATTACTTATATATTTCTCAAATCTACTCTAACTTAACCATTCCTACTACAGCTATTCTAATTCAAATATTCACTGTTTCTTATTTCAATTATTAATACTACAACAACCAGTTAATTATTTTCTAGTTTCCAGTTAATTATGTTTAGTGATTTTTCTATGTTTTTTCTTGAAAAATTTACCTAAAATATAAACTTAACTGATGCTATTTGACTTCTACCAAATGTAGACCAAGTAGAAAGATTTGAGTGCTAGTAATTTACATGGGGGCTTCACTGGTGGCTTAATAATAAAGAGCCTACCTGCAATTCAGGAGAGCCAGCTTTGATCCTTGTGTTGGAAATATCCCCTGAAGGAGGGCAGGGCAACCTACTTCACTACTCTTGCCTGGAAAATTCCATGGACAGAGGACCCTGGTGGGCTATAGTCCATAGGGTAACACAGAGTCAGACATGACTAAAGCAATTGAACAGCAGCAGCACTAGTTGTCTTGGGAGGTGATCTTAGAAGACATGGAGGAAGTTCAATAAATGATATATTAATTAATATGATTGACTTATCACCTTGGGAAACTGGAGCTCAGTCCAGTGGAAGTCCTTTGAAAGAAAAAATGTAGTACTCCAGCAAAAAAAAAAAAAAAAATGTAAACTCCGTACTCCAGAAATGACTATTGGGGCATAAGAAACTTGTAAGATTTGTTCACTGATTTTACCTTTCACTGGTTTAGGATCACTCTTAGGGTGAGTTGACTTCCTAACACATCTGCCTCACTCTTGTGAGAGCCAACCAATATCCTATCATCAAGCAAAGCTGTCCAATCGAAAGAATCAGATGCTAGAGGCAGGAAACATTCAATATATGTGAAAACTGAAAGTGAAGCTACAAGTTACCACTAGTTTGATCTATAGACATTAAAATGAGGCTGTGGCAGAGTCTGCTGCAAGAACCATATTTCAAACACTTTAGTGTCTTACTTGTACATGTAAGATTAATTCTGAACCTCTTGGTGAGTTATACAAAGACTTTCACTAATGTCTCTAAGATGCAACATATGAATTCTTATCATCCCTTGCCTTATGTGCTTTGTTCCAACAAAACCAGGTAGATATTAAACAGATATCTTGTGTTGCTGCAAACTCATCCCCAACTTTTACATAATAATTACTGTTCATGATACAGGTAAAGAATTACCTCTTCCTGGATGTCAAACTGGAAACTGCTAGACTTGTATAGGAAGTTCTTTTTATTCTCCAATACCATTAGCATGGGTTTCTCAGTTGGCGCTAGTGGTAAAGAACCTGACTGCCAATGCCAGAGACATAAAAGGCACTGGTTCAATCCCTAGGTGAGGAGGATCTCCTAGAGAAGGAAATGGCAAGAAACTCCAGTATTCTTGCCTGGAGAATCCTATGGGTAGAGGAGGAGCCTGGTGGACTATATGGGATCACAAAGAGTGGAACATGACTGACACGCTTAGCACGCACTATTACCACAGTCATGTGATATGGTTTTCATCACATGTCCACTATAGGAAATTTATCTTTGCTTGTTTCTCTTACTTCTCCTTAACTTTGAGCTCCTTGTCTGTATCTATTTGATTTATTTATTTTTTTGTAATCCTAGTATATGGCTAAGAGTTGACATAGCAAAATTCTTCATACTTACTGAATAAAACATTAAGCTCTTGGTGTCTCATATGCACAGGAGTAATTCAATCTGAGCACGTCATATTTTAGAACACAATGGGCCATTACTCAAAAGTATATTAATTTTCTGTGTGAAAATTTTTATGATTTTAGCTCCATTTATGTCAAAACATCTCTTCTATATTCAATCTTAAAATAAAGTATGCATTGTATAAACATTTCAAGTGTTCACTGAAGATGTAGGAATAAATCAATGTCACTTTAGCTGTCACTTAAAAAAAAGTATTGAAGGTAGATATCTATACTACCTATTGACCCACTGTTAAATGATGTGACACTGGGAAATATAATGTAGAATGTGTATACCTGTGGCACATTATCATTAATTTTCTTGGAGTTGATGAAAATTCTTCCAGCTTAATTTCCCAGATACCTCTTTTGTTGAATTCTTTCTAATAGCACTATCAAAAGTGAAGAGCTTTATTTTTCATGTATGATAGATACCCAAATATTAACTCATATCTTAAGAAAAGCCTATTCTTTTACTTGAAGCACTATGGAAGACTAATTCTGCATTTCCCAATATCTCTAACAAATAATAATTCTGTTTTAATGACTGAATACAGTTCACTGAAGACTCATAGTTGCTAAACCAATAAAAGTGGACATTACTATCAAATGATTACAGATCATAGTATGTATTTTAAATATACAGTAGTCATTATGAAAATGTTAAGAGAAATGAAACAATTTAAGAAAATAACAGTGAAGTGGTTGAAAGCAGTTCATTTAAAATGTAATATGGCCAGGCAGAACACAAATCAATAACATACAATGGGACAAAAGTGGCTTCTCCTAACTTTATTTCTCTCACCAGCCAA
This sequence comes from Tragulus kanchil, assembly GCA_022376925.1. Taxonomy (NCBI): domain Eukaryota; kingdom Metazoa; phylum Chordata; class Mammalia; order Artiodactyla; family Tragulidae; genus Tragulus; species Tragulus kanchil. Next base: position 12,245,125 of record JAIOJX010000026.1, on the reverse strand, counting down.
TAAGAGAATGATTCTTGAATTGCCAGAATCTCTAGTCTTCGTTGTTTCTGTTAAGATCTGACAGATGGGAATGCAGCAGCAGCCATATAGAATGTGACTTGTGTACAGATCAGATAATACCTTCTTTTCTGGGAGGTCCACTTAGTCCTCCTCAATACCTTTGACCTTCTTCATCGTATACTTCCTCACAGCAGCAAAATTAATAGACATTTGTGGAATCTCCTGTAAATAAAAATATGCCTAGGTGCCATGGGAACTTTTTTTCCTAGATCCTTTTAATTATACATGAATAAAAAGCATGTTTTCCCACATAAACATTACAGCCATTTTTTTCATTTAGTATTATTTTTTCCCTTTAAATGTTATCATTAAAAAATGTTTCCAGGGCTTCTCTGGTGGTCTAGCGCAGTGCAAGGGGCACAAGTTTGATCCCTGGCATGGGAAGATCCCATGTGATGTGGAATGGTTGAACTGATGTGTCCAACTACCAAGCCAGAGCTCTGGAGTGCATGTGCCCAGAGCCGGTGCTATGTGAAGAGAGACACCACTGCCATGGGAGGCTTACACAGGCCAAAGAATTACGATAGATGAAAATAGATAAATGAAGAACCAAGAAAAAGAGGCCAAAATTAAAAAAAAATAAAAGTTTCCAAAAGGAATTTTGGGCTATGGGTTTTATGACAGTTATACAAACTTGGGTAAGTTCAAAATATATTCAAAATATGCTGAGTCATATTTAGGTAGAGGGTTAAAATTTTAATAAAATTAATATTGACCTATTTTATACTCACTAATGTCCAGTGAGTGACTCAAACTAAAGAATCTGTGTGCAATATAGAAAACCCTCTGTAGTGCAGGAATCACAAATTTTTTCCCTGGGTCAGGAAGATCCCCTGGAGAAGGAAATGGCAACCCACTCCTGTATTCTTTCCTGGGAAATCCCATGGACAAAGGAGGCTGGCAGGCTATAGCTCATGGGGTTATAAGGATTGTACACACTTAACGACTAAATCACTGCCACCAGCAATGAAGAAATAATGTCTTTAAAAAACGTTCAAATGGTTTGTTGTAAAGCAGAATTTGGATAGAAATCCTTAATGTTTCTTCTTCCAACTTCTCACTAAATGAAAACACAGGAAAACAGAATTAAACACAAACAAAAGACTGAAAATACTAAAAATCAAAACTGACAGAATGCATTATGCTGCAATTGACAGTAATTTTAAAGCAATCAAAGCTGGACTTAGAAAAGCTTATGCATGGTTAACAAATTCTGGTTTTACATCATGAAAAAGAAAGTCTGGAAAACGAGAATTAATTTCTTTGTGCCTTCCTCAAATGTCCTCCGACTCAATGGGTAAAGATTTGCAATCAACAGACATTGAAACATGGTCCCATCCCACTTCTAACATGCTGCTTTGTTCCACGGGAGCAGTGATGAGTTCCCTAATCACTTCTCTTCTCTGCTGCCCTTGTAAATCCAAGTTAGAGATGGAAAATTCCAGAAAATTCTGATGGATTATAAAGCAAGATGATTTTCTCCAGGTAAGTGGATGTGGTGCAAAATAGTTTATTCCTTCAGGAGAGAGTCAAAGAACTATAATCTGAGAACTAATTTTAAAAAGTAATTTCATGAAATAACAATATTATTGTCCTTAATAGATAGATACAAATGTCAAAACTAGACAGAATACATAACTTTCCTAAGATCATGCTGTCATCTGTCTAAATAGTAACGCCAGGATGTGAGCTCATTAAGTCTAATTTTACAGGGTAAAGTCTTAAAAGCGACAGTAATAGACACAGTTAAATTAATAGTGATAAGGATTAATTGTTCATTATTGCTTACTTTGTGCCACGTATTGTGCTAGATTTTCCTTTCTTTCTTTTTTTTTTTTTTTGAAACAGTTTTACTGAAGTCTAATTTATACACCACACAGCTCACCTACTTAAAATGTACAAGTCAGTGGTTTTGGTCTACTCATGGAGTTATGGAACTATCACCATCCATTTTAGAACTTAACCCTCACTCCAGAAAGAAATTATTCACCCTAATTAGCTGTTAACCCAAAATGTTTCATTTTCACTAGCTTTAGCCTATTACTAATATTTATTTTCTATTTTTTAATAAAAATTATATATTGTTAAGGTATACAACATGATTTTATATACACAGATGTATCATTACTATGGTCAAACTAATCAGTGTGTCATCTCTTCATATAGTTACCATTTTGTGCATGTGTGAGCAAAGCACCAGAAATCTACATATATACATATGTATGCATATATATATGTATATGTGCACATGCTTTTGTGTGTGTCTGTTCATGTGTTTGTGTATGCACATGCACAAGAGTGCTAGTTCACTTAAGTCATGTCCAATTCTGTGCAACCCTATGCACTGAAGCTCACCAGTCCCCTCTGTCTGTGGGATTCTCCAGGCAAGAATACTGGAATGGTTGCCAAGTCCTCCTCCAGGCCATCTTCCTGACCCAAGTTTCTAACCAGTGTCTCCTGCATCTCCTGCATTGGCAGACGGGTTCTTTACTGCTAGTGTCACCTTGGAAACCCACTCTCTCTATATATATCTATATATACAGAATATCTTTATTCATTTGCTCACTGAAGGAGACAAAAGTTTTTTCCATATCTTGGCTACTGTGAATACTGCTGCAATAAATATGGGAGTTTAGATGTATTTTCAGTATCCTGTTTTAATGTTTTTTAAAGTTCCTGATTTGCTTTTTTTTGGCCATGTTTATTGGTCTTTCATTATTCATTTTTCATCTATCTTTGTTCCTTGGTCTATGTGGGCCTCCCATTGCAGTGGTCTCTCTCATTTCAGAGCACCGGCTCTGGGTGCATGTGCTCCAAAGCACTGGCTCCTAAATGGACACACCAGTCCAGCCCCTCCATTTCATGTGGGATCTTCCCAGGCCAGGAATTGAACCAGTGCTCCTTGTGCTACAAGGTGGACTCTTTACCCACTGGACCACCAGGGAAACCCCTTTTTTATTTTTTGGGAAGGATATATACCCATAAATGGGATTGCTATATTACATGGTAGTACTATTTTTAATTTCTTGAGGAATCTCCATAGTTATTTTCCAAAGTGACTGTATCAATTTGCATTCCCATTAGTAGTGCATGAGTATTCTTTTTCTCTCCACCTCCTTGCCAACACTTATTACTTCTTGTCTGTTTTGATAACAGCAGTTCTAATGGGTCTGAAGTGATGCCTGATTTGCATTTCTCTGATGATTAGTTTGGGGCATTTTTTGATGTACCTTTTGGACATTTGTATGTCTTCTTTGGAAAAATGCCTATTCCCATCTTTTGCTATTAATATATTCTGTACGAGCATAATCTTATTAGGGCTTCTGAACAAATGTATAAGGAATGATAACCCATTTTATCAATTAGAAGGAATATTGTTAATTATAATGAGTTTCCTAATTTCATATCTCTGGCACTAACACCGTGACATAATTGATTCAAGTTTAACTTTCCCCTGCCCCTGCCCCTGTGATAAAATTGATGCAAACTCTTCGGGAAAATTTATCTAGGCTGAGCCAATATGATTTTCTTTCTTTGAAATTCTGAACTGGGTAATGCAGCCAGTTAATTTCTGTATCTCAATGGACTATGAGGGAGCTGAGTGGGTATATCTTTCTGTATAGAAAGAAACACAGTAGGGGAGCAAGAGAAAAGAGCAGTAGCAGTGAGACAAAAGAAGAAAGAGGCAGAAACGAAGAAGTAAGTCGGCATCTACTTCCAGTCTTGTTGCTTTACTGCTTAACACCAGGGTGCCTTCTAGTCCCACTTTGTCTACCACCTCCTTAATTATATAATACATCTTGTTTTAGCTAAGTTTGAATGGAGTTGTTTCTTAAAATAGTTATATATGTTAATAAGAATAAACCAAAAGATAATCTTGGTTATTGTTTTGAGATGAAATTTGTTAATTTATGTGGGCCTCCCATTGCAGTGGTCTCTCTCATTTCAGAACACCGGCTCTGGGTGCATGTGCTCCAAAGCACTGGCTCCTAAATGGACACACCAGTCCAGCCCTCCATTTCATGTGGGATCTTCCCAGGCCAGGAATTGAACCAGTGCTCCTTGTGCTACAAGGTGGACTCTTTACCCACTGGACCACCAGGGAAACCCCTTTTTTATTTTTTGGGAAGGATATATACCCATAAATGGGATTGCTATATTACATGGTAGTACTATTTTTAATTTCTTGAGGAATCTCCATAGTTATTTTCCAAAGTGACTGTATCAATTTGCATTCCCATTAGTAGTGCATGAGTATTCTTTTTCTCTCCACCTCCTTGCCAACACTTATTACTTCTTGTCTGTTTTGATAACAGCAGTTCTAATGGGTCTGAAGTGATGCCTGATTTGCATTTCTCTGATGATTAGTTTGGGGCATTTTTTGATGTACCTTTTGGACATTTGTATGTCTTCTTTGGAAACATGCCTATTCCCATCTTTTGCTATTAATATATTCTGTACGAGCATAATCTTATTAGGGCTTCTGAACAAATGTATAAGGAATGATAACCCATTTTATCAATTAGAAGGAATATTGTTAATTATAATGAGTTTCCTAATTTCATATCTCTGGCACTAACACCGTGACATAATTGATTCAAGTTTAATTCCTCTGCCCCTGCCCCTGTGATAAAATTGATGCAAACTCTTCGGGAAAATTTATCTAGGCTGAGCCAATATGATTTTCTTTCTTTGAAATTCTGAACTGGGTAATGCAGCCAGTTAATTTCTGTATCTCAATGGACTATGAGGGAGCTGAGTGGGTATATCTTTCTGTATAGAAAGAAACACAGTAGGGGAGCAAGAGAAAAGAGCAGTAGCAGTGAGACAAAAGAAGAAAGAGGCAGAAACGAAGAAGTAAGTCGGCATCTACTTCCAGTCTTGTTGCTTTACTGCTTAACACCAGGGTGCCTTCTAGTCCCACTTTGTCTACCACCTCCTTAATTATATAATACATCTTGTTTTAGCTAAGTTTGAATGGAGTTGTTTCTTAAAATAGTTATATATGTTAATAAGAATAAACCAAAAGATAATCTTGGTTATTGTTTTGAGATGAAATTTGTTAATTTATATTTTCTTGGTCATTTTTTTGTTACATATGCCAAATAGTCTATGCTTCTAATGAAGTAAATTAAGCATCATATTAAGTTAAGAGAAATTTAACTGCTTTATCTGGAAAATATTCATTCAGTTGTAAGTTAAAATTAAGGATTTACAAAACCTGTTTGATAGTGACAGAGGAATTCTGAGATCAGAAGATTTTATGAAACAAGTTTTACAGAAATGTTTGTCAAAACATTTATGCTGATCTTCTTAGTATATACTTGTTTTTAAAAGATGCTTTAGAAAAAATTATCTGTGTATGTCTATGCATATATGTGCACACAGACATATATATTCTACTAATTGAAAAACATATTATATAGAAATATTTTTTCTTAAAGAGAAGTTCTTAAAGTACTTCAAAACAAACAATCAAAAAGCTGACACTCCAATATTACTGGGCAAACAATAAATACATGAGTAGTTTTATGTCTAGAAATATCTAAATATGAGCCAAATGATATCCAGTGAATGTCAAATAGAAAGTTGTAGACTTATTGAAGCTATATGTTCCTAACATTTAGCTATTAATAACTAAACATAATTAGTCAAATGTTATTTCACAATACCTACCATAATGTGAAATCACAGCTTGTCTTATCATTAAAAGTATAATTTTGATGTATAAATTTATAAAGTTTAGCTTTTTTAAATTAGTAGAAGCACATATTCACTATAATATGAGAGAAATATGGTCCTTGAAACTAATACAATATGTATTTTCATGACAGAGTAATTATCTATTTTATTTTCTAAACTTCTATTTACTTAGTATCTCCAGACTCAAGACATCATTTTTATTTTACATTAAAAGTAAAATCTTAATGAATTGGTCACAGTGATTTTCAGAGAGAACAACGGATACATAATTTTAGAATTCAAGGTACATATTATAATACTTACTTTTTATCTCAACAAAAATAAGTAAAATGCCTTTTTTTCTAAAGTATCTGAAATAACTATTTCAAGTATATCAATACTTCCTACATGAATTCTCAAATTGAATGTCTTTTAAAAATATTATATGTCTAAACCCTCTTTCTTAATGCATAGCTTTCGCAAGTTTAAACTCCAATGTATGTAAATTTTTCTCTTTAAGAATGTATTAAGAGGCATTTTTGCTTTCTTCCAATTAGCAAATGCAAACTGAGATACTATCTTTTAGTTTGCCTTTCACTTGTTATAGAAATATGATGTAGGCAGATTGGCTTCTGACTTCCTTGATATAAACCATGACAAAATCATCACTTCTATCTTATATGAACCAATTAACTTCTCATGGAGAAATACTTATTTCTTACCTCAGAATAGAGATACATTTCTACTGACATTGAAAAAAATCATATGCCATTAGGTTCAAAGTATAGTGGCTCCAATAACCTTTCTGAGTACCTGACAATGTACCGTTTATTTATTAAGTTCAACCCAATGATTCATCATTCACAGAAGGCATATATGAGTTAAGAGGGGCACAGAACCACACTTGTGAAGGCTTAGGTTCTCAAGCTTTTTGAGCCTGTTAGAATTTTTATTAACCAGGGTTTTTTTATTAAATTCTATTTACCTTCTTACAGTAATAAATATTTACTTCTATAAAAGAAATATTATACATTTACCTAGAATACAGAGTATTACAACATAAAATACCTTTTAATAACTTTATTTGAGAAAGAGTTTTAGGTTAATGACATATGTTTGCTTATTTGTATAAAGCACATTCTATCTTATATATAGGTGGAGATATTTGATCTAGTCTGGCATGCTCTGGGAAGGCCTATTTTCAGTAAAGTTTAAATTTGTTAGTCTGGTAATTTTATTTTATTTTATTTTTTAAACCTTTATTTTACTTTTAACTTTTACAGAGTTTTGCTGTTTACAGATATGTATGTTCCCAGATTAGTCATATGTATATCCCCCCCTTCCCACCCTTCCCAACCATCACACAGTCTGGTAATTTTAGAGTAAATAAATGAGCCCATATAATTGCCATGAGGAGAGAGAATTCATATATTCCTGTTGGAGCCTATATCTAAGCTTTGACCTGAAATTCTACTTATTTATAAAATTTTTTAAAAGTCACACCCTATAAAATTAAAAACATAAGCACAAATTAAACTGAATTTAAGACAAAGAGTGAGAATAACACAGACAGGAACAGCTGTATGCAGGAATAAATGGAACTGTAAACCAAAAACCAACAGAGAAAATGTATAAAATCTAGAGATTGTTCTTGGGGAAATAACTAACAGTTATAAACTTCTGGTGGAATAGATCATGGGAAAAAGACAAAATTTACCAATAAAGTGATGAAAATGGAGCAATTGTCACAGATTTTATAGAAATAACAAATACCATGGAGAAATACTTATTTCTTACCTCAGAATAGAGATACATTTCTACTGACATTGAAAAAAATCATATGCCATTAGGTTCAAAGTATAGTGGCTCCAATAACCTTTCTGAGTACCTGACAATGTACCGTTTATTTATTAAGTTCAACCCAATGATTCATCATTCACAGAAGGCATATATGAGTTAAGAGGGGCACAGAACCACACTTGTGAAGGCTTAGGTTCTCAAGCTTTTTGAGCCTGTTAGAATTTTTATTAACCAGGGTTTTTTTATTAAATTCTATTTACCTTCTTACAGTAATAAATATTTACTTCTATAAAAGAAATATTATACATTTACCTAGAATACAGAGTATTACAACATAAAATACCTTTTAATAACTTTATTTGAGAAAGAGTTTTAGGTTAATGACATATGTTTGCTTATTTGTATAAAGCACATTCTATCTTATATATAGGTGGAGATATTTGATCTAGTCTGGCATGCTCTGGGAAGGCCTATTTTCAGTAAAGTTTAAATTTGTTAGTCTGGTAATTTTATTTTATTTTATTTTTTAAACCTTTATTTTACTTTTAACTTTTACAGAGTTTTGCTGTTTACAGATATGTATGTTCCCAGATTAGTCATATGTATATCCCCCCCTTCCCACCCTTCCCAACCATCACACAGTCTGGTAATTTTAGAGTAAATAAATGAGCCCATATAATTGCCATGAGGAGAGAGAATTCATATATTCCTGTTGGAGCCTATATCTAAGCTTTGACCTGAAATTCTACTTATTTATAAAATTTTTTAAAAGTCACACCCTATAAAATTAAAAACATAAGCACAAATTAAACTGAATTTAAGACAAAGAGTGAGAATAACACAGACAGGAACAGCTGTATGCAGGAATAAATGGAACTGTAAACCAAAAACCAACAGAGAAAATGTATAAAATCTAGAGATTGTTCTTGGGGAAATAACTAACAGTTATAAACTTCTGGTGGAATAGATCATGGGAAAAAGACAAAATTTACCAATAAAGTGATGAAAATGGAGCAATTGTCACAGATTTTATAGACATTAACAAATACCAAGGCGACATTCTAAACAACTTTATACCTATCAATTTGTTAGATGAAATGGATACATTCCTTGAAAGAAAAACTACCAAAGCTATCTTAAGGAGATAAGGATATTGAAAGTATTACTATAATTATTAAAGACACTGAACTGAAAGTTTAAAACATTTCAAAAATCTAAAGTGCTGCACTTAATATGCCAGCAAATTTGGAAAACTCAAAAGTGGTCTCAGGACTAGAAAAGGTCAGTTTTCATTCTAATACCAAAGAAGGGCAGTGCCAAAGAATGCTCAAACTACTGTACCATTGCACACATTTCACATGATAGCAAAGTAATGTGCAAAATCCTCCAAGCTAGGCTTCAACAGGATGGAAGCTGAGAAATTCCATAAATACGAGCTGTATTTAGAAAAAGCAGAGGAACAAGGGATAAAATTGTCAACATCCATTCAATCATAGAAAGAGCAAGGAAATTCCAGAAAAACATCTAATTCTGCTTCATTGACTATGTTAAAGCTTTTGACTGTGTGGATCACAACAAACTGGAAATCTGAAAGAGATGGGAATACCAGAACATCTTAGCTGCCTCCTCAAAGACTTTTCAAGTATGCATATGACACCACCCTTATGGCAGAAAGCAAAGAGGACCTGAGAAACCTCTTGATGAAGGTGAAAGAGGAGAGGGAAAAAGCTGGTCTAGAACTCAACATTCAAAAAATGTAGATGATGGCATCCAGTCCCATCATTTCATTGCAAACAAATGGGGAAACAAAGGAAACAGTGATAGACTCTATTTCCTTGGACTCCAAAATCACTGTAGATGATGATTGCAGCCATGAAATTAAAAGACACTTACTCCTTAGAAGAAATGATATTACAAACCTAGACAGTGTATTCAAATGCAGAAAGATCACTTTGCTGACAAAAGTCTGTATAGTCAAAGCTCTAGTTTTCCCAGTAGTCATATATGGATATGCGAGTTGGACCATAAAGAAGGTTAAGCACCAAAGAACTGATGCCTTTAAACTGTAGTGTTGGAGAACACTCTTGAGAGTCCCTTGGACTGCAAGGATATCAAACCAGTCAATCCTAAAGAAAATTAACCCTGAATTTTCATTGCAAGGAATGATGCTGAAGCTGAATCTCCAATACTTAGGCTACCTGATGTGAAGAGATGACTCACTGGAAAAGAGCCTGATGCTGGGAAAAATAGAAGGAAAACAAAAAGGGGACGATAGAGGACGAGATGGTTGGATGGCATCACTGAGTCAATGAAAATGAGTTTGAGAAAGCTGCAGCCAGTGGTGAAGGAAAGAGAAGCCTGGCATACTGCAGTTCATGGGATCTCTAAGAGTCAGAGACGACTGAGCACCTGAGCTGAACTGAACAATCTAAAGCATGGCCCAAATATTCTCACTAGATAAATCTATCAACCAAAGTAGTTATACTAGTTCCACCAAAATTTCTGCAGACAATAATAGAGGAGATGTATTTTGTTGCTCATTTTAATAGGCAGATACCAAAACATAAGACTTTACAAGAAAATACATCTAGAGCTCTCATGGACATAGAAGAGACATTATCATCACCATCATCATTTTCTGTCTTTCTCTCTCACACAAATATGTTCTTTCAAAGAGAATTTACCGAAGGTGGTTCATTCAACTTTCAAAAATCAACTAATATGCTGTAGCCTAACACTAATAGTCAAAATCAAAGTAATAATATAGTTTCATTTTGATAGATACAGTAACAAATTTTGCAAAGTTTAAGATCTATATTATAAAAATTTTTGCACAAATTAATAAAAGGATAACTTCTGCAGATTGATAATGGATATCTCACAAACATGCTTTCCCAAAGACCAGAAACAGGACAAGAATGTCTTATCTTACAACTCCATTTCAAAGTTGTATTGGAGTTTTTTGCAGGTAAAATCATGGAAGAACATGAAACGAAAGGCATTTATTTTGCAAAGGAAGAAGTAAGCTGTTTCTATTTGCAGATGGCCAAATTTTTTGTGCAGAAAATGTCAAAAACTCCAAAAAAATTAAAAGCCAGGTATAGAAAGCATGTCACAGGACACAAGGTCAACATATAAAAATCAATTGTATTTCCTTGTAGTAGCTGTCAACAATTAGAAATTGTAGTTTTAAATAGATCTATTTACAAAATACCAATAATTTTGAAATATCTGTTGATAAGTTTACCAAAATATGAAGAAGATTTTTACACTAAAAACCATAAACCATTTCAAGAGAAAATCAAATAAATTGTATCGAGAATCCTATGTGTTCAAGGTTAAATGATTTTAAAATGCCAAAATGTTATTTTCCTCTAACTGATGATGAGAAACTGATGGCACTGAGTCAATGAAAATGAGTTTGAGAAAGCTGCAGCCAGTGGTGAAGGAAAGAGAAGCCTGGCATACTGCAGTTCATGGGATCTCTAAGAGTCAGAGACGACTGAGCACCTGAGCTGAACTGAACAATCTAAAGCATGGCCCAAATATTCTCACTAGATAAATCTATCAACCAAAGTAGTTATACTAGTTCCACCAAAATTTCTGCAGACAATAATAGAGGAGATGTATTTTGTTGCTCATTTTAATAGGCAGATACCAAAACATAAGACTTTACAAGAAAATACATCTAGAGCTCTCATGGACATAGAAGAGACATTATCATCACCATCATCATTTTCTGTCTTTCTCTCTCACACAAATATGTTCTTTCAAAGAGAATTTACCGAAGGTGGTTCATTCAACTTTCAAAAATCAACTAATATGCTGTAGCCTAACACTAATAGTCAAAATCAAAGTAATAATATAGTTTCATTTTGATAGATACAGTAACAAATTTTGCAAAGTTTAAGATCTATATTATAAAAATTTTTGCACAAATTAATAAAAGGATAACTTCTGCAGATTGATAATGGATATCTCACAAACATGCTTTCCCAAAGACCAGAAACAGGACAAGAATGTCTTATCTTACAACTCCATTTCAAAGTTGTATTGGAGTTTTTTGCAGGTAAAATCATGGAAGAACATGAAACGAAAGGCATTTATTTTGCAAAGGAAGAAGTAAGCTGTTTCTATTTGCAGATGGCCAAATTTTTTGTGCAGAAAATGTCAAAAACTCCAAAAAAATTAAAAGCCAGGTATAGAAAGCATGTCACAGGACACAAGGTCAACATATAAAAATCAATTGTATTTCCTTGTAGTAGCTGTCAACAATTAGAAATTGTAGTTTTAAATAGATCTATTTACAAAATACCAATAATTTTGAAATATCTGTTGATAAGTTTACCAAAATATGAAGAAGATTTTTACACTAAAAACCATAAACCATTTCAAGAGAAAATCAAATAAGATGATAATGTATCGAGAATCCTATGTGTTCAAGGATTAAATGATTTTTAAAATGCCAAAATGTTATTTTCCTCTAACTGATTTTTAATCAAACTCCACAGATATTTTGTGCAGAAATTAAAATTCTGATTCTAAATTTTATTTAGAAAACAGTGTATCTAAAATAGCAAAGATAATTTTGAAAAGGAAGAGCAAATTTATATGATCTGATTGTAAAAGTGACTGTAAAGCCTCAATAATCAAGATATTGTGGTATTATCAAAAGTTTAAACGTACAGAAAATATAGAAATAGACCCCATGCACATACGACTTTGATGTCCAATATAGCTGTCAAGGGAATTATATCAGTAATCGTATTTTGAGCAAATGAAAGGTTAACAAATGTAAAGTTCATATGCAAAAAAAAGTGCATGTGCGTGATCAGTCACTCCAGTCATGTCCAACTCATGTAGCCTGCTAAGCTCCTCTGTCCATGGGATTCTCCAAAACAAAAGGAAAAGTGCACTGCACCCCAAATTGCACCATATGCAAAAATTAGCTAAAGTAGGTAGTAAACAGACAATTACAAAATTTCTGGAAAAATATAAAAAATAATTCATTTTGACCATGGAATAGTCAGATATTTATTATATAGGACACAAATAATAAGAGCAAAATAAACTACACTTCATTAAAAAAATTAAATCTACTTTTTCAAACGTACTGTAAAGAAGTGAAAAGAAATGTCACAGTTGAGGAGTGTAAATTAAAAGCATAATAAAATACAGCTATACATCATTGGATTGTTTCAGATAAAAGATGTGACTACACAAAATATTCTCTGGAGGAAGAAATGGCAGCCCACTCAAGTTTTCTTGCCTGGAGAATCCCATGGACAGAAGAACCTGGTTGGCTATATAGTTCATGGCATTGCAAGAGTCAGATATGACTGAGCGATTAACACACAAAAACATACTAAATATTACAAGAAATATGGAACAATTGAAAATTTCATACATTCCTTTTGTGAATACAAAATACTACATCTCTTTTATAAAATAGTAAAGCAATATCTAATAAGGTAACAGATTGCCACGTGGCCTAACACTCCTACTTTCATATATTTAGCAAAGAGAACAAAGACATGTCCAAGCATCCTCCATATGTAAATGTTTCTACAGATTTATTTAGCATCACCAAAAGCTAGAAATAACCCAAACGTTCATTAACTGATGTATGGTTAAAAAAAATGTCATTGATGCATATAACAGCCTATAAGTCAGTGAAAGTATGAACTACAAATGCAAGCAACAATAAGGATGAATCTCAGAAGCAATATGCTAAATGAAGTCTGTCTTGAAAGGTCATGTGCTGAATGATTCTTCTTAAAGGATATTTTCTAAGTCAAATAATCAGAAACCCCATGTGCGTGATCAGGGTTTCATTCGTATTTTGAGCAAATGAAAGGTTAACAAATGTAAAGTTCATATGCAAAAGTGCATGTGCGTGATCAGTCACTCAGTCATGTCCAACTCATGTAGCCTGCTAAGCTCCTCTGTCCATGGGATTCTCCAAAACAAAAGGAAAAGTGCACTGCACCCCAAATTGCACCATATGCAAAAATTAGCTAAAGTAGGTAGTAAACAGACAATTACAAAATTTCTGGAAAAATATAAAAAATAATTCATTTTGACCATGGAATAGTCAGATATTTATTATATAGGACACAAATAATAAGAGCAAAATAAACTACACTTCATTAAAAAAATTAAATCTACTTTTTCAAACGTACTGTAAAGAAGTGAAAAGAAATGTCACAGTTGAGGAGTGTAAATTAAAAGCATAATAAAATACAGCTATACATCATTGGATTGTTTCAGATAAAAGATGTGACTACACAAAATATTCTCTGGAGGAAGAAATGGCAGCCCACTCAAGTTTTCTTGCCTGGAGAATCCCATGGACAGAAGAACCTGGTTGGCTATATAGTTCATGGCATTGCAAGAGTCAGATATGACTGAGCGATTAACACACAAAAACATACTAAATATTACAAGAAATATGGAACAATTGAAAATTTCATACATTCCTTTTGTGAATACAAAATACTACATCTCTTTTATAAAATAGTAAAGCAATATCTAATAAGGTAACAGATTGCCACGTGGCCTAACACTCCTACTTTCATATATTTAGCAAAGAGAACAAAGACATGTCCAAGCATCCTCCATATGTAAATGTTTCTACAGATTTATTTAGCATCACCAAAAGCTAGAAATAACCCAAACGTTCATTAACTGATGTATGGTTAAAAAAAATGTCATTGATGCATATAACAGCCTATAAGTCAGTGAAAGTATGAACTACAAATGCAAGCAACAATAAGGATGAATCTCAGAAGCAATATGCTAAATGAAGTCTGTCTTGAAAGGTCATGTGCTGAATGATTCTTCTTAAAGGATATTTTCTATTATGCTAGTAAATACATAGACATGAATCAGATCAACAGTTTTCAAATGCTCAGGATAATGTAAGGGAATTGGTTGCAAAGTTATAAGAGAACTTTCAGGGTATCAGAAATATTCATGGCAGTGATGATGCTTGTTTCAATTTGTTAAAATTCATAAAACAGTATCCTTACAAAACTAAATTTTACTTTATGTAAATTACATATTAACAAATCCACAGACCAATAATAACACCAACAAGGAAATACAGCACAGGACATTGGGGAAAAAAACTCAGTATATGGGAAGCCCTTTTCTTTGACTTCCTTCTTTATTTTGAAATCATCTTTATAAACAGTGGTATGCCTAAAATTTATGTGTGTGAGGTACTTTCATAAATATTTACTAATTTAGATGAATATGAACCTTCAGTTATATCCATTAACCTGGTGCCTCACTGACCATGGTTTTTGTCTGGCAGGGCAACTTTCTATTCCCCCTGTGCCCATCTGTCTTGCATTTCTAGTAGTATCTAGGAAAAATGTCCTTTTAAATTTTTATTCATGAACCTACCAAATGAGGGTTGTGTTCTTATTTTCCAGATGATTATTAATTCTAAAGGGAGCTTATTGATACTTTTCCTATAGCATGCATTGGTACCATGATTCTTATTCAGCAATACACAGTAATACAGTCTACAAAGTGTATCATTAATGCAGATGTATGGCTCTGGGCCAAACCTACAGACTCAGAATTTATGAGAAAGATTTTTGAAAAGTATGTATTTCAATGTCCATATGTAATTTTCATATTTATTTCCTTTTTCCCTGAAGTATTGCTTTTTTATACTAAAAATCCTTTTAGACATTTAGATTCCTTTGATTCTTGTTAATTGCATCAATGATTCCACAAAAGATTACAAAGACATGTCCAAGCATCCTCCATATGTAAATGTTTCTACAGATTTATTTAGCATCACCAAAAGCTAGAAATAACCCAAACGTTCATTAACTGATGTATGGTTAAAAAAAATGTCATTGATGCATATAACAGCCTATAAGTCAGTGAAAGTATGAACTACAAATGCAAGCAACAATAAGGATGAATCTCAGAAGCAATATGCTAAATGAAGTCTGTCTTGAAAGGTCATGTGCTGAATGATTCTTCTTAAAGGATATTTTCTATTATGCTAGTAAATACATAGACATGAATCAGATCAACAGTTTTCAAATGCTCAGGATAATGTAAGGGAATTGGTTGCAAAGTTATAAGAGAACTTTCAGGGTATCAGAAATATTCATGGCAGTGATGATGCTTGTTTCAATTTGTTAAAATTCATAAAACAGTATCCTTACAAAACTAAATTTTACTTTATGTAAATTACATATTAACAAATCCACAGACCAATAATAACACCAACAAGGAAATACAGCACAGGACATTGGGGAAAAAAACTCAGTATATGGGAAGCCCTTTTCTTTGACTTCCTTCTTTATTTTGAAATCATCTTTATAAACAGTGGTATGCCTAAAATTTATGTGTGTGAGGTACTTTCATAAATATTTACTAATTTAGATGAATATGAACCTTCAGTTATATCCATTAACCTGGTGCCTCACTGACCATGGTTTTTGTCTGGCAGGGCAACTTTCTATTCCCCCTGTGCCCATCTGTCTTGCATTTCTAGTAGTATCTAGGAAAAATGTCCTTTTAAATTTTTATTCATGAACCTACCAAATGAGGGTTGTGTTCTTATTTTCCAGATGATTATTAATTCTAAAGGGAGCTTATTGATACTTTTCCTATAGCATGCATTGGTACCATGATTCTTATTCAGCAATACACAGTAATACAGTCTACAAAGTGTATCATTAATGCAGATGTATGGCTCTGGGCCAAACCTACAGACTCAGAATTTATGAGAAAGATTTTTGAAAAGTATGTATTTCAATGTCCATATGTAATTTTCATATTTATTTCTCCCTGAAGTATTGTGAGTGACCAATTTTGTTCTGAAGAGTATAACTGGTACTAATAATCATTGTATACTAAAAATCCTTTTAGACATTTAGATTCCTTTGATTCTTGTTAATTGCATCAATGATTCCACAAAAAGATTACAACTAGATATATATTTACATCTAGGCTGTAATATGTGTAACCCATAAAAAAATATAAAATCAGTTTTCCTTTGCATGTCTTGTGCTACTAAGGCTGATATTTTGCAGATAAAATTGTGCTTATCTAACTTAAAATGTAAGCCCACTCACATTTTTTCCATATATACATTTTTGTGTCTTGATGGTTAATTTTATATCTCAGTCTAGCGAGGTTACAGAATCAGACATCTAGTCAAATATGTATGGATATAGCTGTGTAGGTATATTTTTAAAGGAGATTAACATTCAAATCAATGGTGTTTGAACAAAGAGACTACTCTCCGTAATGTGGATGAGCCTCATCTAATCAGTTGTGGTCTTAAGAAAAAGACAAGCCTTTCCTGAGGAAGAGAAGTTCCTAGCAGCAGACTGCCTTTGAACTCATACTTTAATAGCAGCTACTCCCTGGGATCTCCAAATCAGTCTCTGCTGCTTTAAAATTTACCTGCCTCCATAATCACATGAGCCAATCCTTAAAATCTCTCTCTTTGTCCAAAACCAGCAGACTCTGTGTGTGTGTGTGTGTGTGTGTGTGTGTGTGTGTATTTGTGTGTGTAGTGTATGAATATGTTTCTGTGTATATATATCTCCATCATAATCATATATTTAATAATATATGCATCTTCTTGTATTTTTTTTCTTTGAAAAACTCTGACTAGTAAATACATAAATTCACATGTGTTTGCATGGAATCAAATTTATGTCAAAAGTCCTTAATATAGATTAGTGTAGGACTGGCACGCTATTTACTATAAAACTTGTATATTGGCTCATTTATAATTATTTGATGATAGTCAAATAGTATCAATATCCTGTATAACATATTGTATAGTTTCAAATCATGTTTGAAAAGATTTTCTTTTTTCCTACCTTTATAAGCTTGTAAAACAGATATAGAGGCATTACTGAGTGAGGATTTCAAGAACATAAAATAAATATAAAATATAGGGGCTTCCCTTGTGGTCCAGTGGGTGGAGATTCCACCTTGCAGTGCATGGCGGTGCTGGTTAAATCCCTGGCCCAGGAGGGTCCCATGTGCCGCAGAGCAGCTGGACCAGTGTGTCCAATTACGAGCCAGCACTCTGAAGCACATGCAGTCAGAGCCAGTGCTCTGCAGCAAGAGAGGCCACTGTAATGGGAGACCCACACAGGCCAAAGGATAAAGATGGATGAAAATAAATACATTTTTAAAAAGCAATAAAAGAGGCCAAAAAAATTTAAATAAATAAATATCAAATATAAAGTTTTGAGGCAAAATCTTTCCACCTAGAATCAAGAGCTCCACCATGCAAAATACTCTTGATATCCTAGATCAGATTCTTAAAAAAAAAGAGTAAAATAAAACAGGCTGATAATTGGATTGCTAACTAGGCACATAGTGTTCAATAATCTCTCAAAAACATACAGTAGCTATAGCAACATTGGCACATTCAGGATGAATTAAATCAAATTCCCAATAAAATATGTATAATATACCTCTAGATTTTCAGCACACTGAAACAAAAAGCACGGAGAAACAGAGGCCTGAATTTTAACCATTCTCAAATGAATGAAAAATTACAGTTTTTAAAAATCTCAATATATTTTCCTCTTCACAAAGAAATGTACACACCTTATTTTCAGATGTTTTGAAAACAACTGTACTAGAAATTCAGTTTTATGAGAGAATGGTTTTATTTGAATCACTGTTAAAATTATTTAGCAGGTATCCAATAAGGTTATAGAAGTTTCAAAACTATTTAGGAGTTGAGTGATTCCTGTGAAAATATACTATTACTATCTGTCTCTCTTTGGTTTAATGTTGACAAAAAGAAATAAATACTATAAAAACTAAAAGGAAGAGCCTCAGTTAAAAAGCTAAGTTTAAAAATATTGAGAAAATTCAAATAGTATCAATATCCTGTCATATGTTTTCAAATCATGTTTGAAAAGATTTTCTTTTTTCCTACCTTTATAAGCTTGTAAAACAGATATAGAGGCATTACTGAGTGAGGATTTCAAGAACATAAAATAAATATAAAATATAGGGGCTTCCCTTGTGGTCCAGTGGGTGGAGATTCCACCTTGCAGTGCATGGCGGTGCTGGTTAAATCCCTGGCCCAGGAGGGTCCCATGTGCCGCAGAGCAGCTGGACCAGTGTGTCCAATTACGAGCCAGCACTCTGAAGCACATGCAGTCAGAGCCAGTGCTCTGCAGCAAGAGAGGCCACTGTAATGGGAGACCCACACAGGCCAAAGGATAAAGATGGATGAAAATAAATACATTTTTAAAAAGCAATAAAAGAGGCCAAAAAAATTTAAATAAATAAATAAATATCAAATATAAAGTTTTGAGGCAAAATCTTTCCACCTAGAATCAAGAGCTCCACCATGCAAAATACTCTTGATATCCTAGATCAGATTCTTAAAAAAAAAGAGTAAAATAAAACAGGCTGATAATTGGATTGCTAACTAGGCACATAGTGTTCAATAATCTCTCAAAAACATACAGTAGCTATAGCAACATTGGCACATTCAGGATGAATTAAATCAAATTCCCAATAAAATATGTATAATATACCTCTAGATTTTCAGCACACTGAAACAAAAAGCACGGAGAAACAGAGGCCTGAATTTTAACCATTCTCAAATGAATGAAAAATTACAGTTTTTAAAAATCTCAATATATTTTCCTCTTCACAAAGAAATGTACACACCTTATTTTCAGATGTTTTGAAAACAACTGTACTAGAAATTCAGTTTTATGAGAGAATGGTTTTATTTGAATCACTGTTAAAATTATTTAGCAGGTATCCAATAAGGTTATAGAAGTTTCAAAACTATTTAGGAGTTGAGTGATTCCTGTGAAAATATACTATTACTATCTGTCTCTCTTTGGTTTAATGTTGACAAAAAGAAATAAATACTATAAAAAACTAGGAAGAGCTCAGTTAAGCAGTCAGCTAACCAAAGGTACCAGTGCTACAAGAGAGGCTAAGTTTAAAAATATTGAGAAAATTCAAAGAAAATGGCAAGAAAGATATGGGGACTATGTTGGATCTAAAAAGAGAAGACAAATTTACACTGAAATCCAAAGAAGTATCTGAAGATTTACTTAGACACTGCAAACACCGTCTCAATTAATTTTTATTGGTGCAGATAGATACAGGTCTCATAATTCTTCATATGATTGGGAATTCACATCAGGACCAATATTTGAGAATATGTCATTAGACAAATCATGTCAACACAAAATATCACTTAATGTTGTTGTTGTTCAGTAAGCCCAGTCATGTCTGACTCTTTGTGACCCCATAGACTGTAGCACAGGCAGGCCTCCAATTCAATAGAATCATGTAAATTTGAGAGAACAATTCTCAGTGCATTTTATGTAGGAGTGGCATGAACAAGTAAATGACTGTCAAAATCATAATAAAACCACTCAACACTGGAATATCTGATTTAAAATCTAGAATAATTTATTTCATGACTAGAGTAAAGTATATTGGGATAGCTCAAGCATGGCTAAGAAACACTGATTTTTACATAAATTTTGCATAATGTTATGAAGGTTTTTATACCAGATAAATAAAGCATAAGTACTTCAGTCTTCAAACTTGTGACTGAGTTGCTTGAATATTCAAATTCTTTGAGATGTTGGAAAAGTCTTCAAAAAGGCAGTTTATAGGGAAAGAAAAATAATTTTCCCCTTACACTTGTAGGCTCTTGGATGAGACCCCTCCCACCATGTAATAAAAGATAAATTAACAGATGAAAAACAAACAGATATTTAATAACATATATACCTCTTGTATATGTAGAAAATATCCTAGAAAACTGAGTAGCTCATGGAAATGAACTAGTGTCACCTAAAACACTCAGGTGGTCTAAGGTGGTCTCAGTCTACAGCTGTTTGGAGTATGGTTTGTGTTCCCAGTCAGAGACTGAGGACAGGTAAAAATGGTTTCAAAACTATTAACTAATTTTTGTCTCTCTTTGGTTTAATGTTGACAAAAAGAAATAAATACTATAAAAAACTAGGAAGAGCTCAGTTAAGCAGTCAGCTAACCAAAGGTACCAGTGCTACAAGAGAGGCTAAGTTTAAAAATATTGAGAAAATTCAAAGAAAATGGCAAGAAAGATATGGGGACTATGTTGGATCTAAAAAGAGAAGACAAATTTACACTGAAATCCAAAGAAGTATCTGAAGATTTACTTAGACACTGCAAACACCGTCTCAATTAATTTTATTGGTGCAGATAGATACAGGTCTCATAATTCTTCATATGATTGGGAATTCACATCAGGACCAATATTTGAGAATATGTCATTAGACAAATCATGTCAACACAAAATATCACTTAATGTTGTTGTTGTTCAGTAAGCCCAGTCATGTCTGACTCTTTGTGACCCCATAGACTGTAGCACAGGCAGGCCTCCAATTCAATAGAATCATGTAAATTTGAGAGAACAATTCTCAGTGCATTTTATGTAGGAGTGGCATGAACAAGTAAATGACTGTCAAAATCATAATAAAACCACTCAACACTGGAATATCTGATTTAAAATCTAGAATAATTTATTTCATGACTAGAGTAAAGTATATTGGGATAGCTCAAGCATGGCTAAGAAACACTGATTTTTACATAAATTTTGCATAATGTTATGAAGGTTTTTATACCAGATAAATAAAGCATAAGTACTTCAGTCTTCAAACTTGTGACTGAGTTGCTTGAATATTCAAATTCTTTGAGATGTTGGAAAAGTCTTCAAAAAGGCAGTTTATAGGGAAAGAAAAATAATTTTCCCCTTACACTTGTAGGCTCTTGGATGAGACCCCTCCCACCATGTAATAAAAGATAAATTAACAGATGAAAAACAAACAGATATTTAATAACATATATACCTCTTGTATATGTAGAAAATATCCTAGAAAACTGAGTAGCTCATGGAAATGAACTAGTGTCACCTAAAACACTCAGGTGGTCTAAGGTGGTCTCAGTCTACAGCTGTTTGGAGTATGGTTTGTGTTCCCAGTCAGAGACTGAGGACAGGTAAAAATGGTGGAGATTATCAATCTTAGTCACTATACTGGTAGTCAGTGACAAGGGCGCTGGGTTTTCAGTTTTGGAGAAAATAATTCCAATAAATACAGAAAGTACTGAATTAAATAAAGAATTTATTAAGACCAAAAAGTACAGTACATGTAAATACACATAGGAGTGGACTCAGGGAGAGAGTTGCTGGCTGAGTTGCACCTTCATGGCAGTTTGAATTATTTTTATGGAATATTTCCTCAAATTTACTTTGCCAATCATTTTAATTTGCCTGGTTCACAGTCCATATTTGGTATATCTCAGGATCCTGCCATGTGTGCAAATGCAAATCTTAGCCAAGGTGAATTCTACTGAAGAGGACTGTGGATAGCCTGTCATTAGTTAACATCACACAAGTCTTTGACTTCACACAAGTTTTTCTGCTTATGTGTAGTCTGGTAGGGCTCCTGATGTCTAGAATGAGAAATATAGGACCTGGGCAGAGCCCAGCCTCCTCCCTTAATTATCCTGCTATTCTCTTTTGGAGTTTCAGTCTACAGAGAATGAATCTCCAATTAATTTGCCCTGGGTTTAGGGAGTAGCATCTACCTGCTGCTTCAATACTATCTCTGCTTAAAGACAAAAGAAGATTTGGGGAATTGGGGAGCAAGTTATGGAAGTCTGCCACACAAAGCACAGTATATAAGGAGATGACTGTTATATAAGCCATCACTACTGATAAGTTTCTAGAAATTTATCAACCTCTTTTTTACTCGTATAGAAAGAGAGGGCACCCTTAAAAATGGAGGCTTCTCATAAATGTAATTTCTCATACAGCAGGGCAACTTCTACTGATTTTCAAATCTCTTCCTATTTCTTCAATTTCTTTAAAATGACTTGCACCAATGTGGAATATTTTGCATGGCAGATTCTTCTTCCCTTCAAGTTCATATGTTAATTATATACTTCTGAAGAAGACAAAAGTTAACAACCTTCAGGATTTCCCATTGTTATAAAATGTTTTTCCTGCCCCAAGAAATACTACAGATGATATGGTATAGTCATAACTTTGAAATAATTTTGAAATGTCAAAATTAGATATTGAACTATGTTCCATTTTCAAGTACTAAGATCTCAATGTGACATTCGTCAATATATATTGAATCTGAGCAGGACCTTATGAGGTCCTTGTCTCAGTGACAATACTTCTCTGTGTCCCTCATTTTTTGTGGGCAGGAAAAATGTCTTTTAGGTATTCTCTGAGTTCCAAATATCGAACTTGAGAAGTTACTAATTAGACAAGTGATAGAATGCAAAACCAAACATGAGCAAGAACAAGAGCTCAGAGATAAAACAGAGTCCTAGTTTCTCCCGAAGAAATATACATAAAATCTGATGCATATTTTAGAGTTTTATTCAGAAACTAAGTTGTATCCAGTCTGTACCTCGTGACCCTGTGAACTGCTGCACAACAGGCTCTCCTGTCCTACACTATCTCCTGGAGTTTACTCAAACTCATGTCCATTGAGTTGTTGATGCCATCCAACCATCTCATCCTTTGTCACCCTGTTCTCTTTCTGCCCTCAGTCTTTCCCAGCATTAGGATCTTTTCCAACTAGTTGGGTGCCCAAAGTATTGGAGCTTCAGCTTTGGCATCAGGCCTTCCAATGAATATTCAGGGTTAATTTCCTTTAGGACTGACTGCTTTGATCACCATGCCCAAGTGGAGAATTGTGACTTCTTATTGACCACAGGCAAGTAGACCCCAGGCAAGCTGGAACAGAAGTTGATGATTAATATTCTTGAAACATCACCCTGTTACCTTTACCAGTAATTTAGTCAGAAGAAAGTCCACAAGCTACAACCCTCACCCCAAATACTACCTTTAAATATGCTTCCTTGAAAGCCGTTGGAGAATTTGAACAGGAGCTGTCTGTTTTCCTTATTTAGTATCCTGCAACAACTGCTGCGCTTTACTTCAAAACAGTCTGTATTAGTATATTGGTTTTGCTGCATGGCAGGCAAATGGACTCAAGTTCAATTCCATAACAATATCAATATCATAGATCTAAAAAAAAATTTAAACTTGACCCATTGTTATAAAATGTTTCCTGTCCCAAGAAATACTACAGATGATATGGTATAGTCATAACTTTGAAATAATTTTGAAATGTCAAAATTAGATATTGAACTATGTTCCATTTTCAAGTACTAAGATCTCAATGTGACATTCGTCAATATATATTGAATCTGAGCAGGACCTTATGAGGTCCTTGTCTCAGTGACAATACTTCTCTGTGTCCCTCATTTTTTGTGGGCAGGAAAAATGTCTTTTAGGTATTCTCTGAGTTCCAAATATCGAACTTGAGAAGTTACTAATTAGACAAGTGATAGAATGCAAAACCAAACATGAGCAAGAACAAGAGCTCAGAGATAAAACAGAGTCCTAGTTTCTCCCGAAGAAATATACATAAAATCTGATGCATATTTTAGAGTTTTATTCAGAAACTAAGTTGTATCCAGTCTGTACCTCGTGACCCTGTGAACTGCTGCACAACAGGCTCTCCTGTCCTACACTATCTCCTGGAGTTTACTCAAACTCATGTCCATTGAGTTGTTGATGCCATCCAACCATCTCATCCTTTGTCACCCTGTTCTCTTTCTGCCCTCAGTCTTTCCCAGCATTAGGATCTTTTCCAACTAGTTGGGTGCCCAAAGTATTGGAGCTTCAGCTTTGGCATCAGGCCTTCCAATGAATATTCAGGGTTAATTTCCTTTAGGACTGACTGCTTTGATCACCATGCCCAAGTGGAGAATTGTGACTTCTTATTGACCACAGGCAAGTAGACCCCAGGCAAGCTGGAACAGAAGTTGATGATTAATATTCTTGAAACATCACCCTGTTACCTTTACCAGTAATTTAGTCAGAAGAAAGTCCACAAGCTACAACCCTCACCCCAAATACTACCTTTAAATATGCTTCCTTGAAAGCCGTTGGAGAATTTGAACAGGAGCTGTCTGTTTTCCTTATTTAGTATCCTGCAACAACTGCTGCGCTTTACTTCAAAACAGTCTGTATTAGTATATTGGTTTTGCTGCATGGCAGGCAAATGGACTCAAGTTCAATTCCATAACAATATCAATATCATTGTTTAATTGCTGAGTCTTGTTTGACTCATTTTTGATCTCATGGATTGTAGCCCACCAGGGCCTTCTGTCCATGGGATTTCCCAGGAAAACCTACTGGTGTGGATTTGCTATTTCCTTTTCCAGGGAACTTTTCCAATCCAGGGATCAAACCCATGTATCCTGCATTCTCAGGAGGATAAGCCACGTAGGAAGCCCAACAGTATCAATATATTTTCTGTATGCATTTCTCACTGGATGCTGAAGGGGAACAAAATATGGCACCCCCAAATACCCATTTCTTCATACTAACTACATTGGATTAAAGTTATTTAAGAAACAGCTGGTGGGAGAGGAACATTCTGATGACCCCTGTACCACTGAAAGCAGGAAATAAATTCCTTATGTGAAAGACAGCATCCCTGCCCTTGGGGCATAAAAAGCATCCTTATTACCAGAGATGTGGAATTCAGGCTTGAGAAGACTGTTATTTCTTTATTAATTTGCTACCGCACATCTAAAACCTTCTGTCAATACTTTGCATATAATTGTTTCTTTGTTTAAAAGCATAAAAGCTGCTTGTTTTGGTCACTTCTTTGAGTTTATATATTTATGAGCTTCTGTATATATATATATATATATATATATATATATATATATATATATGTACAGAATTAAAATTTTGTCTTCTTGTTGATTTGTCTCATGTCAGTTTAATTATTAAATGAGCCAAAGAACCTAGAAAAGTTTTCCTCCCCTACAATACCTTCATTCTGTACTCAATAAATCCATGGATTTATGTAAGTAAAAGCAGTGTTCTTAGTTCTGAGTAAAACAAATTTCAGGCAAGTAGACCCCAGGCAAGCTGGAACAGAAGTTGATGATTAATATTCTTGAAACATCACCCTGTTACCTTTACCAGTAATTTAGTCAGAAGAAAGTCCACAAGCTACAACCCTCACCCCAAATACTACCTTTAAATATGCTTCCTTGAAAGCCGTTGGAGAATTTGAACAGGAGCTGTCTGTTTTCCTTATTTAGTATCCTGCAACAACTGCTGCGCTTTACTTCAAAACAGTCTGTATTAGTATATTGGTTTTGCTGCATGGCAGGCAAATGGACTCAAGTTCAATTCCATAACAATATCAATATCATTGTTTAATTGCTGAGTCTTGTTTGACTCATTTTTGATCTCATGGATTGTAGCCCACCAGGGCCTTCTGTCCATGGGATTTCCCAGGAAAACCTACTGGTGTGGATTTGCTATTTCCTTTTCCAGGGAACTTTTCCAATCCAGGGATCAAACCCATGTATCCTGCATTCTCAGGAGGATAAGCCACGTAGGAAGCCCAACAGTATCAATATATTTTCTGTATGCATTTCTCACTGGATGCTGAAGGGGAACAAAATATGGCACCCCCAAATACCCATTTCTTCATACTAACTACATTGGATTAAAGTTATTTAAGAAACAGCTGGTGGGAGAGGAACATTCTGATGACCCCTGTACCACTGAAAGCAGGAAATAAATTCCTTATGTGAAAGACAGCATCCCTGCCCTTGGGGCATAAAAAGCATCCTTATTACCAGAGATGTGGAATTCAGGCTTGAGAAGACTGTTATTTCTTTATTAATTTGCTACCGCACATCTAAAACCTTCTGTCAATACTTTGCATATAATTGTTTCTTTGTTTAAAAGCATAAAAGCTGCTTGTTTTGGTCACTTCTTTGAGTTTATATATTTATGAGCTTCTGTATATATATATATATATATATATATATATATATATATGTACAGAATTAAAATTTTGTCTTCTTGTTGATTTGTCTCATGTCAGTTTAATTATTAAATGAGCCAAAGAACCTAGAAAAGTTTTCCTCCCCTACAATACCTTCATTCTGTACTCAATAAATCCATGGATTTATGTAAGTAAAAGCAGTGTTCTTAGTTCTGAGTAACCAACATGACACAGACATTTTCAGTCAAAATTTTGTACAGTTTAATCGTACTGAAATTTTAATGAAAAGGTGGTAATCTCCCAGTTTAGACTGCTAGAGTTTAGAATAGAACACTGGGGAAGATTGAAGAAATTATATATAATTTCTCATTGACTACATGCTTTCAGGGAAGTACAACTATTCTATCCTTTTTGGTTGTTGTTTATTTCAATAAATAGAAGAGACTTATCAACATGCTATTAAAGCTTTGTATAAATCTTATATATTATGACATGATCCTTAAATGGTTGTTTTTTCTAAAAACAGTTTTCACATGTTTTTCTGATAAACTGCAGGTCATCCTGTGTTTGACTCATTAGTGACTTTTATTTCACATGAAATATGTTTGGCATTTGCATTCATTCATGTAGGAGAAAAGCCATGAAAATAGAAAATTGGCTCAGAAAGTAGGCATGGGTTTCTTATGCATAAGAAAGAAAATAGATAAAATGATTTGGTCTATGATGCATAGCCATTGGTAAAATTGATGCTGATTTTGATGTATATTGGGAAGAAATTTCAATTAGATTTCATTTAGCATGGAAAATTGGACCCTGCTACAAACTCTATAGTATTCCATGCTCCAGACAGGCTTACAGACCTCTCCATCTGTCAAATATCATGCTCTTTGGTTTGGAACATATTCCTTGGTTTGGAACATTATGTTTGAACAGATGGAGTGGCCTGTTTGTAGATAAAATTAACAATGTATTTCTGTATGTATTAGTTCGTTCTAGTTTTCATAATTTTTTCCCCTGTGGTATTTAAAACCCAAATTATGTGTGTTGCCTAAAAGAGAGAGAGAGTATGAAAATGCTGAGCTCAAACAACTCAAAATAACTCTGCTGGAATTGTGGCCAACATTAAAGAATCTGAAAAATTACTTGACATGATGAGAGTATCTTTTGAATGCTTTTAAATATATTGAACAGCAAAAAATCTAATGTACTAAATCTCTAAAATTGTAAGTTAGAATTATGGCATTATACAGTCAATACGGTTTGACACCCTCTATTACTAGTAAAGTGCCATTCTCAGGTATTCAAAGCTATTGTTGCTCTATGAATAGAGAGAATACAAGGACCTTAATGGTTGATAGAAATAGATGACATTATAATACCTTAAAAGTGAAAATTATTTCTTACCATGTGACAAATGTATGAACAGGTAAAGTCATAATTATCTGCTTTCTAACTTTGTCTTCATATTTTCTGATTGATTTTGCATGCTATAGATACAAAAGCACTATTAATAAAATTCCAAATGTTTTGTTATTCTGGTTTCTTTTGATGGTAATACTGTATGTGTGTATATTTTATATATGACAGCAAATAGCAAAAATGTAGTCAAAACTATTCCTCTATTTTTACTTTGTTCTAACAGTTTGAGAAGTTATATTCCAAAAGATTACAGGAGAATTTTGGTATACTATATTTTCTTCTACTAGTTTTATATTTGCAGGGTATATGACTCATGACTATTCTATATCACACTTGCTTAATTTTTCTAGATTGTTTTTGTACTTATAGTGTTAAATTGCCATCACTGCACTTATTTTTCTCATAGCCATTGGTAAAATTGATGCTGATTTTGATGTATATTGGGAAGAAATTTCAATTAGATTTCATTTAGCATGGAAAATTGGACCCTGCTACAAACTCTATAGTATTCCATGCTCCAGACAGGCTTACAGACCTCTCCATCTGTCAAATATCATGCTCTTTGGTTTGGAACATATTCCTTGGTTTGGAACATTATGTTTGAACAGATGGAGTGGCCTGTTTGTAGATAAAATTAACAATGTATTTCTGTATGTATTAGTTCGTTCTAGTTTTCATAATTTTTTCCCCTGTGGTATTTAAAACCCAAATTATGTGTGTTGCCTAAAAGAGAGAGAGAGTATGAAAATGCTGAGCTCAAACAACTCAAAATAACTCTGCTGGAATTGTGGCCAACATTAAAGAATCTGAAAAATTACTTGACATGATGAGAGTATCTTTTGAATGCTTTTAAATATATTGAACAGCAAAAAATCTAATGTACTAAATCTCTAAAATTGTAAGTTAGAATTATGGCATTATACAGTCAATACGGTTTGACACCCTCTATTACTAGTAAAGTGCCATTCTCAGGTATTCAAAGCTATTGTTGCTCTATGAATAGAGAGAATACAAGGACCTTAATGGTTGATAGAAATAGATGACATTATAATACCTTAAAAGTGAAAATTATTTCTTACCATGTGACAAATGTATGAACAGGTAAAGTCATAATTATCTGCTTTCTAACTTTGTCTTCATATTTTCTGATTGATTTTGCATGCTATAGATACAAAAGCACTATTAATAAAATTCCAAATGTTTTGTTATTCTGGTTTCTTTTGATGGTAATACTGTATGTGTGTATATTTTATATATGACAGCAAATAGCAAAAATGTAGTCAAAACTATTCCTCTATTTTTACTTTGTTCTAACAGTTTGAGAAGTTATATTCCAAAAGATTACAGGAGAATTTTGGTATACTATATTTTCTTCTACTAGTTTTATATTTGCAGGGTATATGACTCATGACTATTCTATATCACACTTGCTTAATTTTTCTAGATTGTTTTTGTACTTATAGTGTTAAATTGCCATCACTGCACTTATTTTTTCTCATTGTTCTTGGAATTTGTTCTGTATGTGTATAAAAATCTTGCAGAAAATCACTGATATTTCCAATTGATGAAATAAAAATTCATGTTTAGGCAAAACAATAAAAATCTAAATGAAAAATTTTTTTCTCTTGCCTTTGGCTTCCTTTTTCACCTGCAATCTGAATTCTGCATGTGCATAATGTCTTAGTCAGACATCACCAAAGGCAGAAATACCTGCTCAACTTTAAAGATCAATTGTCCTTCTAGCACCAGCCATGTAACTCTCCGGCATGTATAGACATTTTTGGTGAGCTTTATGTACAATGTAACTATATAATTTCTCTAAAAGATAGTGATTGGTGCAGAACAGACTATTCAGATTATCTGTGGCCACACCTAATAGAAGTTCTTGGCGTAAGTGCTTACTTATGATCTTATTAATGTTATTAGCTATATTACTATATTATATATTGAATTCTTCCTTCTTACAAGATGATTATTTCTGGCATTACCAGATATGTGACTCAGCTTCAGATAAAATTGTGGATTATTATTAGGCAGCTTGAAATGACTAATCAAATATATAATTCTATACAATCAGTGACTGTAATAGTATAAAATTGGATATGAAAAGAAGCAACAAGAAGGAACAATTTCCTGTATCATACCAGACTTATATGAAAGGCATTCTGGAGGTTTTTGATTACTGTCATTGTGGGCAGTGTCTGCAGCCATGAAATTAAAAGACACATGCTCCTAGGAAGTAAAGCTATGGCAAACCTAGAAAACACATTAAAAAACAGAACCGTCACTTTGCCAACAAAGGTCCATCAAAGCTATGGTTTCTCCAATGGCCATGTGTGGATATGAGAGATGAACTTTAAAGAAGGCTGATCGTGAAAGAATTGATACTTTTCATCAAAAAGATAACCTAACATTGCATCTAAGAAAACTGTAAAAGGAAGAACAAAAAAACCCAAGGTTAGCAGAAGAGAAATCATAAAAATCAAAGATGAAATAAATGAAAAAGAAATGAAAGAAACAATAGTAAAGATAAATAAAACCAAAATCTAATTCATTGAAAAGATAAGCAAAATTGACAAACTTTTAGACAGGCTCATCAAGAAAAACAGAGATAAGAATCAAATCAAAAGAATTAGAAATGGAAAAGGATAGGTTACAACAGACAAATAATTATGAGACTATTATGAACAACTATATGACAATAAAATGAACAACCTAGAAGAAATGGACAGATTCTTAGATAGGTGCAATTTTCCAAGACTGAACCAGAAAGAAATAGAAACTATGAACAATTCAAATACAAGCACTGAAATTGAATCTGTGATCAAATATCTCCCCCAAAATAAAACACCAATGCCAGATGGCTTCACAGCTGAATTCTAGCGATCATTTAGACAAGACTTAATCTCTATCCTTCTATATCAAAAAATAGCACAGGAAGGAACATTTTCGTACTCATTCTATGAGGCCACCATCACCTGATACCAAAATCAGGCAAACACAACACAAAAGAAAAAAATTATAGGCCAATGTCACTGATAAATACAGATGCAAAAGTTCTCAACAAAATTCTAGCAAACAGAATTCAATGATACATCAGAAATCTCATCAAAAAATGATCAAGTTGGTTTATTTCAAGCATACAAGGATTCTTCAATATTTTCAAATCAATCAATGAGGTACATCATATTAACAAATTGAAAAATAAAACTTGTATGATAATCTCAATAGATGCAGAAAAAGCCTTTGACAAAATCCAGCACACATTTATGACAAAAACTCTTCAAAAAATGGGCATAGAAGGATCCTAACCTCAACATACTGAAAGCCTTATATGATAAGCCCACAGCAAACAATTCTCAATGGTGAAAACCTGAAGCATTCCCTCTAAGATCAGGAACAAGACCGGGATGTCCACTCACTCCTCTATTATTCAACATAATCTTGGAAGCTGTAGCTATAGTAACTTTAAAGAAGGCTGATCGTGAAAGAATTGATACTTTTCATCAAAAAGATAACCTAACATTGCATCTAAGAAAACTGTAAAAGGAAGAACAAAAAAACCCAAGGTTAGCAGAAGAGAAATCATAAAAATCAAAGATGAAATAAATGAAAAAGAAATGAAAGAAACAATAGTAAAGATAAATAAAACCAAAATCTAATTCATTGAAAAGATAAGCAAAATTGACAAACTTTTAGACAGGCTCATCAAGAAAAACAGAGATAAGAATCAAATCAAAAGAATTAGAAATGGAAAAGGATAGGTTACAACAGACAAATAATTATGAGACTATTATGAACAACTATATGACAATAAAATGAACAACCTAGAAGAAATGGACAGATTCTTAGATAGGTGCAATTTTCCAAGACTGAACCAGAAAGAAATAGAAACTATGAACAATTCAAATACAAGCACTGAAATTGAATCTGTGATCAAATATCTCCCCCAAAATAAAACACCAATGCCAGATGGCTTCACAGCTGAATTCTAGCGATCATTTAGACAAGACTTAATCTCTATCCTTCTATATCAAAAAATAGCACAGGAAGGAACATTTTCGTACTCATTCTATGAGGCCACCATCACCTGATACCAAAATCAGGCAAACACAACACAAAAGAAAAAAATTATAGGCCAATGTCACTGATAAATACAGATGCAAAAGTTCTCAACAAAATTCTAGCAAACAGAATTCAATGATACATCAGAAATCTCATCAAAAAATGATCAAGTTGGTTTATTTCAAGCATACAAGGATTCTTCAATATTTTCAAATCAATCAATGAGGTACATCATATTAACAAATTGAAAAATAAAACTTGTATGATAATCTCAATAGATGCAGAAAAAGCCTTTGACAAAATCCAGCACACATTTATGACAAAAACTCTTCAAAAAATGGGCATAGAAGGATCCTAACCTCAACATACTGAAAGCCTTATATGATAAGCCCACAGCAAACAATTCTCAATGGTGAAAACCTGAAGCATTCCCTCTAAGATCAGGAACAAGACCGGGATGTCCACTCACTCCTCTATTATTCAACATAATCTTGGAAGCTGTAGCTATAGTAATTAAAGAAGACAAAGAAATAAAAGGAATCCAGATAGGGAAATAAGAAGTAAAACTCTCACTGTTTATGGATGACATGATACTATACATAGAAAAGGCTAAAGAGACTATCAGAAAATTTCTAGAGCTAATCAGAGAATTTAGCAAAGTCACAAGATACAAAATCAGTACACAAAAATCACTTGCATTCCTATATATTAACAATGAAAAATCAGAAAGAGAAATCAAGGAAGCAAATATATTCACCAATGCAAACATAAGAATAAAATATCTAGGAATAAACCTACTGAAAGAGACAAAATAACTGTATGCAGAAAATTATAAGACACTGATGAAAAAAATCAGAGAAGACATAAATGGAGAGATATTCCATGTTCCTGTGTTGGAAGAAACAATATCATAAAAATGACTATAATAACAAACTACAGATTCAATACGATCCCTATCAAATTAGCAATGGCATTTTTCACAGAACTAGACCAAAAAATATCACAATTAATATGGAAACACAAAAGACCCTGGATAGGCAAAGCAGTCTTGAGAAAGAAGAATGGAGCCGGATGGATCAACCTCCCTGACTTCAGACTATACTACAAAGTGACAGTCCTCAAGAAAGTATGGTTCTGGCACAAAAACAGAAATATAGACCAATGAAACAAGATAGAGAGCCTAGAGATAAACCCACAAACTTACAAGTACCTTATTTTTGACAAAGGAGGAAAGAATATTCAATGGGGCAAAGACAGCCTCTTCAGTAAGTGGCGCTGGAGAAACTGGACAGCTACATGTAGAAGAATGAAGTTGGAACACTACCTAACACCATACACAAAGATAACTCAAAATGGATTAGGACCTAAATATAAGACCAGAAACCATCAAACTCTTGGAGGAAAACATAGGCAGAACACTCCATGACATAAATCAATGCAGGATCCTCTATGATCCGCCTCCTCCACTACTAGGCATATGCCCTGAGGAAATCCAAATTAAGAAAGACACATGTACACGATTGTTCATTGCAGCACTATTTACAATAGCTAGAACATAGAAGAAACTTAGATGTCCATTGACAGATGAAAAAAAACTCTCACTGTTTATGGATGACATGATACTATACATAGAAAAGGCTAAAGAGACTATCAGAAAATTTCTAGAGCTAATCAGAGAATTTAGCAAAGTCACAAGATACAAAATCAGTACACAAAAATCACTTGCATTCCTATATATTAACAATGAAAAATCAGAAAGAGAAATCAAGGAAGCAAATATATTCACCAATGCAAACATAAGAATAAAATATCTAGGAATAAACCTACTGAAAGAGACAAAATAACTGTATGCAGAAAATTATAAGACACTGATGAAAAAAATCAGAGAAGACATAAATGGAGAGATATTCCATGTTCCTGTGTTGGAAGAAACAATATCATAAAAATGACTATAATAACAAACTACAGATTCAATACGATCCCTATCAAATTAGCAATGGCATTTTTCACAGAACTAGACCAAAAAATATCACAATTAATATGGAAACACAAAAGACCCTGGATAGGCAAAGCAGTCTTGAGAAAGAAGAATGGAGCCGGATGGATCAACCTCCCTGACTTCAGACTATACTACAAAGTGACAGTCCTCAAGAAAGTATGGTTCTGGCACAAAAACAGAAATATAGACCAATGAAACAAGATAGAGAGCCTAGAGATAAACCCACAAACTTACAAGTACCTTATTTTTGACAAAGGAGGAAAGAATATTCAATGGGGCAAAGACAGCCTCTTCAGTAAGTGGCGCTGGAGAAACTGGACAGCTACATGTAGAAGAATGAAGTTGGAACACTACCTAACACCATACACAAAGATAACTCAAAATGGATTAGGACCTAAATATAAGACCAGAAACCATCAAACTCTTGGAGGAAAACATAGGCAGAACACTCCATGACATAAATCAATGCAGGATCCTCTATGATCCGCCTCCTCCACTACTAGGCATATGCCCTGAGGAAATCCAAATTAAGAAAGACACATGTACACGATTGTTCATTGCAGCACTATTTACAATAGCTAGAACATAGAAGAAACTTAGATGTCCATTGACAGATGAATGAATAAAGAATCTGTACATATATACAATGAAATATTACTCAACCATAAAAAGAAATGTACTTGAATCAGTTCTCATGGGGTGGATGAATTTAGAACCTGTTATACAGAGTGAAGTATGTCAGAGAGAGAAAGATAAATATTGTATAGTGACACATATATATGGAGTCTAGAAAGATGGTGCTGATAAATGAATATGCAGAGCAGCAATGGAGAGGCAGACATGGAGAACAGTCTTATGGACTTTGGGGTTTGGGAATGTGGTGACCCGGAGGGGTAGGATGGGGAGGGAGATGAGGGGAGGTTCAGGAGTGGGGCGCGGGGGCATATGTATACCTATGGTGGATTCGAGTCAATGTGTGGCAGTAACAACAAAACTCTGTAAATAAACAAATAAATAATAATAAAAAAGAAATGATGCTTTTGAATCATTTTGGAAAAGACTCTTTTGAGTCCTTTTGACAGAAAGAAGTTCAGACCAGTCAATCCTAAAGGAAATCAACACTGAATATTTATTAGAAGGTCTGATGCTGAAGCTGAAGCTCCAATACTTTGACCACCTGATATGAAGAACCAACTCATTGGAGAAAAAAAATTCCCTGATGATGGAAAAGAGTGAAGGCAGGATAAGGTGGTGACAGAGAATAAGATGGCTGGATTGCATCACTGAAATAATTGATGGACATGAATTCGAGCAAACTCTGGGAGATAATGAAGAACAGGGAAGGCTGGCATGCTGCAGTTCATAGATTCAGAGTCAGACATAGTGACTGAACAACAAAGCATGACCTAGTCTAATAATAACACATTGAGTGGCCAATGAAATCCTCACCTGACCTGGAAATGAGCATTCTTACTTCAATGAGCCACTTGGTCACATGATACCTTCTAAACCTTGGTCAAAATTAAAACTGAAAGGGAAGTGATTGTAAAATAAGGAATGCTGCCCAAATTTCAGTTCTACAATAACAAAATTATTAGCTACGGCAATCACTGACCTACAAAACACACTGAAAAAATTTAAGGGTAGAGATCAGGATGAGACACTCTGTGCTCTGGGGAAACTGACAGAACTGGCCTTCAGATAATTTGATATTTTCAGAAGAAATTTTTTATTTATGAATCAAGGATTCCAGTATCTTCCCATACTTAGAAAAGCACTGAAACTATTACCTAAGTTATCTGTTCCCTGTGGCCTGCAGCAGTCCTCTACTGACATGTGTGCTTGATTGCATGTATTCTCTTGACCAAAACCACGTATAGACTGACCTCACCCCAACCTTTCCACTTCCAAACAGCTCTCAGAGTTCTCTAAGAGACTGTCCTCAGGTTAAAAATCCTCAGTTTTGTTCAAATACATTTTTCCATTTTTGTCAAGATTGACTAGTGATCAATTTTTTGGTGTGGTTGAAATAGTTCAGAAATGACACATTTGCCACTAAATATTTCATTAAATTGAACGAGTGAATTTTCTGTTTTATACATCTTTTGAATTGAATTTTTGAGGGACCAAATTTATAGGATAATATCTTGCTGACCCTGCTCACAACTCCAATCGTCTCACTGTGCTCACTGTTCATTGAACCATGGCAGGCAAGGCACAAGCTAAGAGGGTGGAAGAAGCCACGAAGAGCTGTAGGAACTGCAGCCATGTTTATTCTCTCCTGGCTGGCCCAGCAGTCATAGCATAACATCTACCCCTCAAGGGATTTTTCAGGTGGAGCTTATATATACTTAGAGAACAAAAGTAGCCCATAACCAAGCAAGCATCTAGTGATGTGCATGTGCAGTGCTATAAGTGATCTCAGCTGTTACATAATCATTATTTACAAAATGTGGGGTAAGAGCAAAGAGGTTATGGGACAAGAGAGACTGACCACATGATGTTGGTTGATTACTCTTTCCCTACAGAAAACTATTGCTGCTTCAATATGTATTTTTAATTATCAATTTTAAGTCTTAAAATTACTTTAATTAGTTTCTTTATGTTTTTCTGGATATTTACAAATAACCATATAATAAATAAATGGTAACAACTTTATAAATATGCTTGTCACTTTCAAGAAACATATTTTACTCTCAATTGCTTAAAATTTTTCTAGCAATTTTAGAAAATATTGAATAGCAACTGTGATAATAAATGCTTTTTTTTCTTCTTTTTTTAAACTGTGAGTGTCTCTAGTATGAGATTTGCATGCACGCTTGGTCACTTCAGCCGTGTCCAACTCTTTGTTATCCTATGGCCAGTAGCCTGCAAGGCTCCTCTGTTTATGGGATTCTTCTGGCAACAATAATGGAGTTGGTTGTCATGCCCTCCTCTAGGGGATTTTCCCCACCTAAAGAGTGAACCCACATCTCTTATATCTCCTGCATTGGCACAGTATAAGACACATGATAGTAATTGATACACTTTTAATCATATTGGATAACAGTCCAATAATTCTTGTGTGGCAGAACTGTCTAAACTGTTTCTCAATATCCATATTCCTTTTGGTTTTGTGAACTGCAAGACTATATTTTCCAGGTCCTTTAAAATTTCTTTGAACGAGTGAATTTTCTGTTTTATACATCTTTTGAATTGAATTTTTGAGGGACCAAATTTATAGGATAATATCTTGCTGACCCTGCTCACAACTCCAATCGTCTCACTGTGCTCACTGTTCATTGAACCATGGCAGGCAAGGCACAAGCTAAGAGGGTGGAAGAAGCCACGAAGAGCTGTAGGAACTGCAGCCATGTTTATTCTCTCCTGGCTGGCCCAGCAGTCATAGCATAACATCTACCCCTCAAGGGATTTTTCAGGTGGAGCTTATATATACTTAGAGAACAAAAGTAGCCCATAACCAAGCAAGCATCTAGTGATGTGCATGTGCAGTGCTATAAGTGATCTCAGCTGTTACATAATCATTATTTACAAAATGTGGGGTAAGAGCAAAGAGGTTATGGGACAAGAGAGACTGACCACATGATGTTGGTTGATTACTCTTTCCCTACAGAAAACTATTGCTGCTTCAATATGTATTTTTAATTATCAATTTTAAGTCTTAAAATTACTTTAATTATTTTCTTTATGTTTTCTGGATATTTACAAATAACCATATAATAAATAAATGGTAACAACTTTATAAATATGCTTGTCACTTTCAAGAAACATATTTTACTCTCAATTGCTTAAAATTTTTCTAGCAATTTTAGAAAATATTGAATAGCAACTGTGATAATAAATGCTTTTTTTTCTTCTTTTTTTAAACTGTGAGTGTCTCTAGTATGAGATTTGCATGCACGCTTGGTCACTTCAGCCGTGTCCAACTCTTTGTTATCCTATGGCCAGTAGCCTGCAAGGCTCCTCTGTTTATGGGATTCTTCTGGCAACAATAATGGAGTTGGTTGTCATGCCCTCCTCTAGGGGATTTTCCCCACCTAAAGAGTGAACCCACATCTCTTATATCTCCTGCATTGGCACAGTATAAGACACATGATAGTAATTGATACACTTTTAATCATATTGGATAACAGTCCAATAATTCTTGTGTGGCAGAACTGTCTAAACTGTTTCTCAATATCCATATTCCTTTTGGTTTTGTGAACTGCAAGACTATATTTTCCAGGTCCTTTACATTAGATAAGGCTATTTAACTACCTGTCACACAAGCACAATTGAATATATATATATATGTCCTTGAGCCAAAGTGCTTAAAAAAGATGTGCCATTTTCTCTCTTTTCCTGAATGTTATCTAGATTCAGAAGATCCCACTGAGGGCCAGAGAGAATCCTCTAAATAGAAGAAGAATGATTCTCAAATGACTTTGTGGATCTGAGGCTTTACTTGATCCTACTGTACCTCCAACAGTAACTTCATTGAGCAAATAGAAGAAATAATCCTTTTTGTGTTAAGCAACTGATATTTGGGGATTTTAGTTAAAATAGATTTTTATACCTTGAAAAATAGACATCAGTTTCTGGGGAAAAAAATGAAGAATTTTATGCAATGGTATTTTGTGTTAATTTTTGAGAGTATATTGTATTTTTTGTGTTCTTTAAGCTATAGTTGTGGTGAATAAAATGAATAGATTTTCTGTCACTAAACCTTTTGACACTAGACTATCTATACTTAATTATTGTGCCTCATTATTCTTATTCCAGTGGAGACAATGTGTTAATATTTTTGAAGTATTTTCATATATTCAAAATTATGACAGATAAATAGATACTTTTGATATTATATTTATAAAATCTTACAAAGAAATTGTGTGCCTTGATTCAGGCCTAGTGGTTGATAGATAAAATGTTTTAATACTAGTACATGTAAGAGCATCTCACATAGATCTAATACTGGTATAACCAAACCTGTTGTTACAACAACAAATACCTCAGTAGTTAATTCTGAATCTGCCCAATTAATTTTTTTTCTGAT
Organism: Tragulus kanchil; assembly: GCA_022376925.1. Lineage (NCBI taxonomy): Eukaryota > Metazoa > Chordata > Mammalia > Artiodactyla > Tragulidae > Tragulus > Tragulus kanchil. The sequence goes on along the minus strand of JAIOJX010000026.1, from coordinate 12,206,193 downwards.
ATCCAGCATGAGGTCACCTAATTATCTAAGGATTATATAAGTAATTATGTTGTTTGTAGTTTTCTAAAGATGTTAGAATTTAGATTCAATGTATAAATAAAGTCATGTAATTAACCTAGACAACTCATTAAAGTATCTTCTTAACTTTGCAATAAAAACAAGATCAACTCTTGCCTTGCAATAAAATCGTTAAATAGACATTCATTTTTCAATGGTTCAATTAGCATATAATAATTTTAAAAAGCTTTTCATGATCTTTTTGATGCAAATGTATAATATCATTATTATCTATAGTGGAAATCAGGTATCATTAAATATTTTATTTGAAAAGGATCAACATTTTAGCATATTTCTTTCCAATGATATTTTATACATTTATATCAAAGTAGTTTAGACTTATATCATCTGCCCAATTGCCTCTGATTTTCATATTTTGAAATAATATTTAGCACGTTTCCTTATTTTAAAAAACAGAAGACAACCTGATTTACAGAAACTATTTTTTAAACAGATTTTAAATGACAGGCAAAACAAATTAGGAAAGAGTTTCTTACCATCATATAACCTGCATGTGGGATAGTCACTCTATTCAGAGACCTCTAGGTACATTAAATGTGCTGTCCAAAGAAATGACAAATATCCCATAGGAATAAAGCATCCGTTTTTTCTTTTTAACTTGCTACTAAATATGGTTTCAGTGGCAAGAGCAGAAGCACATTTAAACTGTCAAGTGTTCATCATTTCTGTTTCACACAAACACACAAAATGATCCCCAAAGAAAGAACACTCTGCTCTAAAATTCTCGATGTGAGCAACTAACCAATGAATCATCTAAGGAGAAAAGCCAGACAAACCAATCATCTCAGTATAAAATCAATTTATCAATGATTTCCTATAACACCAGTTCCCCCAATCTAATTCATTCTTTGCCAAAGATCTTTGTAAATCACAAAAGATGTCAGGCTGCCATTTTTTAGTTTGGTTTTGTTTTTTTAAAGTATTTCAGGTGAGACAACTGAACACTGTGTTTCTGGTACATGCAGACATGTCCTGTTTACTTTTCCATAGTGGTTATTTAAAAGAGTTGGTCTTGATATTTTATAAAACAAATTTGGCTTTGACAATATTAAACTGTCATTTTAGTTCAAAAGTACTTTATTACCTGATTCTATCACAAATTTAATTTGAGACTCTTTTTCAATCAATCTCTGTCTCTCTCTTCCTATATGTTTATGTATATATTTGTGTATGAAGTTAATGATTCCTGGCATAGTTTCTAAAATCAAATTAATTGAACTCTACTTCTTACCAGTTAGGGGATCTTGGTTAAATTATTCAAGCTCTCCATGGTTCAGTTTCCCAATGTACAAAGCAGAGAACAAAATAACAGCCATTCAATTGTTCTGAGACTTTAGCACATTTAAAGTACTTGGAACAACATATATTATTTGATAAATATTAGCATAAACATTTTAAATGGAAGATTCTAGTGGGAAAATTATAATAAAAGCTTTTTAAAAAATGATACTTTTTAGATTAAGTAACGAGTATCTTAGAGCAGATACAGTTACATAATAGGTAGTATCCATAATTTTCTGCACTCTGTTTGCTGTCTTCAAATATCTTCTAAAGGCATGTTCAGCCCTTTGGGTAAGCAGGGTTTTTCCTTAAGTATTCTTTCTTGATAGCTTTTTCCATGTGTATTCAGTTCAGTTTAGTCACTCAGTTGTGTCCAACTCTGTGCAACCCCATGGACTGCAACACACCAGATTTCCCTCTCCTTCACCATCTCTTGGAACTCACTCAGACTCACATCCATTGAGTTGATGATGCCATTCAACCTTCTTGTCCTCTGTCATTTCTTTTATACTTCTGCCTTGTATTTATTCCAGTATCAGAGTCTTTGCCAGCAAGTCTTCTTTTCATATCAAGTGGTAAAGTATTGGATTTTCAGCTTAGTATCAGTTCCTCCAGTGAATATTCAGGGTTGATTTCCTTTAGGGTTGACTGGTTTGATCACCTTGCATTTCAAGGGAGTATCAGGAGTCTTCTTCAACACCACAGTTCAAAAGCATTAATTCTTTGGCACTGAAACTTCTTTATGGTTCAACTCTCACATTCACACATGATTACTGGAAAAGCCATAGCTTTGACTAAATGGACCTTTGTTGGTAAAGTGATATATCTGTTTTTGAATACACTCTCTAGGTTTATTATAATTTTTCTTCCAATGAGCAAGCATCTTTTAATTTCATGGCTGCAGTCACCATCTGTAGTGAATTTTGGAGCCAAAGAACATAAAATCTGTCACTGTTTCCATTGTTTGCCCATCTATTTGCCATGAAGTGATGAGACCAGATGCCGTGAACTTCAGTTTTTGAGTTCAGTTTTAAGTCAGCCTTTTCACCTTCATCAAGAAGCTCTTTAGTTCCTCTTCACTTTCAACCATAAGAGTGGTATCATGTTCATACCTGAGGTTATTAATATTTCTCCCAGCAATCTTGATTACAGCCATTCTAGTGATGTAATCATTAAGTTTTGAACATCTGTCTAAAATTTTGACAGAGAAAATGCATGGTCCAGTCATATGATATGGGGATGTTGTAACTGGGCCATATGCGTGTTCATTTAATTAGAGGGTAGAGAGCAGAGATGTGTTATTTTGGTTATCAAGTATCTCTGATTGGGTATGTTTTTATGAAAGGGAAGTTTTGTTTTCCAACTTCGGGAGTGAAGTGAACTACATATCTTTCCTTTTCTTTCTAAAAATTAAGGCATTTTTTCTTAGCCACAGCTAGCTGGGGGTCTGGTCTTTGAATTCAGAGTGAGTGACTCAAATATATCAGGAAAGTCAGCTATATAATTCAGAACAAGGGTGAGGGTCTATCCAACAATAGAGCAATGATTGTCTTGAAGTGGCAGAAGGCCATCCCAACAGATTATTATTCTGTGGTCTATAATGGCAGGATTTTCTTCTGCCTATTTCACAAAGGCTGCTTCTCCAGGATTCTTTTGATTTTCTAATTTTCCCAATATACTTACAATAAATTCAGGTTTGTTATTCCCCTCTCTCATTATAAATAACATCGCTAAAATGTTTGTGGTTTGTATGAATGCTGCAGTTGCAGCAGCTCATACGTGACAACTATTGTGATGAAGATGCTGACATTTAGAAAGGAGAATTCCTAAAGAAATGTTTAGGCTCATAACTTAGAACAAAGAATTATATATTGTATCTACAGAATCTTTGAAGGTACGAGGCGGTACAATTTTGTAGAGAGAAAATGACTAACAGTAGTAGGAGATAATGTGTCACCGGCACTTAGTATGGCACAAATGTGGTTATAACAGCTGAAAGCTCTAGCTTGACCATTCCTGAGCTTCACATGGAGCTGCCAATGACAGCATTTACTTAAGAAGAAAAGGGTTTCCCAAATTCTAGCATAAGATATCTGAGAAATGCAGTTTTGTTAGCATTGTTACTATATAGCATTGTTACACAGTGCTTTAACTAATAAGTTCTTTTGTTTCAAAGGTTATGATTTCTGTTTTTAACTTTTAAATATTTCTTCAACTTTAATTATATTTTGGAAGTGAAGTAAGAGTTTTCAGTTTGAGAGATACATAAAATATTTCCTAAACTCTCGCTTATATACTTAGAATCCATAAAAAACAATATACAGGCCCGCCGCGAAGAGCCGCCGGAACCCGCCCGCCGCGAGGAGCCGCGGACGCCGCGAGGAGCCGGCCGCGGCGCGGGTAAGTTCAGCCAATCCAACTGGAGGGCTTGCTGAACGGAGAGAGGAAGTCATCCACGGGTTGCTGACCAGGGACCGGGCACGAGTTGGACGGGAAAGCTCACGTCCGCCTTTGGTACTTAGACACATAACCAGCAGTGCGCGTGTGCCAGTGGCAGAGGAGCCCGCGCTCCCCTATAACTGCAGCAGCAGTGGAGGAAACCGGGGAAAGAGCAGGGATTGGAGACTACAGGCGGGCACGCGGTAGAGCCGGGGCGCCCCCCTCCAATACGGGACTGCGTGTGCCGCGGCCTCGGCCCGACTGACTGGGATCAGCCCACCCTCCCGGCCAGCACCCAGTATGGCAGCAAAGCCCTCATTTTGCTGAACACAAAAACAGAAACCACAGCAACCGGCGCTATAAGGGAAATACTACGCCATCAAGACACCACCATCAAGAGCAGATTGGTTTCCAACAGGCAGATGTGAAGATAAAAACCAAGGACAGTATTTAACTTTTTTTTTTTTCTTTTTCTTTTTTCATTTTTTTCTGCTTGTTTGTGGTGGACTATTTTGCTTATTCAATTGATTGGTTTGGGGTTTATTAGTTTCTTTGTTTATTGGGGTTTTTTATGGTTGGTTTTTGGTTTTTTTTTTTTTTGTAGTTTTCATTTGTTTGATTTATTCTATGTGTTTTTTCTTTGTTTTTCGGTCTCTTATTAATTTTTTCTGCTCTTTTTAATTTTTAACTTTCTTTTGACTTTTATTATATTTTTTTTAACTTTAATTTTAATTCTTGAAAACCTCTAATTCTCTTTTCTCTTTCCTCATTCCCACTGCTTCCTCTATGTTCTAAATGTAAAACATCTTCCTAGCTACCAATATCCTCTAGATAAATTATTTCCTATCTTTCTGTCTCCACTATTCACTTCCAAATACACTAAACAGTACACACACTAATCTTTGCTACCTAATCCTATAAAATACTTCCAAGACAAATCTTTTCCTTTTTATTACTTATAGACTCTCCTCCTTGTCACCCCGAACACATGTCCTAATTTAAAATTGCTCTCATTGTAATTATCCAAGCCAGGACCTTGTGCTAGATCTATTATTCAGGCACTATTTTAATTAATTCAGAGCTTAACGGGCAAGTATCATCTGTGATTGCATGAGTTGCTAGAAAGATTTCCTGCACCTTATCTCTGTAAAACTGGTCAGTTGTGGGGATTGCTGTATATGTATGTATATCTTACGATTATGTTAGAAAACATCTGCATGCTTTTATGACTGTCACCCATCAGGGATGCACCTCTAGTTCCTCAGATGCTAGTGTGTGAACTAGTATCACAGCACACCATAGCAAACCAGACATAGAGCCTACACCCCCTGATCAATCATCAAACCAAGGATCCTCGAAGCGGAAACCCTGATTCCAAGACTCCACACTGATTATCAAAGAACATACAACACTACAGATTATTCACCTGTAAACAAGGTCTTATCACCACCCAAGACACAAACCACAGAATCTTTCTACAAGGACAGAAACCCAAAGGAAGGGAGAATTCAACCAAGAAGCCTGGTGGGAATAAGAACTCCATACACACAGACACACAAAAAGAAACAAAAATTAACCTAATAATGAAACGTCAGAGAAACACTGTACAAATGAAGGACCAAGCTAGAGAAACACCACTTCAAATGACAGAGGAGGAGATAGACAAGCTATCTGAAAGAGAATTCAGAAAAACTATACTAATGAGGATGCAAAACACAGAAAACAGAATATTAGAGGAACTTAGTGCATTGAGAAAAGACATGCAGGAAATGAAAAATAAGCAAATAGAGACCACCAACTCAATTGCTGAACTCAAAAATACTATAGAAGGTCTCAACAGTAGAGTATCAGAGGCTGAAGAACGGATAAGTGAGCTGGAAGACAGAATGCTGGAAATAAGTGCTGAAGAACAGAACAAAGCCCAAAGAATTAAAAGAACTGAGGATAGCCTCAGAGACCTATGGGACAATATTAAACGCACCAACATTAGAATTATAGGAGTTCCAGAAGAAGAAGAAGAGAAGAAAGACTATGAAAAAATTCTTGAAGAGGTTATAGTGGAAAACTTCCCCAGCATGGGAAAGGAGATAGTCAACCAAGTCCAGGAAGCATAAAGAGTTCCATACAGGAGAAACCCCAGAAGAAACACACCAAGGCACATACTAATCAAACTAACGCAGACTAAATATAAAGACAGATTACTAAAAGCAGCTAGGAGCAAACAACAAATAACATATAAAGGAAACCTCAAACGTTTAACTGCGGATCTCTCAACAGAAACCCTACAGGCCAGAAGAGAATGGCAAGATACATTTAAACGGCTAAAAGAAAATAACCTGCAACATTGAATTCTCTACCCAGCAAGAATCTCATTCAAATTCGATGGTGAAGTCAAAAGCTTCACAGACAAGCAAAAACTAAAAGAATCCTGTACCATAAAAACCAGCCCTACAACAAGTGCTACAGGGCCTGATATACCCAATAAATGCAAGAGTAGGAGAAGTCTTACAAATCAAACCCCAAATTTGTAAGAAGATGACAATAGGAACATTCTTATCAATAATTACTTTGAACATAAATGGACTAAATGCTCCAACCAAACGACACAGGCTGGCTGAATGGATCCAGAAGCAAGACCCATATATATGCTGTTTACAAGAGACCCACTTCAGACCTAGAGACACTCATAGACTGAAAGTGAAAGGCTGGGAAAAGATATCCCATGCAAATGGAAATCAAAAGAAAGCTGGAGTAGCAATCCTTATATCAGACAAAATAGACTTTAAAGTAAAGAAGAATCTAAGAGACAAGGCAGGTCACTACATCATGATTAAGGGATCTATCCAAGAGGAAGCCATAACAGTCATGAATATCTACGCACCCAACACAAGGGCACCTCAATACATAAGACAGGTACTTTCAGACATAAAAGAAGAAATCAACAATAACACAATAATAGTAGGAGACTTTAACACTCCTCTCACACCAATGGACAGATCAACAAAACAAAATTAATAAAGAAACACAAGCCTTAAATGCCACACTGGAAAAGATGGAGCTCATCGATATCTTTAGGACGTTCCATCCAAAAGCAGAAGAATACACTTTCTTCTCAAGTGCTCACAGAACATTCTCCAGGATAGACCACATCTTGGGCCACAAATCTAACCTCAGTCAGTTCAAGAAAACCGAAATTATACTAGAAGAAACACACCAAGGCACATACTAATCAAACTAACGCAGACTAAATATAAAGACAGATTACTAAAAGCAGCTAGGAGCAAACAACAAATAACATATAAAGGAAACCTCAAACGTTTAACTGCGGATCTCTCAACAGAAACCCTACAGGCCAGAAGAGAATGGCAAGATACATTTAAACGGCTAAAAGAAAATAACCTGAAACCCATTGAATTCTCTACCCAGCAAGAATCTCATTCAAATTCGATGGTGAAGTCAAAAGCTTCACAGACAAGCAAAAACTAAAAGAATCCTGTACCATAAAAACCAGCCCTACAACAAGTGCTACAGGGCCTGATATACCCAATAAATGCAAGAGTAGGAGAAGTCTTACAAATCAAACCCCAAATTTGTAAGAAGATGACAATAGGAACATTCTTATCAATAATTACTTTGAACATAAATGGACTAAATGCTCCAACCAAACGACACAGGCTGGCTGAATGGATCCAGAAGCAAGACCCATATATATGCTGTTTACAAGAGACCCACTTCAGACCTAGAGACACTCATAGACTGAAAGTGAAAGGCTGGGAAAAGATATCCCATGCAAATGGAAATCAAAAGAAAGCTGGAGTAGCAATCCTTATATCAGACAAAATAGACTTTAAAGTAAAGAAGAATCTAAGAGACAAGGCAGGTCACTACATCATGATTAAGGGATCTATCCAAGAGGAAGCCATAACAGTCATGAATATCTACGCACCCAACACAAGGGCACCTCAATACATAAGACAGGTACTTTCAGACATAAAAGAAGAAATCAACAATAACACAATAATAGTAGGAGACTTTAACACTCCTCTCACACCAATGGACAGATCAACAAAACAAAATTAATAAAGAAACACAAGCCTTAAATGCCACACTGGAAAAGATGGAGCTCATCGATATCTTTAGGACGTTCCATCCAAAAGCAGAAGAATACACTTTCTTCTCAAGTGCTCACAGAACATTCTCCAGGATAGACCACATCTTGGGCCACAAATCTAACCTCAGTCAGTTCAAGAAAACCGAAATTATATCAACCATCTTCTTGGACCACAATGCAATGAGACTGGAGATCAACTACCAGAAAAAAATAACCTAAAAACAGAAACACATGGAGATTAAACAATACATACCTAAAAAACCAACTGATCATTGAGGAAATCAAAGGAGAAATTAAACAATTCTTAGAAGAAAATGACAATGAACACACGACCGTGCAAAATCTATGGGATACTGCAAAAGCAGTTCTAAGAGGGAAATTTATAGCAATACAATCCCACCTCAAGAAACTAGGAAAATATGAAACAGATGACCTAACCCTCCGCTTAAAACAGTTGGAGTAAGAAGAATAAAAACATCCCAAAGCCAGCAGAAGAAGAGAAATCATAAAGATCAGAGCAGAAATAAATGAGAAAGAAACAAAAGAAACAATAGTAAAGATAAATAAAACAAAAAGCTGGTTCTTTGAAAAGGTAAACAAAAATGACAAGCCACTGGCCAGACTCATTAAGAAAAAGAGAGAAGAACCAGATCCACAAAATCAAAAACGAAAAAGGAGAGATTACAACAGATCATGCAGAAATCCAAAGGATTCTAAGAGACTATTATGAGCAACTCTATGGCAACAAACTGGACAACCTGGAAGAAATGGACAGTTTCTTGGACAGGATTAATCTCCCAAGACTGAGCCAGGAAGAAACAGAAACTTTGAACAATCCAATCACAAGCTCAGAAATCGACTTTGTGATTAAAAATTTACCCAAAAATAAAAGCCCAGGACCAGATGGCTTCACAGCCGAATTCTACCAAACATTTAAAAAAGAGCTAATGCCTGTCCTTCTAAAACTCTTCCAAAAAATTGCACAGGAAGGAAAACTCCCAAACACATTCTACGAGGCCACCATCACCCCGATACCCAAACCAGGCAAAGACAACACAAAAAAGGACAACTATAGGCCAATTTCCCTGATGAACTTAGATGCCAAGATCCTCAACAAAATCCTAGCAAACAGAATTCAACGACACATCAAAAAACTCATACATCACGATCAAGTCAGGTTCATCCCAGGCATGCAAGGCTTCTTCAACATCCACAAATCAATCAATGTGATACACCATATCAACAAGTTGAAAGACAAAAATCACATGATCATTTCAATAGATGCAGAAAAAGCCTTTGACAAAGTACAACATCCATTTATGATAAAAACTCTTCAGAAAATGGGCATAGAAGGAACCTATCTCAACATAATAAAAGCTATCTATGAGAAGCCCACAGTGAACATTATTGTTAATGGTGAAAACCTGAAAGCATTCCCTCTAAGATCAGGAAGAAGACAGGGGTGCCCACTTTCACCACTACTATTCAACATAGTCCTGGAAGTGCTAGCAACAGCAATAAGAGAAGAGAAAGAAATCAAAGGAATCCAGATTGGAAAGGAAGAAGTCAAGCTCTCTGTTTTTGCAGACGACATGATATTATACATAGAAAATCCCAAAGACACAGTTACAAAGCTACTAGAGCTAATCAATGAATTCAGCAAAGTTGCAGGATATAAAGTCAACACACAGAAGTCACTGGCATTCCTATACACAAACAATGAAAAATCAGAAAATGAAATCAAAGAGGCAATCCCCTTCACCATTGCAACCAAAAGAATCAAATATCTAGGAATAAACCTACCCAAAGAAACAAAAGAATTCTACACAGAAAATTACAAGACACTCATGAGAGACATTAAAGAAGACTTAAACAGATGGAGAGATATTCCATGTTCCTGGATTGGAAGAATCAATATTGTGAAAATGACCATACTTCCAAATATCATCTACAGATTCAGTGCAATACCTATGAAACTACCACTGACATTTTTCACAGAACTAGACCAAATAATAACACAGTTCCTATGGAAACACAGAAGACCTCGAATAGCCAAAGCAATCCTGAGGAAGAAAAATGGAGTTGGAGGGATCAGCCTCCCTAACTTCAGACTCTACTACAAAGCAACAGTTATCAAGACAGTATGGTACTGGCACAAAAACAGAACTATAGATCAATGGAACAAGATTGAGAACCCAGAGATCAACCCACGCACCTATGGGTACCTTATTTTTGATAAAGGAGGAGAAACTATAAAATGGGACAAAGACAGCCTCTTTAACAAGTGGTGCTGGGAGAATTGGACAGCTACATGCAAAAAAATGAAATTGGAACATTCCCTGACACCATACACTAAGATCAACTCAAAATGGATTAAAGACCTCAATGTAAGACCAGAAACCATCAAACTCTTAGAGGAGAATATAGGCAAAACCCTCAAGGACATCAATCAAAGCAAGATCTTCTCTGACCCACCAACTAAAATAGCAGAACTGAAAAGAAAAATGAACATATGGGACCTTATGAAACTTAAAAGCTTTTGTACAGCAAAAGAAATTACAAAAAAGCTCCACAGACACCCCACAGAGTGGGAGAAAATTATAGCAAATGAAACAACAGACAAAGAATTAATCTCCAAAATCTACAAGCAACTCAGACAACTCAGCACAGGGAAAATGAGCAGCCCAATCAAAAAATGGGAAAAAGATCTAAAGAGATGCCTCTCCAAAGAGGACATACAAATGGCCCAAAAGCACATGAAACGATGCTCAACCTTGCTTATTATCAGAGAAATGCAAATTAAAACCACAATGAGATACCACCTCACACCTGTCAGAATGGCCATCATCAACAAATCGACAGACAACAAATGCTGGAGAGGGTGTGGAGAAAAGGGAACCCTCTTGCATTGCTGGTGGGAATGTAAATTAATACAACCTCTATGGAAGACAATATGGAGATTCCTTAAAAAACTAAAAATAAAAGCACCCTATGACCCAGCAATCCCACTATTAGGCCTATATCCGGATGAAATCAAAAATGAAAGAGGCACCTGTGCCCCAATGTTCATTGCAGCTCTCTATACAATAGCCAGAACATGGAAGCAACCTAGATGTCCATCGACAAATGAATGGATCCAGAAGCTCTTGTACATATATACAATGGAATACTACTCAGCTGTTAAAAGAAATGCAGAAGACTCAGTCCTAATGAGGTGGCTGGCTCTAGAACCTATCATAAAAAGTGAAGTAAGTCAAAAAGAGAAAGACAAGTATAGTATACTAACTCATATATATGGGATCTAGTAAGATGGTCATGATAACACACGCAGTGAACTCATGAAAAAACAGAATAGACATAAAGACATTGTGGAGACCGAACAGTGGGAGGGAGTAACATGGAAACCTATACTGTCATGTGTAGAAAAGATAGCTATTGTCATTGTGCTAGGGGAATAGGAGTACCTACAACCACTTGGAGCAATGGTCTGGAGGGATGGGGGGGGGAACTGGGTGGGGGGAGGGTCAAGGGACATGCATATGAATGATCTGGGAACATACATGTACAAAAATAAATAAATAAATAAATAAAAACAATATACAACCTGTCACTAATAAAGCAAAGTTTTATCCAAAATGTCTATAAAAGCTATATTAACAAAACAAACAAACACACAAACAGTTTGTTTAAAGCTACCGGGTAGCAAAAAATTTTGCCAAACTTTATGAATTTGGAGGGAACCAAACAGGTACACTGGACTTCCTCAATTGCTTTCACAGTCTGAAAAGCAACTGTTTCCTAAGATGTGCCCAGAGGTCTAGAAACATTGCAAACCAGAAAAATCAGAGGTTTCATGAGTCTTGGAAAAACTCTAGGACCTTCCTAATTTCTGCTTAAAGTGAGAGATCAACTTCTGCTCTTTAACTACTAAGCAGAAGGAAATTAAATCCTTTGGGACAATTATAGCCACAGTCAGAGCCACTATAATTTGAAAATAGTGTCCACCAGTCTCTAATGATACATGATCTAAAAGCAAAGGATAATGGGAACAAATCAAGAATTCCAGTTGCTGGAAGGGACTTACAAAGACTTCAAAATGACTGGTAAAAATATACATAATAAAGGAAAGAAAACAAAGAAGCATAACAGTAAATTAAAACAATGCAAAACCTGATCTAAATCCACATTTTAAAAGAAAAAAAATGTTAAAAAGTGTAATTGTTGTATTAAATGAATAAACAGTGTTTGGTACAATCTACAGGTATGATAAAATGAAACAAAGCAAAATTTTTAGCAAATTAGGAACAGAACTAAGACTTCCTTTCTTAGATATGTTTAAGATACATTAAAAAAATACTAAAGTGGGCTTTCCTGGTGGTCCAGTGGGTAAAGACACCGCCTTGAAGTACAAGGGGCACAGGTTTGATCTCTGGCCTGGGAAGAAACCATGTGCTGTGGAGCGGCTGGACCGATGTGTCCAACTACTGAGCCACCGCTCTGGAGCACATGTGCTCACAGCAGGTGCTCTGCAATGAGAGAGGCCACTGCAACGGGAGGCCCACATAGGCCAAAGAACAAAGGTGGAAATAAATGAAAGACCAATAGAAGTGGTCAAAAAAGAAAAAAAATATATACAAAAGTATCACAATTAATTTTGAAATGATGAAAACCATTATCTGTGTTCCAGGAGAAGACAAAGAATTCTAGTATCTCCACTTACTTTGAACATTACATTATAATTCTCTCTAGTATGATAAGCCATGGTGGGGAATCAACCTAAGCAAGGAATAAAATTGTCATTATTTGCAAATGACAGCATTGTATATGCAAGGAAAAAGAAGCCTGAACTAAAAAATAAATGATTAGAATTCACACTTTCAATAATTCAGCAAATTGTTGGAACCAGTGTCATTATTAAATAAATTTAATTGTACTTGTACCTAGCACCAATAAAATATAGTAAATGTTTACTTAGCTTACAAGAATGTAAAAATGAAACATCCAAAGGACAGTAAAGAGATCAAACCTGTCAGTCCTAGAGGAAATCAACCCCGAATATTCACAGGAAAGACTGGTGCTGAAACTGAAGCTCCAATACTTTGGCAGCCTGATACAAAGAACCCACTCAATGGAAAAGACCCTGATGCTGGAAAAGACAGAGGACAAGAGAAGTGGGTGAGAGAGGGTGAGATGGTTGGATGGCATAAGACTCAATAGACATGTGTTTGAGCAAACTCAGGGAGATACTGAAGGACAGGAAAGCCTGGCAGGATGCAGTTCACAAGGTCGCAAACAGTTAGACATGTATGAGTGACTGAACAGTAACACATAAATAAATCTATAATAGTTGAAAAGTGTAATTGTTGTATTAAATGAATAAACAGTGTTTGGTACAATCTACAGGTATGATAAAATGAAACAAAGCAAAATTTTTAGCAAATTAGGAACAGAACTAAGACTTCCTTTCTTAGATATGTTTAAGATACATTAAAAAAATACTAAAGTGGGCTTTCCTGGTGGTCCAGTGGGTAAAGACACCGCCTTGAAGTACAAGGGGCACAGGTTTGATCTCTGGCCTGGGAAGAAACCATGTGCTGTGGAGCGGCTGGACCGATGTGTCCAACTACTGAGCCACCGCTCTGGAGCACATGTGCTCACAGCAGGTGCTCTGCAATGAGAGAGGCCACTGCAACGGGAGGCCCACATAGGCCAAAGAACAAAGGTGGAAATAAATGAAAGACCAATAGAAGTGGTCAAAAAAGAAAAAAAATATATACAAAAGTATCACAATTAATTTTGAAATGATGAAAAACCATTATCTGTGTTCCAGGAGAAGACAAAGAATTCTAGTATCTCCACTTACTTTGAACATTACATTATAATTCTCTCTAGTATGATAAGCCATGGTGGGGAATCAACCTAAGCAAGGAATAAAATTGTCATTATTTGCAAATGACAGCATTGTATATGCAAGGAAAAAGAAGCCTGAACTAAAAAATAAATGATTAGAATTCACACTTTCAATAATTCAGCAAATTGTTGGAACCAGTGTCATTATTAAATAAATTTAATTGTACTTGTACCTAGCACCAATAAAATATAGTAAATGTTTACTTAGCTTACAAGAATGTAAAAATGAAACATCCAAAGGACAGTAAAGAGATCAAACCTGTCAGTCCTAGAGGAAATCAACCCCGAATATTCACAGGAAAGACTGGTGCTGAAACTGAAGCTCCAATACTTTGGCAGCCTGATACAAAGAACCCACTCAATGGAAAAGACCCTGATGCTGGAAAAGACAGAGGACAAGAGAAGTGGGTGAGAGAGGGTGAGATGGTTGGATGGCATAAGACTCAATAGACATGTGTTTGAGCAAACTCAGGGAGATACTGAAGGACAGGAAAGCCTGGCAGGATGCAGTTCACAAGGTCGCAAACAGTTAGACATGTATGAGTGACTGAACAGTAACACATAAATAAATCTATAATAGTTATGTAACATTAAAATAGAAAAATTGCAAACCATGGTGAACAAATTAGGAGCAATCAAAATTTATTTTAAAATATATAAATTTTATGAGGGTGAGAATATCATGAGTAGAAGCATAGATAGAAGGAATAAAACAGATTGTCCAGTAACAGATTCATCATCTGATCTATCACAAGAATCTTACTTCAGTATTATGTGGAAAAGGATTGCTTTCTTTTTAAAGACTACATTGTTTGGATAGCCTTTGCCTTTTTGGAAAAAGTATAATTATACCACCTTTTAATTTACTCTGTATACAAAAAAGTATTCCAACCTGGTCATAAAAATAAAAATGAATATAAACTGCATAGTGCCTAGAATAAAGGTTAGTAAAGTCCTGTAATGATTTCTGACAGGCAAAGTCTTTTTAAAATAGGACACAAAGAGCTCAAATCAAAAAGAAAATTAGAGTAAACTTGAAGACAATTGAAATTACGAACTTCTTTCTGTTAAAATGTGTTGGGAAGAGAGATAAGATGCTAACTGCTAGACACAGTTTCAGAGAAAATATGTCCTGTGCATTCATCCAACAAAAACTTTTTGATGATATTTGAATCAATGTAAGAATCTTCCTGTTGCTTTTTACATAGCTAAGTGGGCAAATTACTGAAGCATTAGTCCAACTATATTTAATGATATTTTTCTCAGCTTGGAATTGGAGGCATCACACACACACACACACACACACACACACACACACACACAAAACCCTAAAATTACCAATGTAAACATATCACTAGCATTTTGAAATTTGTATATTCTTGTATAGTGTCCATATCTCATGTACAGGTGGGAGAAAGGGGATCACCTGTAACTAAAGACACTGAGTTACCGCCTATGATTTTTCACTTCTAATGGTGACATTTGCTTTCCCCTTTTCTGCTCTTTCTATATATGATATGAGGTTTGTAAGGTCATATATATATACATCAAAATATGTATATAGCATATATATACTCTCTGTAATATATGTAAACTATATAATAAATATAATTATATTATAATACATTTATGATTATATATAAAAACACATATATGAATGTGTATATAATATATAGTATATATATATAATATATGTAATTATAATTACTTAACAATATGCTTATATTTATTATGTGTATATCATGAGTAGAAGCATAGATAGAAGGAATAAAACAGATTGTCCAGTAACAGATTCATCATCTGATCTATCACAAGAATCTTACTTCAGTATTATGTGGAAAAGGATTGCTTTCTTTTTAAAGACTACATTGTTTGGATAGCCTTTGCCTTTTTGGAAAAAGTATAATTATACCACCTTTTAATTTACTCTGTATACAAAAAAGTATTCCAACCTGGTCATAAAAATAAAAATGAATATAAACTGCATAGTGCCTAGAATAAAGGTTAGTAAAGTCCTGTAATGATTTCTGACAGGCAAAGTCTTTTTAAAATAGGACACAAAGAGCTCAAATCAAAAAGAAAATTAGAGTAAACTTGAAGACAATTGAAATTACGAACTTCTTTCTGTTAAAATGTGTTGGGAAGAGAGATAAGATGCTAACTGCTAGACACAGTTTCAGAGAAAATATGTCCTGTGCATTCATCCAACAAAAACTTTTTGATGATATTTGAATCAATGTAAGAATCTTCCTGTTGCTTTTTACATAGCTAAGTGGGCAAATTACTGAAGCATTAGTCCAACTATATTTAATGATATTTTTCTCAGCTTGGAATTGGAGGCATCACACACACACACACACACACACACACACACACACACACAAAACCCTAAAATTACCAATGTAAACATATCACTAGCATTTTGAAATTTGTATATTCTTGTATAGTGTCCATATCTCATGTACAGGTGGGAGAAAGGGGATCACCTGTAACTAAAGACACTGAGTTACCGCCTATGATTTTTCACTTCTAATGGTGACATTTGCTTTCCCCTTTTCTGCTCTTTCTATATATGATATGAGGTTTGTAAGGTCATATATATATACATCAAAATATGTATATAGCATATATATACTCTCTGTAATATATGTAAACTATATAATAAATATAATTATATTATAATACATTTATGATTATATATAAAAACACATATATGAATGTGTATATAATATATAGTATATATATATAATATATGTAATTATAATTACTTAACAATATGCTTATGTTTATTATGTGTATATCATGCATATATTGTATATGTGCTATATATTATATATGTAACTACATGATATATATTTCTATATATTATATATGTTATATATATATAATTTCATTGTCATAATACATGTAATATATATTACATATGATACAATAAATATATATTACATATCATGATAAAATTGTAATTATTACATATATATTATTATTATTTATATATAATTATATAATAATATGCACTGTATGTATGCATATAATATATAGACATAACATCATCATAAATGTAGTATATAGCATCATCGTAAATGTAGTATATATCATTATAACTTTTATATATTATACATAATATATATCTAATATATTGTATATGATATATATAACAATTATAATTATATTACTTATAATATGCAAAATAACTATATATTATATAATATCTGCCTATATCACACATATGTCACATATATACTATATATTTTTCTATATTATTGCATATAATATATAACAAATATATATATACTATCATATATATAGTATGTATATACTATATAGTAGGTATCTACTATGCATACTATATAATATATAATGCTTAATATATGATATATAAAAATAATATATAGATACATTATGTAATACACAATAATATGTTATTTATATATTAGATACAATATGTATTATATATAATGTATGTTGCATATAATATATAGACATAACATCATCATAAATGTAGTATATAGCATCATCGTAAATGTAGTATATATCATTATAACTTTTATATATTATACATAATATATATCTAATATATTGTATATGATATATATAACAATTATAATTATATTACATATAATATGCAAAATAACTATATATTATATAATATCTGCCTATATCACACATATGTCACATATATACTATATATGTTTCTATATTATGGTATATAATATATAAAACATATATATCTACCATCATAGATATAGTATGTATATAATATATAGTAGGTATCTACTATGCATACTATATAATATATAATGCTTAATATATGATATATAAAAATAATATATAGATACATTATGTAATACACAATAATATGTTATTTATATATTAGATACAATATGTATTATATATAATGTATGTTGCCTATAACATATAATACATATGTATGATTAGACATATATATAATTATATATACAATACACATTCTATAATAATATAACTATAATAATAGAATTATATACTATATATACATATAATTATTAATATATGTATCATACTATGTATATACGATATATAGTATCACTAAGTATTCTGTATACATAGCATATACTCTATACTGTATATATACTATATATATAGTTATGTATCTTCTTTTATATATATAATATACATGTAATATGGACTATATTAATAACTAATATAATATATTTAATACATAATATAAGATATATATGTGTGTATATATATCATTATAACAATAATTATATAATTATGCATAATTGTGATTATATAATGATATAATCATATAATTATAATTATATACTTACCTAATTATATAGTTATATAATCATACGTATACAGAATAACAGAATATATATAGATATATAAGAATTATAGTTATAAATAATATATATGATCATATATTAGACATATAATTGATCAGTATAATTACATATACATGTAATATATTATATATATTATGTCATATATATATACTATATATATACTAACTATATACTGTGTAAACTGTATATAGTGTTTATATATGCTACATCAATTTGGTATATAGTTCAAATCTATTATTTCCTTATTGATTTTGTGTCTGAATGATCTATTCATTGTTGAAAGTGGGATATTGTAGATGCTTTATATATAGTTATATATCTATATCTATATATATATATATAGTCTTTCAATAGGGAGGAAGCTTTTCCTGAAACTGTGTGCCCTACTCACAAAATTGTGCATCATTTTGAGTGTTGTTCCACATGCTAGATTTTGTGTTATTACATGCCTGCATTTTTTGCTAGTTTCCTTGAAAACTTTAAACACATTTATAAACAGTCATTTTATCTGAATAAAGCCTCATTTTATGTGTGTAGGATTGTTCAACACTGCACTTTAAAATTGAGGATAATTTACTTATTTTGGAGGATATTTACTTATTTTGGGGATATTTACTTATTTTTTTCTTTTCTCCCCAACTTTATTGAGGTATAGTTGACAAATATAATCATGTAAGCTTAAAGTGTAACAGGTGATAATTATTATGCCTATGCATTGTGAAATTATTACTAAGATTAAAAGGATAATTTATTGATGTATAGCCAATTAACAATTCTGTGATACTTTCATCACCTCACATAATTAATTTTGTGTTTTTATAATTTTGTGTGTTGAGAATCCTTAAGATTTACTCTCAGTAACTTTCAAGTATAGAATACCATATTATTAACTATAGTTACCCTGCTGCATATTAGATCTTCTGAACTTTGTCATCTTATAGCTGAAAGCTTGTACTCTTTGATCTTCCTTTCTTTATTTCCTCTCTTGCACATCCTCAGCCCTTGGTAACCATCATTCTATTCTCTGCTTAAGTGAAGTGGACATTTTTTTTAAAGTTACAACATATAAGTTATATGATACATTATTTGTCTTTCTTTTTTCTCTGTCTGATTTATTCCACTTTGCATGATATCCTCTAGCTTCATTCAGATTTTCCTAAATTGCATGATTCCCTTTTTCTTCAATGGCTGAAAAATGTGTGTGTGTGTGTGTGTGTGTGTCTGCACGTGTGCTAGTTGCTTCAGTCATGTCTGACTTTTTGACCCTATGAGACCATAACCTTCCAGGCTCCTTTGTCCACACGTTTCTCTGGACAAATGTATTGATGCGGGTTGCCATGTCCTCCTCTAGATGATTTTCCTGACCCAGGGATCAAACCCTAGGTCTCTTGCATTGGCAGATGGGTTCTTTACCACTAACACCAACTGGGATATAGGCTATAGATATAGATATAGATGTGTCTGTGTGTGTGTGTGTAGCATTTTCTTTATTTTTTCCTCCATTAAAAGATCTTTAGATTGTTTCCATATCTTGTCTACTTCATTTCTCTTTTTATATCTTTATTGATCTACTGGTCCTTCAGGAGTGTGTTATTTAATTTTCAAATATTTGTGAATTTTCCAGTCCTCTGTATATGCTTGTAAAAAAAAATGTGTATTCTTCTGTCGAGTGGATGGTTCTGTAAATTTCTATTATATCAATTTGGTATAAAGTATAGTTCAAATTTATTATTTCCTTATTGATTTTGTGTCTGGATGATGTATTCATTGTTGAAAGTGGGATATTGTAGTCCCTACTATTATTGCATTGATATCTATTCAGATCTATCTATTCTTCAGATCTGTTGATCATCATTTAATATATTCAGAAACTCCAATTATGTATTTATATATATTTAAAATTTTTACCTCCTCTAGATGAATCAATCCTTTACTATTATATATATATTATTATATTATTATTATGTTATACAATTTGTGTTTCTTTTTATGAATTTTGACTTAAAGCTTACTTTATCTGATATAAGTAGAACTACTTTTGCTTTGTTCTGATTTTTCATTTATTATCTTTTTTATCCCTTCACTTATAGCCTATAGATATACTTACTTTTAGACTGGACATAGATGAGTCTCTTTTTTTTAACATCAAAACCATTTTTATTGGGGTATAGTCAATTAACAATTCTGGGATAGTTTCCGATAAACAATGATGGGGTTTGGCCATGCATATACATGTATCCATTCTCCCCCAAACCCCCCTTCCATCTAGGCTGATACATAACATTGAGCAGAGGTCCATGTGCTATACAATAGATTTTATACTAGGTGAGTCTTATTTTATTATTCATTCAGCCACTCTGTGTCTTTTAATTAGTGAATTTAAACCATTCATGTATGGAATAACTGTTGATAAATAAGAACATATTATTGACATTTCAATTATTAAAAATATGTTATATATGGGTTCAAATGTTTATCATCATTATGATTATTACTTCTAAAAAGGTAGTTTACTAATTAATATAACATTTCCTTTTGCCTCGACCATTTTTCTGCCCTTTCATGCTAATTCTATTTAATGTTTATTCCTTCTTAAAGGTCTAGTTCATATATTCCAACTTTCCAACCTCGAGCTGAATTATCATTTTCTATATCTCTTATCAAATTACATGTTCTTAATTTACTGTATTGTAAATATTTATGTATGGTTTCACCTGTAGAAACTATTGAGGATCATGCTGAGGATTACGTTGCATTTTTTTTTTTTTTGGTCCATCTAAATTAATGTTTCTAGAATGTTGCTATAGATTTTTAACATATTTTTGTATTTCAGTTTTGTGGTATCAGTTGTTCATTTACCAAACTATAAAATCAGGTCAAATCTTTCTTTTTATCTCCTTTACTTCTTCTTCTACATGTCTGCACTTTAGTCATTATCATCTGTTTATTTCTCTAGATCATTGGAAACTGACAGATGACTAATTTATTGGGAAAAGAAAAAAATTTTAAAGTGTACCAGGAAAAGCATTTGCACATAATTTTAATAATTATGAGCCAAATATGCCTTTGTAAAGGTTCTATATAGATCTGCTTTACTGTATATTTATGTTCTTTTTCAATTGCTGTTGTGTTTGACACTTGAGATCCCAAGGAATGCAGCATCCAGGCTTCTCTCTCTTCCACTGTATTTGCTCAAAGTCATGTTCCTTGAATCAGTGCCGCTATCTATCTATCTCATCCTCTACCATCCTCTTTTTCTTTTGCCTTCAACCTTTCCTAGTATCAGGGTCTTTTCTAATCAGTCATCTCTTTGCATCAGGTAGCCTAAGTATTGAAGCTTCAGCTTCAGCATCAGTTGTTCTAATGAATACTCAGGGTTGATTTCCTTTAAGATCAAGTTGTTTGATATCCTTGCTGTCTTAGGGACTCTGAAGAGTCTTCTCCAGGTATAGCCATAACTATATAGTTACAACCATAGCTGATCTCATGCCGTAATAAAAACTTTGAGAAATTTGATCTATGGAAAATTTTTATTTTTTATTTTTTCTCCATGAAGTATCCTGAAAAAATGTCATTAGTGTGGTGCACAGGAGTCAGATGACTTGAGTTCAAGTCCAGTCAGATGACTTGACTCAAGTCAGATGACTTGAGTTCATGGTTAATTTGCCATGTGACTTTGTAGTCTCTAGCTTCTACTGTTATTTGAAGACTAGGCTAAAAATACATGATCAGTAGAGACTTACAAACTCAAGGGCTTCAGAAATTGGAAAGGGCAAATGAGGGAAAACAGAATGGGACATCAGAAACTCTTTTAGCACATTATTGACCAGAGGTGTATTAATATGTGTTCTTTTGTTGATGTTTAGCTGCTAAGTTGTATCTGACTCTATTGTGATGATGTGGACTGAAGCCCACCAGGTTCCTTTGTCCATGGAATTTCCCATGCCAGAAAAATGGAGTGGTTGCTATTTCCTTCCCCAGGGGATCTTATTGACTCGGGGATTGAGCTTGGGTCTCCAGCATTGGCAGGCATACTGTTTACCACTGAGCCATCAGGGAAGCCAATGTCTTTTATCACCTGAATATTATTGAGTGGAGTAGTCTCAATCTTCAGTTCTATTACAGATCACAGGCCTAAGGTATTAGTTTCTACCAAAAAAACCCAATCAATTTTAGGTACACTTTTCTACTTATATCTGCCTCTGTGTGTGTGTGTATGCAAGATTTATTTTGAAATAAAATGATTACTGTGATGAAATATTTTGGTAGTAATGGATACTTGTAGAACTTGTGTGTTTTTCTGCTTATATATTTTTTACACGTGCTTATGTCTTTAGTGATTTTATTCTTGTAATTGATATAGCTTATATTTTAAGTAGTGTATTGACCAGTCACAGCTAATAAACAGAAGTGGCAAAGTGAATATTTACTGATTTCTATTGCATTGCATGCATGTCCACAGTCTGATCCTTTGAAATTCCATGGACTGTAGCCTGCCCACCGGACGTCCCTGTCCAAGAAATTTTACAAGCAAGAATACTGGAGTGGAATGGCCATTTCCTCCTCCAGAGGAACATCCTGACTTAGGGACCGAACCTGCGTCTCCTACATTTCCTGGATTGTCAGGCAGATTCTTTATCACTGTGCCAACTGGAAAGTATAGGCTCCTTCAACAAACGCATGCCCGGGCTTCTCTGGTGTTCCAATGGGTAAAGAATCTGCCTCACAGTGCAGGTAACACTGGTTTGATCCCTGGGGCTGGGGAAGATGCACACGCCCCAGAGCGGCTGGACCAGTGCGTCCAATTAGGAGCCAGCCCTCTGGAGTGCATGCACCCAGAGCTGGTGCTCTGCAGTAAGAGAGGCCACTGCAATGGGAGGCCCATACAGGCAGAAGAATAAAGATGGGTGAAAAATAAATAAAAGGAGGCCAAAAGTTAAAAAAAAGAAAAAAGGAAAAAAAAACTTACAAAAATAAAATATACATGCCTTCTATAGAAGATGTGATTTTGTACATTCAGATTTCATGTGCTTTTCTTCTTTTGACTTAATCCTTTGCCTTTAAAATACAAACTTACTATCACCACCACTGCACATTCCAAACATAATAGCATTTGACAGTAAATGCGTAGACTCATCAAATCATTTATCTCCTCATGCTTCTACAGTAATATTGAGGGAATCTGAATAAATTACATCTCAAAGGGTACAGCTGCTCTCAAACAGCATAACTAATGAATTGCTTTGACTGGAAGAGAGCAAGTAATGTCTTGCATTCATAATCCAAGACAGCTGATGGCCCAGTGCTTGATCTGAATCAGTTTCCATAACTAATTACAACTCAAAAGGTTATATCCATTTTTTATGCCGATAATTAGTAAACACCTAGTAGCAATTCTTAGAAAATATATTGCCACAGAATTAACGGAACAGTGAAATAGTGCTATTCTTATTGATATACAGGCCCATGTTTTGGGTTTAGTTTGGCTTTTTCTTTTTTACTCAAATTTAGGATTGTCAGTTATTTTAATATATTATTGATAACATGAGAAATAGAACAAACCAATGATAGTAACGTTGTATTGGACACTAGAAAAATCAGACACTAAGAAAGTAGACTCCAAATATATTTACATACAAAAATGGTAATAATATGAGTAGATGATATATTAGACTGTAGTTATCATTTCAAAGTACATTCATACCAAGTGATTATGTTGTATCTTAAATATATAGAATTCTCTTGAAATACATAAATAAAAAGAACACAATAATGATATATGATCTGATATAGAAATAATAAAACCTACAATAAGAATGACTAGGTATAAAATCATCTTTTGTTTCAATTATGTATATATTTACATTTATATAGACTGCATAATATTTTGGTATCTTCCCAATACTATTGGATATAATTTGGGGCTATTATCTACTAAAATAAACTCCTGTTTGCCATAGGAGAACTTTTTCAAAATATGAAAATTTGATATATATTTACTATGTTTGATTGATATTTAAATTTTGCAATTATATAATTTTTACACAACTAAGTTACCAAGCTCACAAGTAACATTTGTATTTGAAAGATATAAAATAATCAAGAGTGGATAACTTTCCTATATAATCACATGACATGGAAGCATGGTGTTTCTAAAAATGGAAGTAAGGAAGGAGAGAGAAAAAGGTTGCTCAAAATTTTCGATTATCAAGGAAATACAAAATAAGATTAAAATTACAGGACTATAACAAAATTTATTTTCTCTATATGGCTGGTAAGAGCATAACTTGTTAAAAGATTTTCAGGAAAGCACTGTAGTCATTTAATCCTTTTCTCCACAAAAATAAAGATAAATTCTAAATCATAACTTTCATTTCTGTGAATCTTAAAAGAAAATGAAATAAAAGGTTATATAAGAAAATTACATCTATGAAAACTTTGTAGTAACAGAAAATTTAAGATAAAAATATTTTCATATATTGCAAATAAAAATGTATTAATATTATGAAGATAAGTGATTATTTAGTATTAAGTACAACAAATCATAAACTTTGCTTTTCTTATACTTATTAACAAATATTTCATGCTGAATGCATACTTTGATTTTACAATTAAATATGCACATAAAATATATTGCTTAACTAAAATATAAGGAACTTCATATATAAATTCTTATTGCAAGAAGCCATGTCCTTTCTATATTATAATGTAATGTAATATAATATAGTATAAAGAATATTTTTTATTACAAAGTTAGCATTATTTTTTGGTATAGACAGCAATTTCTAAAAGATGTATCATATTATCAATGCTTTATAATTTGCTTTTAATATATTTTTATAGAAACATTGGGGTTTTTTTTCATGAAATCCAACATTAGGTTCAT
This sequence comes from Tragulus kanchil, assembly GCA_022376925.1. Classification (NCBI taxonomy): domain Eukaryota; kingdom Metazoa; phylum Chordata; class Mammalia; order Artiodactyla; family Tragulidae; genus Tragulus; species Tragulus kanchil. The sequence goes on along the minus strand of JAIOJX010000026.1, from coordinate 12,181,157 downwards.
TTGTTGAGGCTTTCATGCTTTCTTAATTATGCCAAATTGAGAAGTTAATACTTTCTGCTTTGTAGATAACAAAGTAGGATAAAGTTCTATTTTACTGTATTAACATGTACAGATATAAATAACCCATATGTCTTTTATTTTCAGAGTTTGACAGAACATTTATTACTAAGAAACCTTGACTTCCCTTATTAGATATTTTTCTGTTTATACAATATTGCTTTTACAGATGCACAAAGATATTTTTTATGGAAAAGAAAATAAATGTAGACAATTGACATTTTCATAGGTACCATTTTCACCTCTCATGATAAAATAATGCAATGTATATTAAAATTAAATTTGTATTTAATTTATATTATGGGCAGTGGGAGAATATGTTTAGTCCTTGAATCCTGGAAAGTGATAGGGTGAAGGCACTTAGAACAGTCAAATCTGCAAGAGGATGCCCAGACTGATAGAACCCTGGTGACAATTACTTCCAGAAGAAAAGGATAAGGGTGGTGATATTCATCACCAATCCTTACACCTATTGCTACCTGATATGCTGAAAGAACAAAATTTATTTTCTTATATGTGTAGTAACAAAGAAGAAAGCACTGTAGTCATTTGATCCTTTTCTCCACAAAAATAAAGATAAATTCTAAATCATAACTTTCATTTCTGTGAATCTTAAAAGAAAATGAAATAAAAGGTTATATAAGAAAATTACATCTATGAAAACTTTGTAGTAACAGAAAATTTAAGATAAAAATATTTTCATATATTGCAAATAAAAATGTATTAATATTATGAAGATAAGTGATTATTTAGTATTAAGTACAACAAATCATAAACTTTGCTTTTCTTATACTTATTAACAAATATTTCATGCTGAATGCATACTTTGATTTTACAATTAAATATGCACATAAAATATATTGCTTAACTAAAATATAAGGAACTTCATATATAAATTCTTATTGCAAGAAGCCATGTCCTTTCTATATTATAATGTAATGTAATATAATATAGTATAAAGAATATTTTTTATTACAAAGTTAGCATTATTTTTTGGTATAGACAGCAATTTCTAAAAGATGTATCATATTATCAATGCTTTATAATTTGCTTTTAATATATTTTTATAGAAACATTGGGGTTTTTCATGAAATCCAACATTAGGTTCATTTGTTGAGGCTTTCATGCTTTCTTAATTATGCCAAATTGAGAAGTTAATACTTTCTGCTTTGTAGATAACAAAGTAGGATAAAGTTCTATTTTACTGTATTAACATGTACAGATATAAATAACCCATATGTCTTTTATTTTCAGAGTTTGACAGAACATTTATTACTAAGAAACCTTGACTTCCCTTATTAGATATTTTTCTGTTTATACAATATTGCTTTTACAGATGCACAAAGATATTTTTTATGGAAAAGAAAATAAATGTAGACAATTGACATTTTCATAGGTACCATTTTCACCTCTCATGATAAAATAATGCAATGTATATTAAAATTAAATTTGTATTTAATTTATATTATGGGCAGTGGGAGAATATGTTTAGTCCTTGAATCCTGGAAAGTGATAGGGTGAAGGCACTTAGAACAGTCAAATCTGCAAGAGGATGCCCAGACTGATAGAACCCTGGTGACAATTACTTCCAGAAGAAAAGGATAAGGGTGGTGATATTCATCACCAATCCTTACACCTATTGCTACCTGATATGCTGAAAGACTAATTTTGTGTTCCTAAGAACCTGGATTTGTATCCAATTGCTATTACTTAATCTTGACCTTTATTGTAAACAAAGTGTTTCATAGTCATTGCTCTTGATGCTTAAAGATTTTACATAAAGTATCAAATATACTAAGCAGTTGAAAAAATATGACTAATAAATTCTACAATGGTTGTCTCTTAAAGATGTCTGTGTGCTTGATATCAATTAAATTATTTAATTTTTTCAGAAGTCAATAAAGTAGATACTATTATTATTCTCATTTAACAGACAAACTCAGACACAGGATAAGTAAGAAACTTGCCAAAGTTTGGGCAGCGTCTACTCAGTAATAGGTAAAATATTTGAGCTCAGCCCCTGAGGGCTTTAGCATCTGCACAGTTAAGAGTTACATTATTCTCTCGCTTTAAGTTCCCCTCACACTTTTAAAGGTGTTTTTTCAAGGAAAGAACACTAGAAAAATGACCATCAGTTTCACTACTAATAATCATTAGACATTTGGTGGTGGTTTAGTCGCTAAGTCATGTCTGATTCTTGTGACCCCATGAATTCAGCCTGCCAGACTCCTCTGTTCATGGGATTCTTCAGGCAAGAATACTGGAGTGGATTGCCTTTTCCTTCTCCAGTTAAAGGCTTGAGTGTCCGGCTAAAACCAGGAAAACTGTTGCCCCCTTTTTCACATTTGCAGAGCAGCTAGTATTGCTCATAATTGGGCCAGCCCTATGGCCTTTAAAAGAGGGAGTAAATACTCCACAGCAAGATCTGCTGAACTGAAATGGAGGTGGAGGTGAGGGCATGGAGTCCGGCCTCCCAGGCAGCAGTTCTACAGTTCATTCTTCCTGGTGCCCATTCTTTGCCCTGATGGGGAACATAAGGCTTTCTTCTGACTGGGATGGTACATCCAGGTGATAGAAAAGAAAACCAGAGAAAGGCTGGGGAAGACAGACAGAAATCGCTTTTTATTGACTTGGTTTTGAGTTCTGCAGGAGAGCCCCTTTGAGTTTAAGAGCATTCTGCTGCTTCCTTTCTTCTTCCTGCAACTTCTCCTGCTGCTTGAGCTGCCATGCTGTAATCTAGCATCCATTTCCTGCGACAGCAGTACAGCTCCTAAAGCAAACTTTTCCCTTTGGGCTTTTAAAAATTAAATTAAACATTTAATTAAATACATTTCCCATTACTGCACTGATATCAAACTCCATGCATCTCATTGCTAAATTTTGTACACTTATAAATACATAAATATCTCATTATTAAACAACTGTAAAGATTCTATATATATATACATACATATACATATATAGATATACACACATATATATAACTGTTTTGGAATATTTAAAACTTTGAAACTCATTTTTGAACCCTATTGAGTTATTTTAAATTATAAATGTATTAAGTAAAATTAAACATAAATAAGCTTAGCTTATACATATTCTTATGGTGCCACTTTCAAACTAATAAAAACTTTCAGTAATTTTCCTTGTCTTCATTATATTTCTAAAAATATCAGCCTGATATTTACTACAACAATAAATCACATGAATTTCAATAGAAACAATTAACAGTACAGTGTGGTTAATTTGTTGACTTTTTCAAACTGAAATGTAAATCGATTAAAGGATATCAGGATACATCAATAAAATTTAACATACAGTAGATATAATTTCCCTGTATGCAACACATTTTTCTAGGGCAGAATATGTGAAACAAGAATAAATGTGGTTAGCCAAAATGCTACATTATTCATTATAATTACTAAAATATTTTTTCTGATAAATGAAGAATTGCAATTCACTGCACACAGTATATACTGAGGATAATAAATTGGGAACTAGACAATAATGGTATACGTAGATTAGAAAGGAGGCAACACTACATTTACTATAATTATTTATATAGATTATTCAACAATTTTTATGACCCTTTTATCACTTCCAAAACTTTTCTTAAAAAGGTTGACCTAGCTCTGCTGCATAATGGATAGCACATTGGACTTCTAAAACAATTTATACCTAGTTAGATAAGATTATATTTTGTTTTAGCTTAGAGATGTAGAGAACCAAAAAAGGACATTTTCTCTCATCTAACAAACAGAAACAAGTTCAGCAAAGTAAAAATTTATGACATTTCTTAAAAGTATCAGTGAATTGACATCATAATTCCAACAGCTAATTTAAAATCTGGAGAAAGACAGGTGCTTGCAAATAGAAACATTACACAAACATGTGATTGCATGCATGCTAAGTTGATTCATTTGTGTCCAACTCTTTTGACACTATGGACTGAAGCCCAACAGTCTCCTCTATCCGTGTAATGTTCCAGGCAAGAATACTGGAGTGGGTTGCCATGCCTGCCTTCAGGGGATCTTCCTGACGCAGGGATCAAACTCACTTATCTAATGTCTCTTGCACTGAAGGCAGGTTCTTTACACTAACAACATGTGGGAAGCCACCCAGACATATGTCATTGTTCAGTAACTAAATCGTGTCTTGACTCTGTGACTCCATGAACTGCAGCACACCAGACTTCTCTATCCTTCATTATCTCCCAGAGTTTGTCCAAATTTGTGTTTATTGAGTCGGATGCCATCTACCCATCTCATCCTCTGTCAACTCCTTCTACTCTTGCCCTTTATCTTGCCCAGCATTAGGGTCTTTTCCAGTGAGTTAGCTCTTTGCATCTGTTGACCAAAGTACTGGAGTTTCAGCATCAGTCCTTCCAATAAATATTCAGGGTTGCTTTCCTCTAGGATTGACTGATTTGATCTATTTACTGTCCAAAGGAAACTTAAAGAGTATTCTCCAGCACTACAGCTCAAAAGCATCAATTCTTCAAGGCTCAGCCTTCTTTATGATCCAACTCTTATAATCCATATATGACTACTGGAAAAGCCATGGCTTTGACCATACAGACCTTTGTTAGCAAAATGATGTCTCTGCTTTTTTTTTATGTTTGTCATAGCTTTTCTTCCAAGGAGCAAGCATCTTTTAATTTTTGTGGCTACAATCAGCATCTGCAATGATTTTGGACACCAAGAAAATAAAATCTACAATTGTTTTCCATTATTTCCCATCTGTTTGCCATGAATTGATGAGATCAGATGCCATGATCTTAGTCTTTTGAATCTCAAATTTTAAGTCAGCTTTAGTTCTTCTTTGCTTTCTGCCATTAGGGTGGTATCATCTACATGTTTGAGGTTGTTGATATTTTTCCCAACAGCTTGTAATTCAACCTGCCTGGCATTTCACATGATGTACTCTGCATATAAGTTAAATAAGCAGGGTGACATTATACAGCCTTGAGGAACTCTTGTCCCAAATTTTAGCCAGTCATTTGTTCCACAACCAGTTCTAACTCTTGCATCTTGACCTCCATTCAGGTTTCTCAAGTGGCAGGTAATGTGTTGTTATTCCCATCTTTTAAGAATCGCCTACACCAGGCAAGAATACTGGAGTGGGTTGCCATGCCTGCCTTCAGGGGATCTTCCTGACGCAGGGATCAAACTCACTTATCTAATGTCTCTTGCACTGAAGGCAGGTTCTTTACACTAACAACATGTGGGAAGCCACCCAGACATATGTCATTGTTCAGTAACTAAATCGTGTCTTGACTCTGTGACTCCATGAACTGCAGCACACCAGACTTCTCTATCCTTCATTATCTCCCAGAGTTTGTCCAAATTTGTGTTTATTGAGTCGGATGCCATCTACCCATCTCATCCTCTGTCAACTCCTTCTACTCTTGCCCTTTATCTTGCCCAGCATTAGGGTCTTTTCCAGTGAGTTAGCTCTTTGCATCTGTTGACCAAAGTACTGGAGTTTCAGCATCAGTCCTTCCAATAAATATTCAGGGTTGCTTTCCTCTAGGATTGACTGATTTGATCTATTTACTGTCCAAAGGAAACTTAAAGAGTATTCTCCAGCACTACAGCTCAAAAGCATCAATTCTTCAAGGCTCAGCCTTCTTTATGATCCAACTCTTATAATCCATATATGACTACTGGAAAAGCCATGGCTTTGACCATACAGACCTTTGTTAGCAAAATGATGTCTCTGCTTTTTTTTTATGTTTGTCATAGCTTTTCTTCCAAGGAGCAAGCATCTTTTAATTTTTGTGGCTACAATCAGCATCTGCAATGATTTTGGACACCAAGAAAATAAAATCTACAATTGTTTTCCATTATTTCCCATCTGTTTGCCATGAATTGATGAGATCAGATGCCATGATCTTAGTCTTTTGAATCTCAAATTTTAAGTCAGCTTTAGTTCTTCTTTGCTTTCTGCCATTAGGGTGGTATCATCTACATGTTTGAGGTTGTTGATATTTTTCCCAACAGCTTGTAATTCAACCTGCCTGGCATTTCACATGATGTACTCTGCATATAAGTTAAATAAGCAGGGTGACATTATACAGCCTTGAGGAACTCTTGTCCCAAATTTTAGCCAGTCATTTGTTCCACAACCAGTTCTAACTCTTGCATCTTGACCTCCATTCAGGTTTCTCAAGTGGCAGGTAATGTGTTGTTATTCCCATCTTTTTAAGAATCTTTTTTTTAATTTTGGCCTTCTTTATAGGTTTTCTGTTTATTTAAGCTTTTGCACAGCATGTGGGATCTTCCTGGGCCCGCAATCAAACTGGTGCCCCTTGCACTGCAAGGCAGACTCTCTACCTACTGGGTCACCAGGGAAGTCCCCTTATTAAGAATTTTTCAGTGTGTTGTGATCCACACAGTCAAACTTTTGCATAGTCAATGAAGCAGAAGTAGATGCTTTTCTGGAATTGTCTTTTTTTTTTTTTTTTGTGATGTAGCAGTTGTTGACAATTTGACTTCTGCCTTTTCTAAATCCAGTTTGTACATCTGGATGTTCTCATTTCACATATTGCTGAAGCCTAGCTTGAAAGAGTCTGAGCATTACCTAGCTAGGATATGAAATGAGCACAATTGTTCAGTAGTTTGAACGTTTCTTAGCATTACCCTTCTCTGGGATTAGAATGAAAACTGACATTTTCCAGTCCTGTGGCCACTAATGAGTTTTTCAAAATTTCTGGCGTATTGAGTGTAGCATTTTAACAGCATCACCTTTTAGGGGTTGAAGTAGCTCAGCTGGAATTCCATCAGTTCCACTAGCTTGGTTCATACTAATGCTTTCTAATGCTCACTTGACTTCACACTCCATGATATATGGCTCTAGGTGAGTGAGCACAGACATACACTTACCTGAAATAGATGCCATCTATAGTATAGACTTACGTAAGAAGAACCAGATTTTTTTTTTTTTTACTATATTTCCGAAGCTTGCATATAAGTTAGACTGAAAGTGTGATGATTTCTGGGACCATAAACAATAGGAAGTTTGCAATAATGCATGGGTTTTCACCAGTCATTCAGTTTCAAGAAGAATCGTGAAATAGCTTCATTGAAGTGTTAGCTGTATTAGGGGAACAGTGTTCACTGGCAAAACCACCCAAGTCCATCTCCCTATCTCCACTAATGAGTAAGTCTTATTTATAGAGGAAAGGACAAAACACATAACTTAATGGCAAAATTAGAAAAACAATACAGCTGAAGGAGGGTAACAGGTAAACAAAGCAAGCACATGCACACACACAAATGTACACACAAAAAGAACAAAACTGCTTTTGGGTGATGGATAGTAACACATAATAGGAACAGTATTACCACTGAATGAGACAGAACTGCCTTTTGTGAGTCATACTCCTTGTACCCAGTTTTGTAGTGCCTTACCGAAATTGAGATCAATGAAAGTATCAGAGAATACCTACCCTCAACTCTCTAAATCACACAGAGATACAAATAAACACACACAGCATTTCTCAAATAACCATTGAGTGAGATCGTTGAATGGAACAAAAGTCCATATAGTCAAAGCTATGACTTACTCAATAGTCATGTATGGATGTGAGTGGTAAACCATAAAGAAGGTCGGGAGTGCTGAAGAATTGATGCCTCTGAACTGTGGTGTTAGAGAGGTCTCTTGAGAGTCCCTTGCACTGCAGAGATCAAACCAGTCAATCCTAAGGAAAATCAACACTGAACATTCATTGGAAAGATTGATCCTGGAGCTGAAACTGCAATACTTTGGCTACCTGATGCAAAAAGATGACTCACTGCAAAAATAGAAGGCAATAAGGAGAAGGGGATGACAGAGGATGAGATTGCTGGGTGGGATCACCGAGTCAAATGGACATGAGTTTAAGCAAGCTCCAGGAGATGGTAAAGGACAAAGAAGTCTGGTGCCCTGCAGTCCATAGGGTCATAAGGAGTTGATCATGACTGAATGACTGAACTGAACTGACCTGAAATCATTGAGTGGAACACAAATGAGAGCTGCAGGAGACAGTTTTCTCTCTGTGGATGAAAACAAAGGGAAAATCTATAGTCAAAAGTGAAGATAACCAAACGAAGTATGGAAATAGAAATTGCAAATTAGCCCACATTCTAAGCACAAAGAATCACTAGAGGAATTTAAGTAATCAATATGTTGAGAGTATCCATTACAAAACAAATGAACAAAAAAATGTTGTACAAGCCCAATTCCTGACTGGATGAATGTAAAATCTCATAGCAAAATACTAACAGAAGTATGTTTATTTTCAAGCAGAAACTAATTTTCCTCTCTGATCTCCACTAATGAGTAAGTCTTATTTATAGAGGAAAGGACAAAACACATAACTTAATGGCAAAATTAGAAAAACAATACAGCTGAAGGAGGGTAACAGGTAAACAAAGCAAGCACATGCACACACACAAATGTACACACAAAAAAACAAAACTGCTTTTGGGTGATGGATAGTAACACATAATAGGAACAGTATTACCACTGAATGAGACAGAACTGCCTTTTGTGAGTCATACTCCTTGTACCCAGTTTTGTAGTGCCTTACCGAAATTGAGATCAATGAAAGTATCAGAGAATACCTACCCTCAACTCTCTAAATCACACAGAGATACAAATAAACACACACAGCATTTCTCAAATAACCATTGAGTGAGATCGTTGAATGGAACAAAAGTCCATATAGTCAAAGCTATGACTTACTCAATAGTCATGTATGGATGTGAGTGGTAAACCATAAAGAAGGTCGGGAGTGCTGAAGAATTGATGCCTCTGAACTGTGGTGTTAGAGAGGTCTCTTGAGAGTCCCTTGCACTGCAGAGATCAAACCAGTCAATCCTAAGGAAAATCAACACTGAACATTCATTGGAAAGATTGATCCTGGAGCTGAAACTGCAATACTTTGGCTACCTGATGCAAAAAGATGACTCACTGCAAAAATAGAAGGCAATAAGGAGAAGGGGATGACAGAGGATGAGATTGCTGGGTGGGATCACCGAGTCAAATGGACATGAGTTTAAGCAAGCTCCAGGAGATGGTAAAGGACAAAGAAGTCTGGTGCCCTGCAGTCCATAGGGTCATAAGGAGTTGATCATGACTGAATGACTGAACTGAACTGACCTGAAATCATTGAGTGGAACACAAATGAGAGCTGCAGGAGACAGTTTCTCTCTCTGTGGATGAAAACAAAGGGAAAATCTATAGTCAAAAGTGAAGATAACCAAACGAAGTATGGAAATAGAAATTGCAAATTAGCCCACATTCTAAGCACAAAGAATCACTAGAGGAATTTAAGTAATCAATATGTTGAGAGTATCCATTACAAAACAAATGAACAAAAAAATGTTGTACAAGCCCAATTCCTGACTGGATGAATGTAAAATCTCATAGCAAAATACTAACAGAAGTATGTTTATTTTCAAGCAGAAACTAATTTTCCTCTCTGTCATCCATTTTTCACAATATGTCTGGCATGAGTCCAGAATTTGAGGTACATTGAAAGCTAGGAATAGATGTTTTCTGAAGACATAAAAAAATCATGATGGCCAGAATCAGATATGATGGAGGTACTGGAACAATCAGAAATAAAATTTAAATAATTATGATAAATATTTTAAAGACTCTAACACAAAAGTTAGACAAACAGATACATCCAGCAGAGAAATTAAAATAATAAGACATAGGAAAACAGAAGTACTGGAAATCAGAACACAACAAACCGGTCAGTAGACTTGATTGACCTGAAAAAAGCAAATCAATAAATTTGAAGGGAGGTTAATGAAGATTATCCAAACCCAAGTGAAAAGAAATGTGAAAAAATATTAACAGAATATAGCATACAAGAGGTAAAGAAGAATATAAAATTGAGTGACACACATATAATCAATATCACAGAGGTAGAAAAAGGAAATAGAGAAAATATGGCAAATTTTTCCAAAATTAATGAGAGCTATAAAATCATATAGCCACAAAGCTTGAAGAATAAAAAAATAGGAAAAATATCAAAGCAAAAAACATGTTTATCATATTCAAATGACCAGATATCAGATATGAAGGGAAATTATTGAAGATAAGTAAAGAAAGACTCTAAGGAGGTTTGGATTAACATACGTACACTACTATATATAAAAGAGATAATCAGGAAGGACCTACCATACAGCAAAGGAAACTATACTCAATATTTTGTAATAACTTACGTGGAAAAAGAATCTGAAGAATATATATATACACACATATATATGTAGATCTCCTCATAAACCATGTAAACAAGAGATAAATGGAGTAAAATTATTAAAATTCTGAAAAAGAAAATTACCAACCATAATTGTAAGGAATAGTCTAGAAAAATATCTTTTAAAAGTTAAATAAAAGTCTACTCAGATGAATAAAGCTGAGAGATTTCATTGACAGTAGACATATTCTGTAAGAATTGTGGAAGGAGGTTCTTCAGGTAGACTAATTATGTAGGCCAAAGAAATATAGATCAAAGCCAAAAGGTGCAGAGGATTTGAAATGGAATCATTTTCATGGTGCTCATTTCTTTTAAAAGATAACTGAATGCTTAAAGCAAAAATGTTAACAATCATTATATCTTTATAGTATATGTAAAACAGAGGTATATTGCAAGGATGAGAGGGAGGAATTAAGATTTAGGATTAAGTAGATTGTAAGATCTTTATAGTGTACCTGAAATAGTATAATATTCTTTGAATAAAAACTCAGATTATTTAAGTGTATGTGGGGGTGTGTGTATATAAAATAAATCTACAGAAACTACTAACTTTTTTAAAGTATGAATACTTGTGTAGATAAGACAGAATCATGATCTTCTATATCCAAGGAAGCTAGAAAAAAAAAAGAGTAAATGAAGCAAAGCACAAATCAATTAAAAAGAGATATGGCATGTTTTAATCCAGTCATATCATCAGTCATCTCAAATATTAATGTTCCAAATAGTTAAAAGACAGATTGTCAGATTTATTGCAAAGATAAAAGCATAAGATATTGCCACATGCTGCCTATATGATAAATTATATTCTTCAGATAAATCTTCAGTAAATAGTTATATCAAATTTCCTTGTGTATTTTCATAATAGCATTGTGCTTAATATTTTGTGTTATTTAGCATGCTGCACATTACTAAGAGATCATGTTCTATCCTAATCGGAAACAGTTTACCTCTTCCCTAAAATAACCCATTGCTTTTCACAATGTTAAGCAAATTCCCTGTTATAAACTGTGTCTTTAAACAAATTGTAGTTCTACAGAAAAATTCACACAAATAGTTGAAAATATAGGGAGAATTTTCTGAGAATAGCACTATAAAGGAAAAAAAAAGTATGCTAATAATACATTTAGATTCCCCGCTTTTTTTATAAAAATACTTATTTAAATGTAACGGGGAATGCACTGTGAATCTTCACTTAGATAAAAAGAAAAGTTATTGCTGTATAAATAAGAATTTCAGAAAAATATAATAATATTTCAGTTTTACATGGCAAAGATATTAATACTGGTAAATCTCTGGAAGTTAAGCAGAAGAATGGAAATAATAATAATACTCAAAATTGTGTTCATGGTACTTTAAAAAATTTGGCAAAGCAAATATGATTTCAAATAAGAAGTAGAAAAAATGTTAATTATTTTCAACTACTTTGGTTAATGAACTCTAAATTACACGGAAAAATGGATTCAAATCAAGAACAATTACTCAAAAACAGGTTTGATGCTTGGCAGATACAAAATTTATGTAATAGAACTTCATTGTTCTCTCAAAATAGCTTATTATTCTGACATGTCTATTTTTTTGGTTTATATATTTAATTTAGTAGAATAATCCTGACATATTTTAATTTATTAAATCTTAGTTTTATATGAATTAAGATAAATTGTATCTTTTTTATCTAGCATGAGTTTTAATTTTAAACAGAATGATTTTATTTCTTTGTAAGTTCTATTATCAAAAAGAACACATACATCATTCAACTGTATACACTAGGAAATTATAAAATGTCTCAGAAGCATTATTAAAAATGTTAAATTACAGTGGCTAATAGCTTACTAAATTATAATTCAGAACATCGAGTAGGTAAAATATTGTTATCTCCAACACAGTCTTTAAAGTGAAAGTATATTTATTGAAAAGAAAAGTTTGACTCTATAAAGAACTAATAGAAAACATATGTATATATATACACGTATAATCTGTAATCCTAAAGCAGTTAAGAGCATTTATTTCTTCATAAGAAAAATATGTTAGCAATGAAAGGGGAAAAATAAAAAACACCAAAGCAAGAATATGCACTCATTGACAATGTACAGAACAAAAAACCTAATCATTATAATCATGTGCCCTATCTCATATTTATTCATCATATGTTTAGCAATAGAAGATTGAATGCTAAATCATTTGCTAGAAGATGAAATTAGAAAAATTTATTGCTCTATCTTATATATCTTTTAATGGATTTCCAGTCATACATAATAAAAGGTATACAGATTAATATTTACATGTGCCAAAAATATGTATCAGTTCATTTCAAAGTAATGTACTACCTTTAAAATGCCAATTTTTATCCCATTACATCAATATTTAAACCAGGGAATGCCTCCAAATTATGTACATACCATCATCCCATTTTCTTAATCAGCATTGATTACAAAAATTGTGCTAATTGACTGAATTCTGTTATGCCTGTCTTGACTTATCCAAATCAAGCAGCGTTCATAAAAATTCAAGCTTCTTGTAATTATATCATATTATACATCAATAAGATCCATTTGTTTAGAGACAAACTGGATCAAATTGAATTTTCTCTTTTTTGTACATACAAGAAGGCAAAGTTGGTCAATGGACATAGAGTGTAGAATAAGAGATATTAAAATGGCATTTTTACTTTATTCACAGTCCTAGTATTTCTCAGGATAATGTGAGAGGGCAAAAATGCATGTGATCAACAATGAAGAGTTGAAATTATGTACTTAATTATTTTACTAGTTAAAAGAAAAATAAAATTTATCTTTTACAAAAATAAAACATTTAACATGATTACTTTTTATTTCAAAATTACATGAAGCACACAAAGCTGATTGAAAGTAGTAATGTACTTTTTTTAACTAAAAATAAAGAAACAACTTGAAAAATGAAGACTTGCCATATCCCAAGTATACTCTCAAAAGATTTGGTTAATTTTTAAAACTATGATCTGTCAAATGGGCTTATTTTGTTTTTGTCCCACAGGTATTTTTCTTTTCTTTTCTCCTTTTTTTTCTTTTTAATGTTTTCTCTCTTGGATATTCAAATTAGATAAAAACTAATAATCTATTTTGAAGCTCACTGTCTCTTTACTCTTCAATGAAAGTCCACTCTGGTAAAGAATTTTTTGTTCATTGGGTTTTTCAGTTCTAATATTACCATATGATTCCGTATACTGTATGCTCTCTGTACTACATATTTTAACATTCGTTTCAAAAGTATTTGAATGTTTTTATAAAACAGCTGCTTCCAAGATCACTGTCATCTTTTGAATTTTTTCTTAAGCAAGTTGATTTTATCGTGGTTCATTGTACATTGAGCAATTCTGATAAAATTTGCGTACTTTTGATTACTGATTGGTTTTGGAATCATTTCGAATAAATTTGGATAATCTTGAACATTTTTAATTCCACATATTGAGACATTGTATATTGTTTAAATCCAAACCAGAATGTCAACATTTGTTTTAGAATGAAAATCCCCTGATTATATCAATTTGCAAGGCGTAAACTGCATTCTATGGGCTGTGGTCCCAATATCAGTTCATTTTTCAGGCTTCCTGCATTGCTATATGATTCTGTGCCTTGTGTGCCACACAGGGTTTAGTGAAGCACCTGGACAAAAGAGTCTTATCTCTGTTCTTAAAGCTTTTTACATGCTAGTTAGAATTAGATTATTGCATATATATACCAGAGGTGGTCCCAGTTGGCCCTAAGTGAATCTATAGTGTTGATTTCCCAACTCCCTTTCCAAAATATCCCCAGCACTTTCTTATTCCCTTCATTTCTTTGATGCTCCATGTTTTATTTATTTTTTTTTTTCATTTTTTTAAAATAAGGTGGACCAGGAAGTAAAAGGATATGGAAATAGATTCAGATTGCTTCAGCATCTGAATCTGTAACTCCAGACAGAATAGGGACAAAAGATGATCATTCCTTAGATTTTATGCTTCTTCAGGCTGCTATTTTTTGCTACCACTAGATAATGGCAGTCCACTCCAGTACTTTTGACTGGAGAATTCCATGGACAGAGGAACCTGGAAGGTTACACTCCAGGCGTCGCAAAAAATCAGACACAACTTAGGGACTATCACTTTATCACCACCTAAGCAGATTACCTGGATCTTGTGGTTTAAAAGAAAAGATAAAAGAAAGAAAAAGAAATAATATTTCTCTCTATCTCTCCAAACTTTAATAGTTCACTTCCCATTCTTCAAGCTGGAACTGAAAAGCTTTTCATCAGACTCTTTTGTTTGTTCTGCTCTTGTTTTTGCCTTACAGTGGCCAGTCTGAAGTTTCCAATTAAGTTCAGGCCAGGAGATAACTAAAGGATTAAAAAACAGTGGCAAACTCATCACCAGTTTGTAGGTATTTTGATTTATGTAGTCTATTTCAGTTTCCTGTTGCTGTTATGTTTCATGGTTCTCAAATAGCTGTGCCATGGATTCTGTCAAAGTTTTATAATTGTGTTCTGTGAGAGAGAAAGAGGTAGACTCATTTTATCTTATCCCAAATTGGAAACTCCCATATATTGCTTTTCAAATAATAAATGTAACATTTTATATCTAAAACATGGGCACAAAAACTTCAGTTTTAAAACCAGGTAACTCTGACACTGCAATGTTTCAGGCTCATATACACATGAAATTGGGCTGTGGTCCCAATTGCTATATGATTCTGTGCCTTGTGTGCCACACAGGGTTTAGTGAAGCACCTGGACAAAAGAGTCTTATCTCTGTTCTTAAAGCTTTTTACATGCTAGTTAGAATTAGATTATTGCATATATATACCAGAGGTGGTCCCAGTTGGCCCTAAGTGAATCTATAGTGTTGATTTCCCAACTCCCTTTCCAAAATATCCCCAGCACTTTCTTTTTCCCCTTCATTTCTTTGATGCTCCATGTTTTATTTATTTTTTTTTTTCATTTTTTTAAAATAAGGTGGACCAGGAAGTAAAAGGATATGGAAATAGATTCAGATTGCTTCAGCATCTGAATCTGTAACTCCAGACAGAATAGGGACAAAAGATGATCATTCCTTAGATTTTATGCTTCTTCAGGCTGCTATTTTTTGCTACCACTAGATAATGGCAGTCCACTCCAGTACTTTTGACTGGAGAATTCCATGGACAGAGGAACCTGGAAGGTTACACTCCAGGCGTCGCAAAAAATCAGACACAACTTAGGGACTATCACTTTATCACCACCTAAGCAGATTACCTGGATCTTGTGGTTTAAAAGAAAAGATAAAAGAAAGAAAAAGAAATAATATTTCTCTCTATCTCTCTCCAAACTTTAATAGTTCACTTCCCATTCTTCAAGCTGGAACTGAAAAGCTTTTCATCAGACTCTTTTGTTTGTTCTGCTCTTGTTTTTGCCTTACAGTGGCCAGTCTGAAGTTTCCAATTAAGTTCAGGCCAGGAGATAACTAAAGGATTAAAAAACAGTGGCAAACTCATCACCAGTTTGTAGGTATTTTGATTTATGTAGTCTATTTCAGTTTCCTGTTGCTGTTATGTTTCATGGTTCTCAAATAGCTGTGCCATGGATTCTGTCAAAGTTTTATAATTGTGTTCTGTGAGAGAGAAAGAGGTAGACTCATTTTATCTTATCCCAAATTGGAAACTCCCATATATTGCTTTTCAAATAATAAATGTAACATTTTTATATCTAAAAACATGGGCACAAAAAACTTCAGTTTTTAAAACCAGGTAACTCTGACACTGCAATGTTTCAGGCTCATATACACATGAAATTGGCATGCATTTTAGTAACTTCATAGAATTTTGTTTCTTTACATAAATCTAGGCAGAAAATGAATGTATCCCATTGATTTGCCCAATATATTAATTATATCCACATTAAAACATTTTATTATATTTTCACTGACTTTTGTGTAATACAAGTAGATAAATTACATTTTATGTCAGTCTTAAGTAAAGATTTTAAAGGTTTATAAATACATAAAGTAACATATAAATTAAAAATTACTTTAAGAATCTAAATGAATTGAGCAACATACAATTATATAAATAATGCTCTTATATTTTCAGGCCATGTTAATTGACCCCACACCAATTAGGGTATATAGTAAACCATTTCTCTTATTTCATTTATAAAATGTTAATTTCTAATTATGCCATAATAAAATAGGTAAATTTCATAATTCTATATTAGCTTGAATTATTGAGACTGAACTAAAATTATGATTTCAAAGTATAACAACTGAAACCAAACCCTATTCATTGCAGTCACAAAGCATATGAATCTAGCATCTATCAGTGCTCTACATTAAACTAAAGTACTCTATTTTGATAGATATGTACTTCATAAGGTGGTGGCTTACTGTTTGATAGCTATCAAATATCCAGTTATAAAACACTGGTTTGTTTTTCCATGAATATGTAATAGTATTTTTGCAGTTGCTGCTCTTGTTTTTGCCTTAGTTTAATTCCAATTAAGTTCAGTCAAAATTTGGCAAACTCATCACCAGTTTGTAGGTATTTTGATTTATGTAGTCTATTTCAGTTTCCTGTTGCTGTTATGTTTCATGGTTCTCAAATAGCTGTGCCATGGATTCTGTCAAAGTTTTATAATTGTGTTCTGTGAGAGAGAAAGAGGTAGACTCATTTTATCTTATCCCAAATTGGAAACTCCCATATATTGCTTTTCAAATAATAAATGTAACATTTTTATATCTAAAAACATGGGCACAAAAAACTTCAGTTTTTAAAACCAGGTAACTCTGACACTGCAATGTTTCAGGCTCATATACACATGAAATTGGCATGCATTTTAGTAACTTCATAGAATTTTGTTTCTTTACATAAATCTAGGCAGAAAATGAATGTATCCCATTGATTTGCCCAATATATTAATTATATCCACATTAAAACATTTTATTATATTTTCACTGACTTTTGTGTAATACAAGTAGATAAATTACATTTTATGTCAGTCTTAAGTAAAGATTTTAAAGGTTTATAAATACATAAAGTAACATATAAATTAAAAATTACTTTAAGAATCTAAATGAATTGAGCAACATACAATTATATAAATAATGCTCTTATATTTTCAGGCCATGTTAATTGACCCCACACCAATTAGGGTATATAGTAAACCATTTCTCTTATTTCATTTATAAAATGTTAATTTCTAATTATGCCATAATAAAATAGGTAAATTTCATAATTCTATATTAGCTTGAATTATTGAGACTGAACTAAAATTATGATTTCAAAGTATAACAACTGAAACCAAACCCTATTCATTGCAGTCACAAAGCATATGAATCTAGCATCTATCAGTGCTCTACATTAAACTAAAGTACTCTATTTTGATAGATATGTACTTCATAAGGTGGTGGCTTACTGTTTGATAGCTATCAAATATCCAGTTATAAAACACTGTTTTGTTTTTCCATGAATATGTAATAGTATTTTTGCAGGTGCTGCTATTGTCAGTTCTTTTAGCAATTTTAAGTATTCATGAATACCATTATGAATATAAAGAATATAAAGTCTTAAAATAATAAAATACTACTGTTTTGCAATGAAAATAATGATAATTATATCTTTTATATTTTTGATCTGTACAAAATAATTTTTTAAATTAATGTGAAGCATCCCAAGTCTATAAATGATCTTGTACTTAGTTGTTACTATTTTTCAGCTAAGTGAAGACTGTTTGCCAGTAACTTTCACAACTGATACTGAATGTATGCTGCTTTATCATTTTTGCCAAAGATTTGTTTTACATCATTTAGACACATCAGGTACTTAGAATGCCACTATCATATAATTTAAATTGGAATTGTTTAGAGTGATGAAATAATGACAAAGTACTAATCAGAAACTCAGTTGTAGTATAGTGGAAAAGATTCATCCATGTTATTGTATTGATGAAAGATAAGACAACAATTTAGGAGTGTTATGTGCATTTTTTTCTTTTTTAGTTGACTAACATTGACAATTGAATGCTTAAGTCTAACATTTCTGTAGAATATTCTCTGTGGTCTCTTCCTCAATTATGACTGTTGCTGCATCTTTGAGTTTTGTAGATAGAAAATTATTTCCAAAGTAATTATTAAATGTGGATGTGTCTTTTTACTTGCACAAATACAGAGAATCATTATATTCTTAAATTTTCAGTAATAAAATGTGACATTCAACTTTATATATTACTGTGTTTCGTGATTTAGTACTTAGAAATATTTCTCTACAATCAGATATATATGGATATATTAAGAAACTCTATTCCTGTAATTACAAAGCTTGAGGACAGAAGCTGTACTTTGTGAAGTTTATCTATGTCACCATAGTTTAGAAAATTGTCCACAAGTGTGTGTTTTCTTCTAAGATCTCGGCTCATTAATCAGGAGCTCTTTTTCTTTCTAGGAGATTCTCCATAAATACATCCCCTTTAAACATATATGTACAGACATATGTGTACTGTATTTATTGTAATATATACATATAGCAAATAATATTGAATTACATAAATGAAGAAACACTTCAGGTGATTCAGTGCTAAAAAATCTGTCCATCAAGCAGGAGACACAGGTTTTATCACTGTGTTGGGAAGATCCTCTGGAGAAAGAAGTACTAATCCACGTTGGTATTCCTGCCCGGGAAATCCTAAAGACAGAGGAGCCTAGCCAGCTTCAGTTCATGAGGTCCCAAAGAGTCTGACAAAACTTGGCAACTAAACAGCCACAGCACGTAAATGAAAAACAAGAGTATGAGCATGGTGCCTCCTACCAGTCCTAACCTTTAGTCCTCATATTACCAATACCAGGTAACCACTTACATCTTTTCAAGTTCCTTCTATGGTTGGTTACCCTACCATTGCTAAATTTTATAGTTAACATTTTCTCAATTTAGATATTATCTATTCATTTTTCTCTTGTAACAATTACATTTTAACAGTCCTTACAAACAACACTACAACCATGACATTTCTTGACATTAAGGAGAAGCCACATCCTGGAAAAAGAAACTGCACTTTTATCTTCATATGTAATTCCAGACCGTAAGGATCCATTTTTCCTTGAGCCTTCTGTTTTCAAAGATAAACAGTTATGTGGATATTCATATTCAAACTGGTTTGGATTGATCTATTCCTATATAATCCTGGAGGTGATGCCTGGACAAAATATTTCTTGCTTGAAACCACTTATTTTTAGCTTTTGTTTCAGTTACCAAGACAAAGACAAGAAGTAAATCACAATACCTGGAATTAAGAGTTTCAAAACAAATATTTAATTAATAGCCAGAATTTACACCACCTTCACTTTGAATTTACTAGTCAAAGTCATACCAAACATTGCCCAGGATTTAAATTCCACAGGATTATTGATTTGCACTCATTTTTAGTTTTTCTGTTTTTTAATTTTTTATTTTATTTATTAAT
Organism: Tragulus kanchil; assembly: GCA_022376925.1. Taxonomy (NCBI): domain Eukaryota; kingdom Metazoa; phylum Chordata; class Mammalia; order Artiodactyla; family Tragulidae; genus Tragulus; species Tragulus kanchil. The sequence continues at coordinate 12,161,413 of JAIOJX010000026.1, read as the reverse complement.
ATTTATTCCCAGTCATAGGGTTTATTACTTCAGTTTCTTCTGGGATTTCTGTTTTCTTCTCTGTAACCTCCTCTTCATCGTAGAAACAGCCTATTTTTTTCAGTAAGGATCATCTCAATGTGTCAAGGAGACTTCATATATGGGTTGATCTGACCATAAACTCTATTAAGTCTTGGGCTGCATTTTGATGGCTTTGTTCACCTGAATGTGCCCAATGACCAGAGGGGATCTACATCTAAGCCCTTAAGATCAACATTACCCTCTACATTTTTGAGCATGTGCAGTAAAAGTTCAGCACTCTTTCTGGGCCACTGACCCTGAGTCCAGCTCCAGTGTTTCACCTGTGCTCATCTACTAATTCCACCATTGTAATGATGGAATAGCACACATTGGTCTTTAAAGAGAAGTGTTCAGATATGCATATTCTTAATGGCCTAGGCAATTTCACTAGTGTTCTTAAATTGAACACGAAGACTGAACCTCTTGATTTGCATGATTTTGTGGCATTTTCTAAGTCAAGTAAAGAGCACACCAATCTTAGAGGTCACCTCAGGCCACTTACTGGTAAAGAAGAGTTTTTCTTTTTTTTTTTTTATTTCTTGTGGTAAGAAAACTTAGCAGAAGATCTACCCTTTAAACATATTTTGAAGTGTGCAGTATAATATTGTTATCTGTATGCACATTTATTAGTTTTTTTACTTGTATACATTGGTAAGGCTATAACTTTACTTTTTCCCAAAAGTATCTCCCTAATTTTTAATGATTTTTCTTCTTAGAAATTTCCATTCCACCTCCAACCTCTTCCCAAAGTCTAGTAGCTTATTGGGAATTCTACACAGATGACATCGAATTTAAACTTAGGAAGGCTGCACAATTTCCTGTCCACTGCTCCATTTCCATGCCCTTTACTTGCTGTTGATTGTGTCAGTGATTATTGAAGTTTTCGTGTTCTTATTGCAAGAGGGTATTTGTGTGAGTTTCCAAAAGAAGGCATAGGAAACTATTGCTGTTTCATGCCTAAAAATATTTTTATTCTATTCTCAAAGATAATTGAATGTGGTATAGGAATAAATTTTTCTCTGAAATGGAAAAAAAAAATTGTCTTACCATCCATAATTTGCTGCTCTGATATGTATTCCTGTTGCATGAGAGCATCCCACCCATCTTCCACACACAGAAAGTTATTGAAGTTTTTCTGCTTATGATTTAAAATTTCAGGGTACTGCATCTTGGTGAGAGGTTTAGTCCAGTTAGAATTCTGATAACATGGTAGACACCTTCAATTTGTAACTTCTCTCTGTTCTAGGAAGTTTATTTTGTAATTTCCTTAGTATTTTCCTTGTTTTTTCCTTTAAGTTTTCTTTTCCAGTATCTCCAGGATTGATTATGTTATTTTCTTACATTTCTTTCTCTTTTCTCCTTGTTTTATTATTATTTCTACTGATTAGAACTATTCAATGTTTTGGGGGGGATTTCATATTTAATTTACTAGAATTCTACTTAAAATTGATTATTTACATCAACATTCTTCTCTGTTGTTTCACGCACACAATAAATTGCATTATCACTCCAAGTATTCTGTTAATTTTTTTTGGTTTTGGAAATATGTCGTGTTATTTACTTTTTTATATTTTTTTCATCTTTACTTTGAAACTACATAAAGAAGGCCGAGCACTGAAGAATTGATTCCTTTGAACTGTGGCGTTGGAGAAGGCCCTTGAGAGTCTCTTGGACTGCAAGATCAAACCAGTATCCTAAAGGAAATCAACCTTAACATTCATTGGAAGGACTGATGCTGAAACTGAAGTTCAAATACTTTGGCCACGTGATGTGAAGAGAAGACTCTTTGGAAAACAGCCTGATGTTGGCAAAAATAGAAGACAAAGGGAAAAGTGGATGACAGAGGATGAGATGGTTGGATGGCATCACTGAGTCAATGGACATGAGTTTAAGCAGGCTCAGGGAGATGGCGAAGTACAGGAAAGCCCAATGTGCTGCAGTCCATGGGGCTGCAAAGAGTCAGACATGACTGAGCGACTGAACTGAAATTTTTCGTCTTTAAATTATTTTATGAAAATATGATTATAATACAAAAACTATACATATCTATTTAGCTTTTAAGTTTTATTTTACTGTTTAAACTGTTTTTATTTTTAATCCTTTTATGACACATTTTCTCCTTTCCTGATTTGTTGTTTTCATTTCTTTTTATGTATTCTATGACTGGGTTTTCCTGAAATAGCTGATGATCATTGACCATAATTTTATATTTAAAAGTTATAAATTTTAAAAAATGCTTTAAATATGAAAAAACATAGCTAGGTTCAATTTCCCCAGTGAACTAACCCACCTTCCACTGTGTTAGATAAAGTTTAAGTTTTGCCAAAATTATAACAGGGTCTGTTTAAATGTATAGATACCAATAACAAATTAAAACAGGAGATGAAAGGATATATAAAATAAAAATCATAGCTTTAGTTCTGAGAGATGAACTCAAGCAGAAAATTAAGAGGTCATAATTTGAAGGAATACCCTCTGAAGAAACAAAAAAGTCCTTGAGATAATTGCTTTGAATATCTCTCTGTCATAGGTCTCCATCTAACCACAAAATAATTGCCTTTTCCACTTGATAAGTCTCATCCACAGTTTCAGAGTTCCTTATTAGGAAAGCAGCAGCAATATCAGCAGAGTTACATTAAGTATTATGGGACCCTGTAAATACTATACTGTTTCTATACATACATAGATTTGTATGTATGAAAATCAAGAACTTTTACCTTTTCACTTAAAGGGAGCCTTGTATTGCTTCTCTTTGATGTATCCAGATTACCAGCATTACTACTCTTTAGGACCATTATTAAGTAAAATGTGGGTTGCTTGGGTGAAACCACATTCAATCTGAAAACCTAGATTACTAGATGACTAGATTACTAGATGACCCAGATTACTGAAAAACCAGATGATTTATGGCTGAGTATTATATACAGTATGGTTATGGATGATTTATATCCTGAATCAGATGGAACCAAAAGGTGAGAGAGTTCATCAAGTTACTTGGAACAGCACTCGGTTTCAGACTTATCCATTGTCTACTTCTGGAACTTTTCATTTAATATTTTCAGATCTCAGCTGACTTGCACATATGTGCTCAGTCATTTCTGACTCTGCAATTCCATGGACTCTAGCTTGCCAGGATCCTCTGTCCATGGGATTATCCAGGCACGAATACTGGACATTCCCTCCTCTAGGGGATCTTCAACTAAAATTGCAGAAAGTAAACTTGGAAATATGGGGGACTATGCTAAAGTTATGAATAACAAGTGAAGAGATTTTAAGGAATTTCTGAAGTCATCTCAGTGCTTCTGGGGATAAAAAAGTACCAAACTACTTTCAGTTTTAGAGTATGGAAATAACATGCACATGCACACATGTGTACAAAGAAACATGTTTAAAAAACAGGAAACGTTTTTTCGGAAAGTTATAGATGTGGGAAACATTTGACAGACTAGTCGGATGAGCCATGTTTTTAAGCTGAAATGAATAGCTCTTCTTAAACCAATATATGAAAAGTTAAGGTGAAATGATAGGACAGAAAGATGACAAGAACTATAGAGGAACTCCAGCCAAAACCCAACAAGAGATTTACCTGTGGGTCACAAAAAAGCTTTTAATGAAAACCCTGAATCTTAAATTTACAACCAAATATGAGAGGTAGGGATGACTTCAGTGACAACACTGCTTAAGTAAGAAAGGAAAGAGCATATTATTCAAGTTTATAGACTTATGTATACCTTTTTTCCAGCAATAAATCAAAGTTACAAACTGTTGTATTTCAGTCCACATAGTTAATTAGGATGAAGCTATTAAATAGTTGTTGATAGCTTTGGATGGTTTATAATCAAAGCACATAAGCTCCTTTTTTAAATTCCCTAATCATGATGATATTATTTTTTCTACATATATATATTTAGGAAGAAAAATTTTATTTCTCTTCACAGTTAACTCTTTTTTTTTTAACTTTTATTTTACTTTTAACTTTTACAAAGTTTTGTTGTTTACAGATATGCATGTTCCCAGATTAGTCATATGTATATCCCCCTCTTCCCACTCCTCCCGACCATCACACAGCACCCCTGAAGGATCCCCTTTTCTCACAGAGCAATGACTAGAGCTATTTTCTTCACTTATGATAGTACAGGCCTTCATGCTACTTCCTTTACACCTCCCATCCTCTGTTCCTTCCATATGTCCACTGTCCATGTCTGTCTTTCCGTCACTTCACTGCGTGTGCCATCATCACCATCCTACTAGATTCCATATATATGTGTTAATATACTGTATTTGTCCTTCTCTTTCTGACTGACTTCACTTTTCATGATACGTTCTAGATCCAGCCACCTCATTAGGGCTGATTCTTCTGCATTTCTCTTTACAGCTGTGTAGTATTACATTGTATATATGTACCAGAGCTTTTGGATCCATTCGTTCGTCGATGGACACCTAGGTTGCTTCCATGTTCTAGCTATTGTATAGAGAGCTGCAATGAACATTGGGGTACAGGTGCCTCTTTCAGATTTGATTTCATCAGGGTATAAGCCTAAGAGTGGGATTGCTGGGTCATATGGTACTTCTACTTTTAGTTTTAAGAAATCTCCAGACTGTCTTCCATAGAGGCTGTATCAATTTACACTCCCACCAGCAATGCAGGAGTGTTCCTTTCTCCGCAGCTCTCCAGCATTTATTGTCTGTCGATGAAATGAATATTTCTTAACCAACATATATAAAAGTTAGGAAAGAAGAGATGACAAGAACTATAGAGGAACTCCAGCCAAAACCCAACAAGAGATTTACCTGTGGGTCACAAAAAAGCTTTTAATGAAAACCCTGAATCTTAAATTTACAACCAAATATGAGAGGTAGGGATGACTTCAGTGACAACACTGCTTAAGTAAGAAAGGAAAGAGCATATTATTCAAGTTTATAGACTTATGTATACCTTTTTTCCAGCAATAAATCAAAGTTACAAACTGTTGTATTTCAGTCCACATAGTTAATTAGGATGAAGCTATTAAATAGTTGTTGATAGCTTTGGATGGTTTATAATCAAAGCACATAAGCTCCTTTTTTAAATTCCCTAATCATGATGATATTATTTTTTCTACATATATATATTTAGGAAGAAAAATTTTATTTCTCTTCACAGTTAACTCTTTTTTTTTTAACTTTTATTTTACTTTTAACTTTTACAAAGTTTTGTTGTTTACAGATATGCATGTTCCCAGATTAGTCATATGTATATCCCCCTCTTCCCACTCCTCCCGACCATCACACAGCACCCCTGAAGGATCCCCTTTTCTCACAGAGCAATGACTAGAGCTATTTTCTTCACTTATGATAGTACAGGCCTTCATGCTACTTCCTTTACACCTCCCATCCTCTGTTCCTTCCATATGTCCACTGTCCATGTCTGTCTTTCCGTCACTTCACTGCGTGTGCCATCATCACCATCCTACTAGATTCCATATATATGTGTTAATATACTGTATTTGTCCTTCTCTTTCTGACTGACTTCACTTTTCATGATACGTTCTAGATCCAGCCACCTCATTAGGGCTGATTCTTCTGCATTTCTCTTTACAGCTGTGTAGTATTACATTGTATATATGTACCAGAGCTTTTGGATCCATTCGTTCGTCGATGGACACCTAGGTTGCTTCCATGTTCTAGCTATTGTATAGAGAGCTGCAATGAACATTGGGGTACAGGTGCCTCTTTCAGATTTGATTTCATCAGGGTATAAGCCTAAGAGTGGGATTGCTGGGTCATATGGTACTTCTACTTTTAGTTTTTTAAGAAATCTCCAGACTGTCTTCCATAGAGGCTGTATCAATTTACACTCCCACCAGCAATGCAGGAGTGTTCCCTTTTCTCCGCAGCCTCTCCAGCATTTATTGTCTGTCGATTTGTGGATGATGGCCATTCTGACGGATGTGAGGTGATACCTCATTGTCGTTTTGATTGGCACTTCTCTAATTATAAGTGAAATTGAGCATGGTTTCATGTGCTTTTGGGCTATCTGTATGTCCTCTTTGGAGAGGCGTCTGTTTAGATCCTTCTCCCATTTTTTGATTGGTTTGTTCGATTTTCCAGTGCTGAGTTGTCTGAGTTGCTTGTAGATTTTGGAGATTAATTCTTTGTCTGTTATTTCATTTGCTATGACTTTCTCCTATTCTGTGGGCTATCTGTTCAACTTTTTTGTGATTTCTTTTGCTGTACAAAAGCTTTTAAGTTTCATGAGGTCAGACATGTTCATTTGTCTTTTCAGTTCTGCTATTCTAGTAGGTGGGTCAGAGAAGATCTTGCTTTGATTGATGTCCTTGAGGGTTTTGCCTATCTTCTCCTCTAAGAGTTTGATGGTTTCTGGTCTTCCATTTAAGTATTTAATCCATTTTGAGTTGATCTTTGTGTATGGTGTCACAGAATGTTCCAACTTCATTTTTTTTTTGCATGTAGCTGTCCAATTTTCCCAGCACCACGTGTAGAAAAGGCTGTCTTTGTCCCATTTGATAGTTTTGCCTCCTTTGTTAAAAATAAGGTACCCATATGTGCGTGGGTTTATCTCTGGGTTCTTGATCTTGTTCCATTGGTCGATATTTCTGTTTTTGTGCCAGTACCATACTGTCTTGATGACTGTTGCTTTGTAGTATAGTCTGAAGTTAGGGAGTCAGACCCTCCAGCTCCATTCTTCTTCCTCACGATTGCTTTGGCTATTTGAGGTCTTTTATGTTTCCATATGAACTGTTACGATTTTGCTTTGGGGCTCTGAATTGAAAGAGGACCGTTGCAAGCATAAAGAAACTTACAGGTGCCTCTTTCAGATTTGATTTCATCAGGGTATAAGCCTAAGAGTGGGATTGCTGGGTCATATGGTGCTTCTATTTTTAGTTTTTTAAGAAATCTCCAGACTGTCTTCCATAGAGGCTGTATCAATTTACACTCCCACCAGCAATGCAGGAGTGTTCCCTTTTCTCCGCAGCCTCTCCAGCATTTATTGTCTGTCGATTTGTGGATGATGGCCATTCTGACGGATGTGAGGTGATACCTCATTGTCGTTTTGATTGGCACTTCTCTAATTATAAGTGAAATTGAGCATGGTTTCATGTGCTTTTGGGCTATCTGTATGTCCTCTTTGGAGAGGCGTCTGTTTAGATCCTTCTCCCATTTTTTGATTGGTTTGTTCGATTTTCCAGTGCTGAGTTGTCTGAGTTGCTTGTAGATTTTGGAGATTAATTCTTTGTCTGTTATTTCATTTGCTATGACTTTCTCCTATTCTGTGGGCTATCTGTTCAACTTTTTTGTGATTTCTTTTGCTGTACAAAAGCTTTTAAGTTTCATGAGGTCAGACATGTTCATTTGTCTTTTCAGTTCTGCTATTCTAGTAGGTGGGTCAGAGAAGATCTTGCTTTGATTGATGTCCTTGAGGGTTTTGCCTATCTTCTCCTCTAAGAGTTTGATGGTTTCTGGTCTTCCATTTAAGTATTTAATCCATTTTGAGTTGATCTTTGTGTATGGTGTCACAGAATGTTCCAACTTCATTTTTTTTTTGCATGTAGCTGTCCAATTTTCCCAGCACCACGTGTAGAAAAGGCTGTCTTTGTCCCATTTGATAGTTTTGCCTCCTTTGTTAAAAATAAGGTACCCATATGTGCGTGGGTTTATCTCTGGGTTCTTGATCTTGTTCCATTGGTCGATATTTCTGTTTTTGTGCCAGTACCATACTGTCTTGATGACTGTTGCTTTGTAGTATAGTCTGAAGTTAGGGAGTCAGACCCTCCAGCTCCATTCTTCTTCCTCACGATTGCTTTGGCTATTTGAGGTCTTTTATGTTTCCATATGAACTGTTATTCTTTGGTCTAGTTCTGTGAAGAATGTCAGATAGGGACATGTGGGGCTCTGAATTGAAAGAGGACCGTTGCAAGCATAAAGAAACTTACGCAAATGTTTGAAGTTTGGAGCTAAGATGGCGCCTAAAGGAAGGGACGTGGGAGTGAAAAGAAGCTTAAGCACATTGTTTCAGCTTGAAGCTAAGATGGCGACTACAGGAAGGGACGTGGGAATGAAGGGAAGCTTAAGCTCATTGTTTAAAGAAGCTTAAGCACATGTTTGCAGCTAAGATGGCGCCTGCAGGAAGAGACAGGGCGTGATCTAAATTGTTAATTGATGGTCAAAATTTCTGATTGGTTCCCCTGGCTTCCGCGCTCATGAATGATTGCTTGGCCTTTAGCTTGATTGGTGTAATCTATAGGAAGTCCCGTGCAAAACCCCTTTCACTTGCCTATAAAAGCTGTGGATTTTCATTAATAAAGTGGAACTACTTCGATGGAACCCCTGTCGCAACTGATTGTCCCTTGCCTGAGCCAGGGGGCTGGGGGGCGGGCAGTCAAGATTTGCCTTTCTGCGAGATCTCCCTGTTCAGCCGGGGGGCAATCCCGCTGTGTTCCCTTTCTATGGAAGTTCCCCGCAGGGACACAGATAGGGATCACATTGAATATATAAATGACATGTGGTAGTATGGTCATTTTCACAATATTGATTCTTCCGACCCAGGAACATGGAATAGCTCTCCATCTGTTCAAGTCTTCTTTAATTTCTCTCATGAGTGTCTTGTAATGTTCTGTGTAGAATTCTTTAGTTTCTTTGAGTAGGTTTATTCCTAGGTATTGATTCTTTTGGTTGTGATGGTGAAGGGGATTGCTGCTTTGATTTTGTTTTCTGATTTTTCACTGTCTGTGTATAGGAATGCCAGTGATTTCTGTGTGTTGACTTTGTATCCTGCGACTTTGCTGAATTTGTTGATTAGCTCTAGTCGTTTTGTAACAGTGTCTTTGGGGTTTTCTATGTATAATATCATGTCGTCTGCAAAAACAGAGAGCTTGACTTCTTCCTTTCCAATCTGGATTCCTTTGATTTCTTTCTCTTCTCTTATTGCTATTGCTAGACTTCCAAGACTATGTTGAATAGTAGTGGTGAAAGTGGGCACCTCTGTCTTGTTCCTGATCTTAGAGGGAATACTTTCAGTTTTTCACTGTTGAGGATAATGTTCTCTGTGGGCTTCTCATAAATGGCTTTTATTATGCTGAGATAGGTTCCTTCTGTGCCCATTTTCTGAAGAGTTTTTATCATAAATGGATGTGGTACCTTGTCGAAGGTTTTCTCTGCATCTATTGACATAATCATTTTGCCCAAAATTTTCTGAAGAGTTTCTCCATCCACTAAATGGAAGTGGTAATTGATGGTCTTCACCTGGCTTCCGCGCTCATGAATGATTGCTTGGCCTTTAGCTTGATTGGTGTAATCTATAGGAAGTCCCGTGCAAAACCCCTTTCACTTGCCTATAAAAGCTGTGGATTTTCATTAATAAAGTGGAACTACTTCGATGGAACCCCTGTCGCAACTGATTGTCCCTTGCCTGAGCCAGGGGGCTGGGGGGCGGGCAGTCAAGATTTGCCTTTCTGCGAGATCTCCCTGTTCAGCCGGGGGGCAATCCCGCTGTGTTCCCTTTCTATGGAAGTTCCCCGCAGGGACACAGATAGGGATCACATTGAATATATAAATGACATGTGGTAGTATGGTCATTTTCACAATATTGATTCTTCCGACCCAGGAACATGGAATAGCTCTCCATCTGTTCAAGTCTTCTTTAATTTCTCTCATGAGTGTCTTGTAATGTTCTGTGTAGAATTCTTTAGTTTCTTTGAGTAGGTTTATTCCTAGGTATTGATTCTTTTGGTTGTGATGGTGAAGGGGATTGCTGCTTTGATTTTGTTTTCTGATTTTTCACTGTCTGTGTATAGGAATGCCAGTGATTTCTGTGTGTTGACTTTGTATCCTGCGACTTTGCTGAATTTGTTGATTAGCTCTAGTCGTTTTGTAACAGTGTCTTTGGGGTTTTCTATGTATAATATCATGTCGTCTGCAAAAACAGAGAGCTTGACTTCTTCCTTTCCAATCTGGATTCCTTTGATTTCTTTCTCTTCTCTTATTGCTATTGCTAGACTTCCAAGACTATGTTGAATAGTAGTGGTGAAAGTGGGCACCTCTGTCTTGTTCCTGATCTTAGAGGGAATACTTTCAGTTTTTCACTGTTGAGGATAATGTTCTCTGTGGGCTTCTCATAAATGGCTTTTATTATGCTGAGATAGGTTCCTTCTGTGCCCATTTTCTGAAGAGTTTTTATCATAAATGGATGTGGTACCTTGTCGAAGGTTTTCTCTGCATCTATTGACATAATCATGTGATTTTTGTCTCTCAATTTGTTGATATGGTGTATCACATGGATTGATTTACAGATATTGAAGAATCCTTGCATGCCCGGGATGAACCTGACTTAATTGTGATGTATGAGTTTTTTGATGTGTTGTTGAATTCTCTGTGCTAGGATTTTATTGAGGATCTTGGCATTTAAGTTCATCAGTGAGATTGGCCTATAATTTTCCTTTTTTGTGTTGTCTTTGCCTGGTTTGGGTATCAGGGTGATGGTGGCCTCATAGAATGTGTTTGGAAGTGTTCCTTCCTGTGCAATTTTTTGGAAGGGTTTTAGAAGGATAGGCATTAGCTCTTCTTTAAATGTTTGGTAGAATTCGGCTGTGAAGCCATTTGGCCCTGGGTTTTTCTTTTTGGGTAGATTTTTGATCACAAAGTAAATTTCTGAGCTTGTGATTGGCTTGTTCATAGTTTCTATTTCTTCCTGGTTCAGTCTTGGGAGATTAATCTTCTCTAAGAAACTGTCCATTTCTTTCAGGTTGTCCAGTTTGTTGGCATAGAGTTGTTCATAATAATCTCTTATAATCCTTTGGATTTCTGCAATATCTGTTGTAATCTCTCCTTTTTCGTTTTTGATTTTGTGGATCTGGTTCTTCTCTCTCTTTATCTTGATGAATCTAGCCAGTGGTGTGTCGATTTATTGACCTTTTCGAAGAACCAGCTTTTTGATTTATTTATCTTTATTATTGTTTTCTTTGTTTCTTGTTCATTTATTTCTGCTCGTATTTTTATGATTTCCCTTCTTCTGCTGGCTTTGGAGTGTTTCTGTTCTTCTTTCTCCAGTTGTTTTAAGCGTAAGGTTAGGTTGTCTCTTTGAGATTTTCCTATTTTCTTGAGGTAGGATTGAATTGCTATAAACTTCCCTGTTAGAACTGCTTTTGCAGTATCCCATAGGTTTTGCACTGTCATGTGTTCCTTGTCATTTTCTTCTAGAAATTTTTTTATTTCTCCTTTGATTTGCTCGGTAAACAGTTGGCTTTTTAGATATATGTTGTTTAATCTCCATGTGTTTGTGTTTTTAGCGGTTCTTTTTCTGTAGTTGATCTCTTTTTTCTGTAGTTGATCTCTAGTCTCATTGCATTTTGGTCCGAGAAGGTGGTTGATATAATTTCAGTTTTCTTGAATTGACTGAGGTTTGATTTGTGGCCCAAGATGTGGTCTATCCTGGAGAATGTTCCATGAGCACTTGAGAAGAAAGTTTATTCTTCTGCTTTTGGATGGAAAATCCTAAAGATATCCATGAGATCCATTTCTTCTAGTGTGACATTTAAGCTTGTGTTTCTTTATTAATTTTCTGTTTGGATTATCTATTATCTAATTTTTGCTTATCTATAAGGTTTTTGATTTCTCCATCAATTTTGAATGAGATCCTTGCAGGGTAGAGGATTCTTGGTTGCAGATTATTCTCCTTTAGCCATTTAAATGTGTCCTGCCACTCCCTTCTGGCCTGCAGAGTTTCTATGAAAGATCAGCTGTTAAACGGATGGGCTTTCCCTTGTATGTCACTAATTGCTTTTCCCTTGCTGCTTTGAGAATTCTGTCTTTGTGTTTAATTTGTGTTAGCTTCATTAATATGTGTCTTGGTGTGTTTCTTCTCGGATTGACTCTGTATGGTATTCTTTGTGCTTTTTAGACTTGATTGACTTATTTCTTTTCCCATGTTGGGGAAATTTTCAACTAGAATCGCTTCAAAAATTTTCTCATAGTCTTTCATTTTTCTTCTTCTTTTGGAACCCCTATAATTCGAATATTGGTGCATTTGATATTATCCCAGAGGTCTCTGAAGCTATCCTCTGCTCTTTTCATTCTTTGAGCTTGATTCTGTTTTTCAGCAGTTTCTTCCACTGTTCTATCTTCTGGCTCACTTATCCAGTCTTCTGTCTCAGATACTCTGCTCTTGATTCCTTCTACAGTGCTTTTAAGTTCAGCAATTGAGTTGTTTGTCTCTGTTACTTTTTCTGTAAGTTCTTGTATTTCTTTATTCAGTGTGTTAGTTGTGTCTTGAATTTCTCTAACATTCTGCTTTCAGTGTCTTTGATCATCTATACTATCATTCTTCTGAAATTACTTTCAGAAAGTTTGCCCAAATTCTCTTCATTGATTTGATCTTGTGTGTTTGTAGATTGTTCCTTCACTTGTGTCATGTTTTTCTGCTGTTTCATTGTTATTAGTAATTTTTTCACTGACTCTGTTTGGGATTTCCTTTTCCCAGACTTTAAGTTATGTCTGTTGGTATTTGTTGTTTGGATGGGGCTTCTTATTCTGGGTGATGCTGGTGGTTGAGTGATGTCAGGACTTGCATACAAGTGACTACCTTTGTTGGTGTTCTCACTTGTATACTGCTCTCTAGTGTTAGGCATACTCTAGTATTGTGGAGTCTTGGAGTCAGTGGTCCCTCCTTAAAGCCCTGGGATTTGTTGCCTGACCAGGGAATGAATATTTCATGGCTGGTTTGTTATGGCATTAAATGATATTAAAACATATATATGTGAATGAGAAACAGAAGGTATTGCCTTTGACAAATGGAAATTAAAGTATTATGCAAATACTAACTAGCATATTGAATCATACACATAAACATATACAGCTGTAACATAACCCAAGCATTCCAACCAAAAAAACAGTACAATACGTTAGCACAGCGAATAGAGAAAACCAAGAACGATATTCACCAGTTAATAACCGAACTAAGTAGAGCACCAATTGGATAATAATGCTAGAGCAGGGTGTCCGTTGGGGATAAGGCAATGAGGACAGAGTGGGGTAAGAAATATGGTGGTAAAAGGGAAAACGAGAAAGGGAGGATAGAAGAGAAATATGGAATAATACTGCAGAGTTAAATATAGGGAGATAAAGATTTGTATGTATTAGAGTTTAGTGCTATAGGAAAGGAGCATCAGAGAAAGTAAAGAATTATAGAGGAAGTAGTAGTACAAATGAAAAATTCAAAAAATTAAAACAGAGATAAGTATATAGAAAAATATAGAAAAACAAAGCAAAAACAATAAAAACAGACAAAACCCCCACAGAAACTTAAAAGGCCAACGTGGAACCAGAAGTGTATGCCAACATAAAATGTGCGGTTTAAAAGGAAGAAGAAGAAAAAAATAATGCCGTAAACTTGAATATTTTCAGTCTTACTGATAAGATTAGTAGCTTCAATAGAATTCAATGGAGGAAATAAACACACCCACACTCACACACCCAAAAAGGGGCGGAGGGGAAATGAGTGGGTTTGGAAAAAAGGGAAAAAGAAAAAACAATTAAAAGAAAACAAAACAAAGCAATAAAAAAGAATAAGGAATAAAATGAAATTTAAAAAAAAAATCCAGCAGTAACTCCAGCTTTAGACAAAACGTGAAAATAGTGTTTATGTTCTTCTGTCTCTTGCTGACTATTCAGGAATTATCAGTCTTTTTTCTTGCCTCTGTCAGTGATTGGATCTGAAGACCTCTTTGACTACTTGTTTATTTCGACCTATTCCAGAGCTAAAAGGCTCACCCAGGCTGGCCCTGGGAGTTTCTTAATCCAAATCCCTTTTCTTGCTGGGTGGAGTGAAATTCCCTCCCTGTAGCTTGACCTGCAGCCCTGCAATTTGACCAGCAGCCAAACTACAGTAGGGAAAATGGTGTCAGTCTCACAAAGGAATTATTGCCACACTCTCTATGGGAAGCACTTCCTCAGTGACTCCAATCCTGCTGCAGGCTACCGTCGACCCCCGCCACCACGGGAGATGTCAGATTACAGAGGTGAGTCTGGATCAGTCTCATGCAGGATCGCTATTCCCCTCTCCCAGATCACAGTGTGTACAGTTTCCAGTCCTTCTCAGCGGCTCTATGATCGGGTTAATGGTAACCTCCTCCAAAGGAAATCGAGTGCCATCCTTCCAAGGACTGCTCAAGGGCACTACTAGTTCAAAGGGGTACTTGGACCCTCCAAAGCAGGTCTGGCTCAGTCCCTTGTGGGCATCACCGCTCCTTTCCCTAGTCTTGATCTGCAACAGGCTTTGCACCTTTGGCCCACCCAGCCTCTCTGGCGGGTATGAGGTTTGACTTTTAAAAGCGCAATTGCGCCCTTCCTACCTTCTTGATGTGGCTTCTCCTTTGTTCTTCGATGTGGCGTATCTTTTTTGTCATCAAATCCAACCTCCTCATGGCGTATCTTTTTTTTGATCAAATCCAACCTCCTCCTGTCCATGGTTTTTCAGGAACTCTTTGCAATTCAGGCGATTTTGCAGGAGAGATGAGTGCCTGTCCTTCTACACTACCATCTTAGCTCCACCTCCTTTACTTATATTTTTAAATGTATAGTCTTTTACTTTAGAAAATTGTCTTAGAAAATCTCCAAACTGTATTTTGTCTTCAACCATTTAGATAACCACCTAATATTAATTTACAAATAATTAAATTAACTGTAAAATTAATAATGTTCATGTCTTACATAGACTTGGAGAATATTTCTGAATATGTGATTCCTAGGAAGTACTGTACAAAATGCATTCTGTGACAAATGGCATTAAGTAATATGGAGCACTCTTATTTCCTCTTTCTGTTAAAAACTCTGAGGAATTTCACAGTAAGAAAAAAATCTTTAACTTTTTGCGGGGAGTGGGGGTGGGTTGGAGTGGGATGGGGCCAGGTGGGCCACTTCTATTGGTCTTTCATTCATCCATTTTCATCCATCTTTGTTCTTTGGCCCATGTGGGCCTCCCATCGCAGTGGCCTCTGTTGTTGCAGAGCACCCGCTCTGGGCGCATGCTTGCTCCAGAGCTCCGGCTCGGTAGTTGGACACATTGGTCCAGCCGCTCCGTGGCACGTGGGATCTTCCCAGGCCAGGGATCGAACCGGCGCTCCTTGCACTGCAAGGCAGTGTCCTTATCCACTGGACCACCAGGGAAGCCCCCTTTAACATGTTTTAACCAATATTTCTTACATGTATCTAATGAAAAGCTGCGATTACACTGCTCACACAGAAACAGTGATCTTAGGTTCAGATTTACAAATCAAACTTCATGAGACACTATAGTCTTTACTCAATATTGAATTTATTCCACCTTTCAAAGTGGTACAGAATGCAGAACACAACAACAGTCACAGTCATGGCGAACTGAAACGGAGTAATCATAGTTCATACAAAATTGAGTCAGGCTGCCATTGACGATCTCATTCAAACACATTCATGTGCCAGAGAACTTGAACTTTTGTGAACTATACCAAATCTAAAGACACCAGGCATATTTTACACATCTCCCAGCTATAAACTTGAAGTCTTAAAGTTGTCCCCAAACCCAACCATGAACAGGCACCCTTACTTCTTTTCAGCTCTAATTATAGTTATTGATCAACAACACATGTAACCTTGTGAGGCGTTTTTTTTTTTTTTTTTAAGTTTGTAGGCTTCCCCCAGATTGTAGTCTGGTGGAAACAGTTCAAGCGATTTCTGAATCTGTCTGCTCCTAACAATAAATATCTCTTTATTTCAATTAGGTCTCTCTATCTAAAGTTTTCCTTAGTGGTTAAAGTAAAAAATCTCCAACTTACTCTGCACTTGAGAGATGATGACCCCAAAAGGCCATGAAAAAAAGTTGAAGAAAAGTTAAGTGTGAGCAGACAGTCTCAATTTAGACAAGGCGCCAGTTCTGTCATTCCAGATCAAGAGTAAGTAACTATGTAGTTTCCATTTTCCAAGTTGCATCTTACCAAACCAATTAATTAGAATTTGATACACAATTTCGTCAAAAATATATGATCACTTAATGTGTACACAATCCATAACTATTTTTCATTGCCTCTAATATCCTACATTCCTAGGAATTCTCCTTTGCAGTTTAATGGAAGATGCCACTAGTTGTCACTGAGAGTAGAAATTTCACACAGCATTCTATTGTTTTCTTTTACCTAGTAAACAAATGCCTAGTTTACCTAGTTTACAAATTCTCAAAAATATCAACGAATTGGCCTTATATTTTGAAACTGACAGTCTACTCTGCACTGCAAGGCAGTGTCCTTATCCACTGGACCACCAGGAAGCCCCCTTTAACATGTTTTAACCAATATTTCTTACATGAAAAAAAGCTGCGATTACACTGCTCACACAGAAACAGTGATCTTAGGTTCAGATTTACAAATCAAACTTCATGAGACACTATAGTCTTTACTCAATATTGAATTTATTCCACCTTTCAAAGTGGTACAGAATGCAGAACACAACAACAGTCACAGTCATGGCGAACTGAAACGGAGTAATCATAGTTCATACAAAATTGAGTCAGGCTGCCATTGACGATCTCATTCAAACACATTCATGTGCCAGAGAACTTGAACTTTTGTGAACTATACCAAATCTAAAGACACCAGGCATATTTTACACATCTCCCAGCTATAAACTTGAAGTCTTAAAGTTGTCCCCAAACCCAACCATGAACAGGCACCCTTACTTCTTTTCAGCTCTAATTATAGTTATTGATCAACAACACATGTAACCTTGTGAGGCGTTTTTTTTTTTTTTTTTAAGTTTGTAGGCTTCCCCCAGATTGTAGTCTGGTGGAAACAGTTCAAGCGATTTCTGAATCTGTCTGCTCCTAACAATAAATATCTCTTTATTTCAATTAGGTCTCTCTATCTAAAGTTTTCCTTAGTGGTTAAAGTAAAAAATCTCCAACTTACTCTGCACTTGAGAGATGATGACCCCAAAAGGCCATGAAAAAAAGTTGAAGAAAAGTTAAGTGTGAGCAGACAGTCTCAATTTAGACAAGGCGCCAGTTCTGTCATTCCAGATCAAGAGTAAGTAACTATGTAGTTTCCATTTTCCAAGTTGCATCTTACCAAACCAATTAATTAGAATTTGATACACAATTTCGTCAAAAATATATGATCACTTAATGTGTACACAATCCATAACTATTTTTCATTGCCTCTAATATCCTACATTCCTAGGAATTCTCCTTTGCAGTTTAATGGAAGATGCCACTAGTTGTCACTGAGAGTAGGGGAAATTTCACACAGCATTCTATTGTTTTCTTTTACCTAGTAAACAAATGCCTAGTTTACCTAGTTTACAAATTCTCAAAAATATCAACGAATTGGCCTTATATTTTGAAACTGACAGTCTACTCTAAGAGAAAAAGCAAATTCTGATTGCTACACTGAGTACCAAACAGCTGAACTCACATTTGTCCCAAAGAAGTATGATAATCCAAACAAATTTGATTTGTGCTTTGGTAGACTTACAGAGTGCTGAAATAGAAATCAAGGGCCAACAGAGTTTGCATGCAGTGGTGAAGCTAAGAGATGTTCTCACACTGATTTGAGGCACCGAGTGCCACAGCCCTAGTATTATTGTAAAAGATTATCTTCCAGTGGATTTTAAAGATTGTCTTGACACTGAGCAGATCATGATCTGCTCAAATAACAGTGTAATACCATGTGTGACTCAGATAATCTGCCACCATAAGAACCTAAAACTATGGATTTAATGGCACTTATTACCCTGGCATAAATAAAGGCAAAAGGAAATATCCTTTAATCAGAATTAAAAAGTTTTCATCCTAGGCCAAGAATCTCCAACAGTAATGAGTGATATGCAGATGATAAACACCTTAGCAGGAAAAGCACCACAAGCAAAAACAATCAGAATCAAAACAGTAAAAAGAAGCCCTGAAAGATTTGCTTTGGATTTTTTAGACATAAGCTACAAAATAATTGTAATTATTACAATATTTTAAAGATAACCTTGAAAATGTTTTCAAGTTTCAGACACAATACAATAAAAATGGATGCAGTAAGAAATAAAACACACTTGGAAGAGCAGGAAATAAAGTTTTTAAAATGACAAATACAATCATTGAAGCAGAAATTGAACTGGAAGATTCAGTAGAATATTAGTCACAGCTAACTTTATCTTTCTGATACCACTGTTCTCCTTAATTTGATGTCTGTTCTACAATTAAACTGTGAGGAGTATTTATTAAGCTTGCTATATTTATATACTATTAGTTACTATGGTGCTTGTACTTGAATATTGAAGAAATCTATTTTGTGTATCAAAAATAATAATTTACTTTTAAGTTTGATAGCTTCCAGTCAGTGACTGAATATGATCATTGTTATGGGCCAAAGGATTTCTCACATCCTCACATTATAAAGACTAATAAAAATATTTAATCATCCCATTTTCAAATAATTTCTTCTCTATCAATCAATAAAATACTTATCATTGGTTTTGCATATAATATTGGTTCATCTGTTCACTAACTTTAATATAACCATATATTTCAGGTCATAATAAAATGGTTGTTGACATTCTAGATGGCATTAAATAAACAGTTTATATGAAGTAATGAATAGACCTGTCTTCTTGGTTTTGTGATCAAATGCCTTAGGAAATATTCTTTCCTGTTAGAACACATTTGCCAGTCTAACAAAATCATGAATCTTCAGTTGTTTTTTTTATTAAGGTCAGGATCTGATCATTGTTCATGTGCAAGACTCTTTTTAAAAAGCTCTCATATGTATGTGATGAATGAATTTAAAAAGCCCCACATAACCTAAAAGTGGAAAGTTGATGGCCCCTTTGTTAATTAGAATCTGTAGCCACTGTAATCATGTTTCAAATTTTTATATTAGAATATTTGAGTTGCTTTTAGAATTCTTGGGATTCTTTCAGGGGATAACCTCAAAAGCACTTTTTCCAAACAAACTATAATCAATTTTTAGATAATTTATAAGAAAGCTACAAATATGTTGTTCTATGCAATTATTTATGTGATTGAGATGAAAAGAATGTCTCTTCCTTCTTATGTCCATAGTATTAACTCTTAATATCAATACTAATTTCCTAGCTTGTTGAAACAATTCTATGCAAAACATATTTAATGAAGTCTGTATTAAGTGGTCTCATCCACCAGTTCTATGTCATGTCCCCTGGTAAGCCTGACATGCTTACTATTAAACAGCATTCTTCTCTAAGAACTCTGCTTTTCGCTAAAATTTCTTCCTAGACCTAATCAAATTTCCATTTCTTTATATTTTTAATGTGTACAGTTTTTACAGAAGAGATTTTTTTCACACAGGTGTTAGTTTTCCCATTTCTTAATTTTCCCCTTCCCTCCTCCTCACTTACAATTGAAGGCACT
The DNA here is from genome assembly GCA_022376925.1 of Tragulus kanchil. Lineage (NCBI taxonomy): Eukaryota > Metazoa > Chordata > Mammalia > Artiodactyla > Tragulidae > Tragulus > Tragulus kanchil. The sequence goes on along the minus strand of JAIOJX010000026.1, from coordinate 12,141,957 downwards.
TTTTTTATTACCCTCTGTCTTAATTTCTATTTACTTGGAACCCCCAGTACTGTCATATGCCTTATACACTCTAGAATGAAGCTTATGCATGTAAATCAACACTAAAGCATGTGAGAATAAATTATTTCTCTGTCTTCTTCCCATATACATTGGTGAAAAATATGCTGATTTTTCATTTTTCTAATATTCTCTTAGACAACAACCTGTCTTTTATGATCAAAGGCTAAAGCAATTAATTTGTTCTCTAGAATATTTTCATTCCACTTTCTATTATCTCAATAGTTATTAAAATGTACAGAATAGGCAAATATAATTTTTATACTGTTTCAAAACAACAAAAAAGATAAATTACCCACATTTTACCTCAGTTTATTAAAATGTTTCTGTTTTTTCTTGTTGTCATTTCCAGCATTCATGTTTAAATGACCAGTAGTAACACACGCTCTGCCTCAAGAAAGTTTCGGTAGCTGGAACTTACCACTACTTTACATGGTATTCTTGCAAATTGTTTTGTTCATTTTTATTTTTGATCTTAGTAAAATAACAATCTTTAACTTTGAGCATATAAAATAATAAACAGTTATCCTTTGGGGGAGGTTAAACCCATTAGGTCAAGATAAACACTCTGAAGTCACCAATTTGGACATCAGTTCAGTTCAGTCACTCAATAGTGTTCCCCACGAACTACAGCATGCCAAGCTTTCCCTGACCTTCACCATCTCCTGGAGCTTGCTCAAACTCATGTCCATTGACTCAGTAATGCTATTCAACTATCTCGTCCTCTGTCATCCACTTCTCCTGCCTTCTATTATTCTCAACATCAGGGTCATTTCCAATGAGTTATCTCTTCACATCAGGCGGCAAAAGTATTGGAGCTTCAATTTCTGCATCTGTCCTTCCAATGAATGTTAAGGGTTGATATCCTTTAGGACTGACTGGATTGATCACTTTTCAGTCCAAAAGACTCTCAAGAGTCTTCTCCAACACCACATTTCATCAGTTCTTCAGCACTCAGCCTTCTTAATGGTCCAACTCTCACATCCATACACGACTACTAGGAAAACCATAACTTTGAAACTATGGACTTTTTTCAGCAAAGTTTTGGCATAAGTTCAAGATATTTGTTATTTGGACATACTATATGCTTAAATACTTTTTCCTTTTACAAATGTCATTTTCATAAAGATAATAATTCAACATGAATAGCTATAACATTGTTTTTATCTAACCTAAATATATAAAAGTCAGAAGGAGACACAAATATAGGATCATTCTAGTAATATTAATGAAGTTTTCTTTAAGCATACAATGAAAATTTACATGGAAAACTAGCTATAGCTGTTGCACACAAAAGTGACCAATTGTATGACACATTGAGTGCTGTTTGCTTGTTTCCATTCACACAAACAAAGAGAACAGAGTCACCCAGGGGGTAAAATTCAAATACCACTAGGAGATACTCCTTTTTTAATTTTTTTTTAAAGTGAGTAGTCCCCAAGTCATATTCAATTGGAGTGACATGGCATTATCATAACTGTTAAGCCAGTTTTATATACTTTTATTTTTAAGGCATCTCTTTCAGATTTTATAGTAAGCATTGACAATTGCCAATTAATTTGTTGTTATTGTTTTTAAATAAAATTAAACAAAATGAACAAGTTCAGCCTGTTTATGCAATGAAAATCTAGTATTTGAGAGTTGATGTCAAAATCTTTGTATTGTTCAAAGCAGGTTACTTTCAGGTTGTATTTTAGTTATTATTTACACTTTACATTGGAATTATACTTACCACACAAAAAGAAGAAAAAAAGGAAGAAAACTGTGATTTAACTTTTGTGATATGTGAACAATGCAGGAGCATTGAAGATTTCTTTCTTAATGGAGAGATAAGCAAAATTCACTTAAAAATATCTTAGAATATTCTTCTCTGAAGAGTAATTCTTATAGAATTCACACCACTTCAGAAATTGTGTCAAAAATTCATTTGCTGTTAATAATAAATTAAACTTATGAAAACATGGTAAGACTAAATTATGTCAGTTTCTAAAACCTAAAAAAGTTAATTTAGTTTATCAGTTTGTGATATGTCAAGCAACCTACCATTATTGGAGTTTAAAATCAGTATAATAGTATTTCAAAAGGCTTCTCTGACACGAGTCAGTTCCTTTTAGCTAATAACATTGTTTTTATCTAACCTAATATAGCTATAAAAAGTCAGCAAGTTTTGAAGAAATTTTTCACTATAAATATACAAATGTCATTTTCATAAAGATAATAATTCAACATGAATAGCTATAACATTGTTTTTATCTAACCTAAATATATAAAAGTCAGAAGGAGACACAAATATAGGATCATTCTAGTAATATTAATGAAGTTTTCTTTAAGCATACAATGAAAATTTACATGGAAAACTAGCTATAGCTGTTGCACACAAAAGTGACCAATTGTATGACACATTGAGTGCTGTTTGCTTGTTTCCATTCACACAAACAAAGAGAACAGAGTCACCCAGGGGGTAAAATTCAAATACCACTAGGAGATACTCCTTTTTAATTTTTTTTTTTAAAGTGAGTAGTCCCCAAGTCATATTCAATTGGAGTGACATGGCATTATCATAACTGTTAAGCCAGTTTTATATACTTTTATTTTTAAGGCATCTCTTTCAGATTTTATAGTAAGCATTGACAATTGCCAATTAATTTGTTGTTATTGTTTTTAAATAAAATTAAACAAAATGAACAAGTTCAGCCTGTTTATGCAATGAAAATCTAGTATTTGAGAGTTGATGTCAAAATCTTTGTATTGTTCAAAGCAGGTTACTTTCAGGTTGTATTTTAGTTATTATTTACACTTTACATTGGAATTATACTTACCACACAAAAAAAGAAAAAAAAAAAAGGAAGAAAACTGTGATTTAACTTTTGTGATATGTGAACAATGCAGGAGCATTGAAGATTTCTTTCTTAATGGAGAGATAAGCAAAATTCACTTAAAAATATCTTAGAATATTCTTCTCTGAAGAGTAATTCTTATAGAATTCACACCACTTCAGAAATTGTGTCAAAAATTCATTTGCTGTTAATAATAAATTAAACTTATGAAAACATGGTAAGACTAAATTATGTCAGTTTCTAAAACCTAAAAAAGTTAATTTAGTTTATCAGTTTGTGATATGTCAAGCAACCTACCATTATTGGAGTTTAAAATCAGTATAATAGTATTTTCAAAATGGAGCTTCATTCATTTGAAATGCCATTTCTGAAATAGTAACAAGGGTTTCCCTGTTGGTTTAGTGGGTAAGGACACCACCTTGCAGTGCAAGGGGCGCCGGTTCGATCCCTGGCCTGGGAAGATCTCATGTGCCGCGGAGCGGCTGGACCGGTGTGTCCAATTATCCTGCTGGAGCTCTGGAGCGCATGCACCCAGAGTCAGTGCTCTGCGACAACAGAGGCCACTGCGATGGGAGGCCCACACTGGCCGAAGAACAAATATGTATGAAAATATATAATGAAAGACCAATAGAAGTGGCCTACCCACCCCATCCCTCCCCAACCCGCCCCCACCAAAAGCATTAAAAAAAAAAAAGAAATAGCAACAAAAGTCATGAAATGTTTATTTCTGTATTATTAAATACAGTTACTATTGTTTATTACTTATATGATCAATTACCTATATTTATATATATATTTATATTATCATATTTGCTATATATTATATTTTTATTTATTACTTATATATTACATATAAGCTATAATTATATGAAAAGTATAGGTGTCCTCAGAGATACTGTGGGTTCAATTCCAGTCACCACAATAAAGTTAATATCACAATAATACAAGTCACACAAATATTTTGGTCTTCCAGTGCATAAAAATGTTGCATTTATACTACCCTGTATTAGTTATACAGTAGCAGTATATAAAAATATCAGGGTATCAACTTTAATTTTAAAATTCTTTATTGTTAGAAGTACTAATTATCTTCTTTCAGAGTGGTAATAGTAACATTAAGCATCACAGATCATCATAACAAATATAATAATAATGAAAAGATTTGCAGTTTTGAGAGAATTACCAAAATACGAAACAGAAACGCTAAAAGAGTAAATATCATTGGGAAAATGTTGCTGATAGGCTTGCTGAACTCAGAATTGCTACAAACATTCAATGTGTGAAAGACATAATCTGTAAAGCAAAGTATCTACAGTAGAGTGAAGCACAATAAAAGGAGGTATGCCTGTAAATATTTTCAGTGAATATGTTTATTGAGTACCATTTATTAGATTTAGAAATAAAATTATTGTGGTGAATATGCTCCCATAAGTGCCAGGTTACCAGATGAGATGGACAAGATGAGACGGGACAGTTGTACTTAGGTCCTATTCAAGGAAACCAAAACCTGCAAATGCTATGCTGAAAAATTCTGAAATAAAAGCACTAAAAAATTAAAATGCACATTTCCCAAGGTAAAAAGTTACTATAAGGTAAAATAGCATAAAGAGTATTATTAATTATCAATTAAAAGTATATCCAATTTTTTGGTCATGGTGGAGCAATTTCATAGCATTTGTCTCAAAAAAATTTATGCTAGAAACATATAAGTTCTAGATAGACACAAGCAATTAAAAAACACTTGTTAATTTTTAAATTAGCTCAGTGGTAGCTCAGCGGTAAAGAATGCATCTGCAAATGCAGGAAACATGAGTTTGATCCCTTTATCAGAGATCCCACATGCCATGTAGTATCTAAACTTGTGTGCCACAACTACTAAACTTGTGCTCTAGAGCCTAGTAGGAATAGCTATTGAGCCTGCCTCCCACAACTACTGAAGCCCACTTGCCCTAAAACCTTAGCTCTGGAACAAGAGAAGCCACTGCAATGAGAAGTCCATGCTCTCTACAACTGGAGAAAAGCCAGAGAAGCAGCAAAGACCCAGTACAGACCAAATTAAATAAATTATTAAAAGAAATATGTATTGAAATAAGATACAATAATTATATGAGGTAATACGGGTGCTAACTATTGCTACAACAGCAATCATATTAGAAATTTAACTATCAAATCAGCACATTTTTTATGTAGCTTACACTGTAGGTGACATATAGTCAAACACATTTCAATGAAAATATAAATATAAAAATATTTATTGATTAAATGAAATAAACCATAAAATGTCATCTTAACTTCTCTATCATTTTTTCATCTGAGGAAACATGCAGTGATACAGGAAGAAATCCAAGCTGGTAATTAGTAGTTCAAGTCCTAACTTGATCTTTTCATGTCTCCTATAATACTTTGCTAAATATATGTGAAATAGCCTATGTGTCACTCTATCACAGTTTTTCTATGTTGTTGATTATTGTCATCTGCCATGCTCCTGTATTATAGTCGAGAATGCTTTCATAACATTAAATACACTATAAAATTCAAATTGCATACATGATAACTAAATCTTTTTAGAGTAGACAGAAATCTATGGACATTTGAGCTAGATAAAATAGGTTTCTAGTGCTGCAGCACAGTTAGGAGTGTGATCAAGTCTTCTTTCATTGACATTTATCAATTCATCATTGGAATGAAATAAAAGCACTAAAAATTAAAATGCACATTTCCCAAGGTAAAAGTTACTATAAGGTAAAATAGCATAAAGAGTATTATTAATTATCAATTAAAAGTATATCCAATTTTTTGGTCATGGTGGAGCAATTTCATAGCATTTGTCTCAAAAAAATTTATGCTAGAAACATATAAGTTCTAGATAGACACAAGCAATTAAAAAACACTTGTTAATTTTTAAATTAGCTCAGTGGTAGCTCAGCGGTAAAGAATGCATCTGCAAATGCAGGAAACATGAGTTTGATCCCTTTATCAGAGATCCCACATGCCATGTAGTATCTAAACTTGTGTGCCACAACTACTAAACTTGTGCTCTAGAGCCTAGTAGGAATAGCTATTGAGCCTGCCTCCCACAACTACTGAAGCCCACTTGCCCTAAAACCTTAGCTCTGGAACAAGAGAAGCCACTGCAATGAGAAGTCCATGCTCTCTACAACTGGAGAAAAGCCAGAGAAGCAGCAAAGACCCAGTACAGACCAAATTAAATAAATTATTAAAAGAAATATGTATTGAAATAAGATACAATAATTATATGAGGTAATACGGGTGCTAACTATTGCTACAACAGCAATCATATTAGAAATTTAACTATCAAATCAGCACATTTTTTATGTAGCTTACACTCGTAGGTGACATATAGTCAAACACATTTCAATGAAAATATAAATATAAAAATATTTATTGATTAAATGAAATAAACCATAAAATGTCATCTTAACTTCTCTATCATTTTTTCATCTGAGGAAACATGCAGTGATACAGGAAGAAATCCAAGCTGGTAATTAGTAGTTCAAGTCCTAACTTGATCTTTTCATGTCTCCTATAATACTTTGCTAAATATATGTGAAATAGCCTATGTGTCACTCTATCACAGTTTTTCTATGTTGTTGATTATTGTCATCTGCCATGCTCCTGTATTATAGTCGAGAATGCTTTCATAACATTAAATACACTATAAAATTCAAATTGCATACATGATAACTAAATCTTTTTAGAGTAGACAGAAATCTATGGACATTTGAGCTAGATAAAATAGGTTTCTAGTGCTGCAGCACAGTTAGGAGTGTGATCAAGTCTTCTTTCATTGACATTTATCAATTCATCATTGGAATGATACATAAAAGTAAGATAAACCATGGTGTTTTCATTACACTGGAGATTTACATGCTAATATACATATTTTTCCTTAAGAAATATCTTACTGTAATTTATTATTATTCAGAAGTATAGAGTATTCTTAAAATGGGTCACTCCATAGTTAGCATGGTTCAGATTAGCTGACAGTACAAAAGAGAAAACCATTTGGAATTTAGCCACGTTCATTTTAACCAATGGATCATATTAGATTTTTGACATGAAAAAAAATTCCAATCCTAAGTCAAGTCACTGTGCATTTAACATCTTGTTCAGCTAATAAAATTATCTTACTCTGGAATACATCTTCCTGATTTTTACATGCAAATAACAGAATTAAACCTTCTGTGTTACAGCGTGCTGCCTAGACATAAATACTGAAAATAAGCAGAAAGGATATTGAAAAAGTGTAATGACTTATATTTAATAACTAGAGACTGTATGGGGCATTCCCTTATTAAATATTTACCATCTGCTAGAAAACCAGATGGCCAAGTTGTGCTTTGATAATATGCTTCACAATAATGTATTAGCTTTGCTCTGGTATGAAAAATTTATTTTTAAAAGAAAAAGAAAAACAATCTTTTTACATCAAGATTTTAACTATTAAATTTTAATCTTTTAAAAGTAAAATTTATTATGGTCAGTTACTAGGATATTTTTTTTCCATAAAATGTCATCTTAACTTCTCTATCATTTTTTCATCTGAGGAAACATGCAGTGATACAGGAAGAAATCCAAGCTGGTAATTAGTAGTTCAAGTCCTAACTTGATCTTTTCATGTCTCCTATAATACTTTGCTAAATATATGTGAAATAGCCTATGTGTCACTCTATCACAGTTTTTCTATGTTGTTGATTATTGTCATCTGCCATGCTCCTGTATTATAGTCGAGAATGCTTTCATAACATTAAATACACTATAAAATTCAAATTGCATACATGATAACTAAATCTTTTTAGAGTAGACAGAAATCTATGGACATTTGAGCTAGATAAAATAGGTTTCTAGTGCTGCAGCACAGTTAGGAGTGTGATCAAGTCTTCTTTCATTGACATTTATCAATTCATCATTGGAATGATACATAAAAGTAAGATAAACCATGGTGTTTTCATTACACTGGAGATTTACATGCTAATATACATATTTTTCCTTAAGAAATATCTTACTGTAATTTATTATTATTCAGAAGTATAGAGTATTCTTAAAATGGGTCACTCCATAGTTAGCATGGTTCAGATTAGCTGACAGTACAAAAGAGAAAACCATTTGGAATTTAGCCACGTTCATTTTAACCAATGGATCATATTAGATTTTGACATGAAAAAAAATTCCAATCCTAAGTCAAGTCACTGTGCATTTAACATCTTGTTCAGCTAATAAAATTATCTTACTCTGGAATACATCTTCCTGATTTTTACATGCAAATAACAGAATTAAACCTTCTGTGTTACAGCGTGCTGCCTAGACATAAATACTGAAAATAAGCAGAAAGGATATTGAAAAAGTGTAATGACTTATATTTAATAACTAGAGACTGTATGGGGCATTCCCTTATTAAATATTTACCATCTGCTAGAAAACCAGATGGCCAAGTTGTGCTTTGATAATATGCTTCACAATAATGTATTAGCTTTGCTCTGGTATGAAAAATTTATTTTTAAAAGAAAAAGAAAAACAATCTTTTTACATCAAGATTTTAACTATTAAATTTTAATCTTTTAAAAGTAAAATTTATTATGGTCAGTTACTAGGATACATTTCCTTCAAAGAGCTACATATTTTTCTAAAAAGAACAACTGAGTCAAAAGGATGACAACATTAAGGTGCTTTGGACTGTCTAACAGCTTTGCTAAATAATGAGAGGGTTTCCCAGGTGGTGCACTGTTAAGGAATCCACCTGCCAATGCAGGACACACAAAGATGTGGGTTCAGTGCCTCTGTCTAGAAGATCTCTGGAGAAGGAAATGGAAACCCACTCCAGAATTCTTGCCTGGAAAATCCCATGGATAAAGGAGTCTGGCAGACTACAGTCCATGGGATCACAAAGAGTTGGACATGACTGAGTACTGAGATAATTTGTTTAATCTGTTTGAGATCCATGGAATTATGTCTATTTAACCCATTAACTCAATACAGAAAGGCCAAGAAAATTTTTGCTTTCCAGTTATCACCTGAGACTATTGAATATTAAGGATAACTAATGTGTATCAATAGTAGACATGAGTCATATGCTCTATATGATTACTATATTCACTTTGCCTGACTATAAAATTTTAACTTTTTTTCAATTTTGAAAAATAAAAAAATACCAATGCAACATTATGTTTAAGGAAATTTGAATTCTCCAACCCGATGTTGAACTTATGTGGACCAATGTATATTAAAATGCAAATGTAGTGGAATTCAGTCAGAGAATGTTAGCGTTTATGATTTACCACTAGCATGCATTAGTATAAATTTAGAGAAAAACAGCATATTTAGTAAGAGGAAATATAACATATATTATCAGCATTACACAAAAACCAAAAAACAGATGACACATTAAAAATTGTGATTAATATACAATATAAAGATATTATGTTACTTCGTGAATGCCATCCCTTTATTATACTTTTATACCTGATAGTCCTAACTCTTCCATCAGCATGTATATGGCAATGAAGTGGTATGAAACATCTATAAAATTTGATGTTGATAGTATAATTCTACATATTTAAAATTTAAGTACAAATGAAAAACAAAGGAAACAGTTTCAAATAATGTATTTAAAGTTTTGTTATGGTTATACCCTTTATGACTTGATTCTGGTGCATTTTATATCTCATGTGATTACATTATTATCATATTAGTGTTTTACATATCTTTTTATGTAGAATTTAGGAGATGTGTTGTATAATAACCAAAGCAAGACCAAACTAGCAATCCCAGTAAATTGTACACATCTCTTTAAAGACCCACAGGGAAGAGAAATAAGCAACCCCTTATGACTTAAAGACAAATCTTAGCAAAGTTCTTTTCTCTTCCAAAGCAATAGTTTATTAGAAATTAGAAATTCCCAGGATTTATTTAACTAACTTTAAGGTACAAGTATACTATTATATTAAATACAAATTAAATAAATATTATAATACATTATCAATATATGATATTTAATATATACAATATATAACAAATTATATATGTATATATAATGATGTTTGTATATCATTTATAATGATTTTAATTATACAAAAATGATGTATAGTTATATAGAAATTTGTACATATATAACTCATATAAATATACAAATTATATAGGTACAAATATACACATATATGTGAATATATACATATTTATATATATATATTTATACTTGCATGCATGTTTATAGTTGGTTAGAATTTAAAATATTTATTAAATTTTATATATGCTAAATATCAAACAATGTCCTGAATTGGATCCTGGACTAAGAAATGATATTACTGAAGATAGAACTAACATCTAAACAAAATCTACTTTTTATTGATAGTAAAATACCAAAATTAATTTATTCATTTTAACTGACATACTGTGGTTATGCAATATGCTAACCCTAGGATAAATTAGAAGAGTATTTGGAAGCTCTATATTTATTATCCTTACAACTTTTCTGTAAATCTACAGTCATTTCATTTTGAAATTTTATGCATATATATATATATAAATTTAAAAGTAAAGGAAGGGCTTCCCCTGGTGTTCCAGTGGGTAAGGACACCGCCTTGCAGTGCAAGGGGCGCCGGTTCGATCCCTGGCCTGGGAAGATCCCACAGGCCGCGGAGCGGCTGGACTGATGTGTCCAATCACCGAGCCGGAGCTCTGGGCGAAAAAAAAATTCAAATAATGTATTTAAAGTTTTGTTATGGTTATACCCTTTATGACTTGATTCTGGTGCATTTTATATCTCATGTGATTACATTATTATCATATTAGTGTTTTACATATCTTTTTATGTAGAATTTAGGAGATGTGTTGTATAATAACCAAAGCAAGACCAAACTAGCAATCCCAGTAAATTGTACACATCTCTTTAAAGACCCACAGGGAAGAGAAATAAGCAACCCCTTATGACTTAAAGACAAATCTTAGCAAAGTTCTTTTCTCTTCCAAAGCAATAGTTTATTAGAAATTAGAAATTCCCAGGATTTATTTAACTAACTTTAAGGTACAAGTATACTATTATATTAAATACAAATTAAATAAATATTATAATACATTATCAATATATGATATTTAATATATACAATATATAACAAATTATATATGTATATATAATGATGTTTGTATATCATTTATAATGATTTTAATTATACAAAAATGATGTATAGTTATATAGAAATTTGTACATATATAACTCATATAAATATACAAATTATATAGGTACAAATATACACATATATGTGAATATATACATATTTATATATATATATTTATACTTGCATGCATGTTTATAGTTGGTTAGAATTTAAAATATTTATTAAATTTTATATATGCTAAATATCAAACAATGTCCTGAATTGGATCCTGGACTAAGAAATGATATTACTGAAGATAGAACTAACATCTAAACAAAATCTACTTTTTATTGATAGTAAAATACCAAAATTAATTTATTCATTTTAACTGACATACTGTGGTTATGCAATATGCTAACCCTAGGATAAATTAGAAGAGTATTTGGAAGCTCTATATTTATTATCCTTACAACTTTTCTGTAAATCTACAGTCATTTCATTTTGAAATTTTATGCATATATATATATATAAATTTAAAAGTAAAGGAAGGGCTTCCCCTGGTGTTCCAGTGGGTAAGGACACCGCCTTGCAGTGCAAGGGGCGCCGGTTCGAGCCCTGGCCTGGGAAGATCCCACTTGCCGCGGAGCGGCTGGACTGATGTGTCCAATCACCGAGCCGGAGCTCTGGAGCGCATGCGCCCAGAGCCGGTGCTCTGCAACAGCAGATGCCACCGCGATGGGAGGCCCACAGGAGCCAAAGAACGAAGACAGATGAAAATAGAGAAATTAAAGACCAATAGAAGTGGCCCGCCCACTCCCCACCCTCCCCAACCTGACCCCTGCCCAAAGTAAATAAATAAGTAAAATCTTAAAATAAATAAATAAATAAATAAATAAAAGTAAAGGAAGAATATAGTAAGTCAACAAAAGATAGATAAGTTTAGTAGGTAAACAGTTTTTATATGTAAACTAGCAAAATAAATATTTAACAGTACACACACTAATAAGTCTAAAATGAAGAGCCAATAACAGAGTCAGAAACTGGAGTTTTCAGACACATAAATTAAGCTAAGTATGATTAATCTGTTTAAAACAATTCATAAACAGATGGAGAATACACTTAAAATTTTGTTTATAATGTATTAACAAGGACAAAAAAAAGTGTGTGTGTGTGTGGTGATTTTCAAGACTTTGGGCTTAAGGCAGTGCATGGCAATGTATTAGGTTTCTAGGCTTCTGTAGCAAACCATCAAATTGGATCGATTAAACAAGAGGATACCATCGCCTTATGTTAGGGAGCTCAGAAACTCAAAATTAAGTGCCATCAGGGTTGTTTTCCTTTGGAGGGCTTTGAGAGAATGAACTGTTTCATGCTTGTCTCCTAGCTTCCTATAGGCTCAAATATTTCTTGACTTATGGATTTTATTCTCTCTGTATCCTCATCTCGTCTCTAAGATAGAACTAACATCTAAACAAAATCTACTTTTTATTGATAGTAAAATACCAAAATTAATTTATTCATTTTAACTGACATACTGTGGTTATGCAATATGCTAACCCTAGGATAAATTAGAAGAGTATTTGGAAGCTCTATATTTATTATCCTTACAACTTTTCTGTAAATCTACAGTCATTTCATTTTGAAATTTTATGCATATATATATATATAAATTTAAAAGTAAAGGAAGGGCTTCCCCTGGTGTTCCAGTGGGTAAGGACACCGCCTTGCAGTGCAAGGGGCGCCGGTTCGAGCCCTGGCCTGGGAAGATCCCACTTGCCGCGGAGCGGCTGGACTGATGTGTCCAATCACCGAGCCGGAGCTCTGGAGCGCATGCGCCCAGAGCCGGTGCTCTGCAACAGCAGATGCCACCGCGATGGGAGGCCCACAGGAGCCAAAGAACGAAGACAGATGAAAATAGAGAAATTAAAGACCAATAGAAGTGGCCCGCCCACTCCCCACCCTCCCCAACCTGACCCCTGCCCAAAGTAAATAAATAAGTAAAATCTTAAAATAAATAAATAAATAAATAAATAAAAGTAAAGGAAGAATATAGTAAGTCAACAAAAGATAGATAAGTTTAGTAGGTAAACAGTTTTTATATGTAAACTAGCAAAATAAATATTTAACAGTACACACACTAATAAGTCTAAAATGAAGAGCCAATAACAGAGTCAGAAACTGGAGTTTTCAGACACATAAATTAAGCTAAGTATGATTAATCTGTTTAAAACAATTCATAAACAGATGGAGAATACACTTAAAATTTTGTTTATAATGTATTAACAAGGACAAAAAAAAGTGTGTGTGTGTGTGGTGATTTTCAAGACTTTGGGCTTAAGGCAGTGCATGGCAATGTATTAGGTTTCTAGGCTTCTGTAGCAAACCATCAAATTGGATCGATTAAACAAGAGGATACCATCGCCTTATGTTAGGGAGCTCAGAAACTCAAAATTAAGTGCCATCAGGGTTGTTTTCCTTTGGAGGGCTTTGAGAGAATGAACTGTTTCATGCTTGTCTCCTAGCTTCCTATAGGCTCAAATATTTCTTGACTTATGGATTTTATTCTCTCTGTATCCTCATCTCGTCTCTCTGTATGTATCTGTGTTCAAAATCACTTTTTTGCATTCATATTAAATTAGAGCCCACCTCAGTGACTTCATCTTAATTGATCCCTTCCCTATTGCCACATAAGGCCACATTCTCAGATGCTGAAGGTTAGGACTTGTTTTCGTAAGACACAATTTGACCCATTAAAAGCAGCTAAGGAGAATTATTCTAAACGACCAGAAACAAATGCCATGTGAGTGTTACAGTTGCTTTTCCAGGAAAAAACAAGAGAGGGTAACTCATATAGAATCCAGCAAGCTCCTGGATTGAGGAGATGAAACGGATGAACTAAGATGGTAAATTTCACAGGACAGAGTGTCAATGTACAGAGAGCTGCACCAAAGCAACACTGGCCACTTGGAGGAGACACATTGAACTTTCAGCTGAGTACTTGTAAGCAGGAGCCTGAGACAAAACTACAGAAGCTGGGAAACAGTCACATAAAAGACCTGATATAATAGTATCCAGTGTTCACCCAGGGTCAGAGAGAGTTCCTGTCCCCACAAAGTTGAATGGAGAACTTTAGAGTTCCTGGAGCATTGGGTCAAGTATCGATAGGGCTTTTATCTAAATAGTGGTGAAATATTAGCCTTAGCCTTAGAGTGAGCACACTTAGGCTCCACTCAAAATAAAAGCACTACTTGATATTTCCAAGTACCTTAACTGTGGGAAAGAAGAGAGATGAGAATACTTACGGGAATAAAAAGTGTCTGGAGCCAGAAAAGGTAAAATTCACAATGTCTGACATATAATTGAAAAAAAGAATGCTAGATAAGTAAAGAAGTAGGAAAATATGACCTATATTAAGTATAAATATCAATTAATCTTAAGCCAACTGCAAACTGACACATGTTAGAATTTACAGAGAAAGACATCAAAAGTTATTATAATTCTACTCTATATGTTCAAAAAATTAAGTGGAGGCATGAATGATATAGAAAATATCTAAATCAAACATTTAGAGCTAAAGATTGCACCATATAAAATGAAAAACTCATGGATGGACTTAAAGCAAATTTGTTATTACAAAAGAAAAGATTAATGAATTTGTAAAGGTACATTTAGTACTATCCAATACAAAGTAAATAGAATGAAGAATGAAGACATGTCCATAGCATTAATCAGATGAGTGTTCAAAATCACTTTTTTGCATTCATATTAAATTAGAGCCCACCTCAGTGACTTCATCTTAATTGATCCCTTCCCTATTGCCACATAAGGCCACATTCTCAGATGCTGAAGGTTAGGACTTGTTTTCGTAAGACACAATTTGACCCATTAAAAGCAGCTAAGGAGAATTATTCTAAACGACCAGAAACAAATGCCATGTGAGTGTTACAGTTGCTTTTCCAGGAAAAAACAAGAGAGGGTAACTCATATAGAATCCAGCAAGCTCCTGGATTGAGGAGATGAAACGGATGAACTAAGATGGTAAATTTCACAGGACAGAGTGTCAATGTACAGAGAGCTGCACCAAAGCAACACTGGCCACTTGGAGGAGACACATTGAACTTTCAGCTGAGTACTTGTAAGCAGGAGCCTGAGACAAAACTACAGAAGCTGGGAAACAGTCACATAAAAGACCTGATATAATAGTATCCAGTGTTCACCCAGGGTCAGAGAGAGTTCCTGTCCCCACAAAGTTGAATGGAGAACTTTAGAGTTCCTGGAGCATTGGGTCAAGTATCGATAGGGCTTTTATCTAAATAGTGGTGAAATATTAGCCTTAGCCTTAGAGTGAGCACACTTAGGCTCCACTCAAAATAAAAGCACTACTTGATATTTCCAAGTACCTTAACTGTGGGAAAGAAGAGAGATGAGAATACTTACGGGAATAAAAAGTGTCTGGAGCCAGAAAAGGTAAAATTCACAATGTCTGACATATAATTGAAAAAAAGAATGCTAGATAAGTAAAGAAGTAGGAAAATATGACCTATATTAAGTATAAATATCAATTAATCTTAAGCCAACTGCAAACTGACACATGTTAGAATTTACAGAGAAAGACATCAAAAGTTATTATAATTCTACTCTATATGTTCAAAAAATTAAGTGGAGGCATGAATGATATAGAAAATATCTAAATCAAACATTTAGAGCTAAAGATTGCACCATATAAAATGAAAAACTCATGGATGGACTTAAAGCAAATTTGTTATTACAAAAGAAAAGATTAATGAATTTGTAAAGGTACATTTAGTACTATCCAATACAAAGTAAATAGAATGAAGAATGAAGACATGTCCATAGCATTAATCAGATGAGTGTTTTCAAACAGAACTTTTACAAGTTAATAAGATAAAGACAACCCAATAGGAAAATGCAAAAGGGCTTTAGCAGACTTAAGTTTAAAAAGAATGATATCAAAATGTCACTAAGCATATAAATAATGTTTATCAAACATCAGGGCAATATGTATTACCATCACAATGCAAAAGAAAGATTTATATGAAGTTTATAAAAAAATATGAGTTAGGATGTTAGAAGTGAATTTGGCTGTAGTAACTACCAATGGCCACATTTTCTCCTTCACTTATTTATTTATTTATTTATTTTTAAGGTTTTTACAGAGTTTTCTTGTTCACAGACATGTATGTTCCCAGATCAGTCATATACATATCCCTGGTCCCCTCCCTGCTCCTAGCCCCCATCCCCCACCCCATCCTATTCCTCCAGACTGTCGCACCAAGCCCTTGTAGGAACTCCTATTCCCTTAGTTCAATGACAGTAGCTATCTTTTTCATGCATGATAGTATAGGCTTCCATGTTACTCCCTCTATGCCTCCCACCCACTACTCATTCCCCACAATGTCCATATGTCTATTCTCTGCCTGTTTTTCCATGGGTTCACTGCGTGTGTTATCGTTACCCTTTAGATTCCATACATATGTGTTAGTATACTGTACTTGTCTTTCTCTTTTTGACGTACTTCACTTTTTATGATAGGTTCTAGATCCAACCACCTCATTAGGCCTGATTCTTCTGCATTTCTTTTCACAGCTGAGTAGTACCCCATTGTATGTATGTACCATATGTATCATTCATCGATAGACATCTAGGTTGCTTCCCTGTTCTAGCTATTGTATAGAGAGCTACAATGAACATTGGTGTACAGGTGCTTCTTTCAGTTTTGATTTCATCAGGGTATAAGCCTAATAGTGGCATTACTGGGATATATAGAAAATTAAGTGGAGGCATGAATATTGTCAAATAAACATTTAGAGCTAAAGATTGCACCATATAAAATGAAAAACTCATGGATGGACTTAAAGCAAATTTGTTATTACAAAAGAAAAGATTAATGAATTTGTAAAGGTACATTTAGTACTATCCAATACAAAGTAAATAGAATGAAGAATGAAGACATGTCCATAGCATTAATCAGATGAGTGTTTTCAAACAGAACTTTTACAAGTTAATAAGATAAAGACAACCCAATAGGAAAATGCAAAAGGGCTTTAGCAGACTTAAGTTTAAAAAGAATGATATCAAAATGTCACTAAGCATATAAATAATGTTTATCAAACATCAGGGCAATATGTATTACCATCACAATGCAAAAGAAAGATTTATATGAAGTTTATAAAAAAATATGAGTTAGGATGTTAGAAGTGAATTTGGCTGTAGTAACTACCAATGGCCACATTTTCTCCTTCACTTATTTATTTATTTATTTATTTTTAAGGTTTTTACAGAGTTTTCTTGTTCACAGACATGTATGTTCCCAGATCAGTCATATACATATCCCTGGTCCCCTCCCTGCTCCTAGCCCCCATCCCCCACCCCATCCTATTCCTCCAGACTGTCGCACCAAGCCCTTGTAGGAACTCCTATTCCCTTAGTTCAATGACAGTAGCTATCTTTTTCATGCATGATAGTATAGGCTTCCATGTTACTCCCTCTATGCCTCCCACCCACTACTCATTCCCCACAATGTCCATATGTCTATTCTCTGCCTGTTTTTCCATGGGTTCACTGCGTGTGTTATCGTTACCCTTTAGATTCCATACATATGTGTTAGTATACTGTACTTGTCTTTCTCTTTTTGACGTACTTCACTTTTTATGATAGGTTCTAGATCCAACCACCTCATTAGGCCTGATTCTTCTGCATTTCTTTTCACAGCTGAGTAGTACCCCATTGTATGTATGTACCATATGTATCATTCATCGATAGACATCTAGGTTGCTTCCCTGTTCTAGCTATTGTATAGAGAGCTACAATGAACATTGGTGTACAGGTGCTTCTTTCAGTTTTGATTTCATCAGGGTATAAGCCTAATAGTGGCATTACTGGGCCGTACGGTGCTTCTATTTTTAGTTTTTTAAGGAATCTCCATACTGTCTGCCATAGTGGCTGTATCAATTTACATTCCCATCAGCAATGCAAGTGTTCCCTTTTCTCCGCACCCTCTCCAGCATTTATTGTCTGTCGATTTGTTGATGATGGCCATTCTGACTGATATGAGGTGATGTCTCATTGTAGTTTTGATTTGCATTTCTCTAATAATAAGCTAGGTTGAGCATCATTTCAGGTGCTTTTTGTCCGTCTGTATGTCCTCTTTGGTGAAATGTCTGTTTAGATCTTTTTCCCATTTTTTTCATTATTACTATTTATTTATTTATTTATTGGAGCGGGGAGTGAGTTGGGGAGGTAGGGGGGGCGGGTGTGCTACTTCTATTGGTCTTTCATTCATCTATTTTCATCCATCTTAGCTCTTTGGTCCTTGTGGGCCTCCCATTGCAGTGGCATCTCTCATTGCAATGGGTGCTCTGGGTGCATGCACTCCAGAGTTCAGGCTCAGTAATTAGACACTTCTGTCCAGCTGCTCCGTGGCATGTGGGATCTTCCCAGGCCAGGAATCGAACCGGTGCTTCTTGCACTGCAAGGCGGTGTGCTTACCCACTGGACCACCAGGGAAGCTCTTTTCCCATTTTTTGATTGGGTTTCTCCTTCACTTTTATCTTTGATGAGGTTCAACTTGTTAGGGTGGTAGGCTATTAAAGGGTTAACACAGCGGCCAGAGATTCCCCAGCACTAAATAGTCATAAGAAAGGGCCAAGTTGTTAGGGTCAACACCACGACCAGACTCCCGGCACCAAATCAGGGGGTCAGTTGCTTACCTGCTGGCGCCTGAGAGTCTCCCTAGACCTGCGATAAGGAGATAGCCTTGGCCATAAAAATTCCTCACAAAGTGTCAAGAACTTCACACCCCCAGCCCGCGGCCACCTCAAGGATAGTGGGCTCATCACTGGACTTCCCACCAAGCTTAAACAAAGAACTCATTTCTGCGCCTGCCCTGAGGGATCCCCCTCCCCTTTTCTCCTGCTCCCCTTTCCTCCCTAATAAAACCTCCTCGTCCCATCTCCAGGGCGCGATTTCCCTGGCCCATCTCTCAGACCTGTGGATCTCGCCCGGCAACTCTTCCCAAATAAACTTCTTCCCTAACAGCTTGCAGCCCGCCATGTCTTTACGATTCTTACACAACTCAGTCCCAGTTTCAGAGATGGAAATGTACCTCATTCTCAGTCAATCAATTATTCTTGCTCCCTTGCGGGGACCTTCTGCAGAAAGGGAAGGCAGCGGGATTGGCCCCGGCTGAACAGGGAGATTTCGGAAAAAGTCAAATCTTGAACTGCCCGCCCGGCAGCCCCCTGGCTCAGGCAGGGGACAATCAGACGACAGGGGTTCCATCGAAGTAGTTCCACTTTATTGAAGAAGATCCACAGCTTTTATAGGCAAGTGAAGGGGGTTTTGCATGGGACTTCCTATAGATTACACCAATCAAGCTAAAGGCCAAGCAATCATTCACGAGCGCGGAAACCAAGGGAACCAATCAGAAATTTTGACCATCAATTAACAATTTAAAAGTAAAGGAAGGGCTTCCCCTGGTGGTCCAGTGGGTAAGGACACCGCCTTGCAGTGCAGGGGGCGCCAGTTCAATCCCTGGCCTGGGAAGATCCCATGTGCTGCAGAGCGGCTGGACCGATGTGTCCAATTCCCGAGCTGGAGCTCTGGAGCGCATGTGCCCAGAGCCGGCGCTCTGCAACGACAGACGCCACCACGATGGGAGGCCCACAGGAGCCAAAGAGCAAAGACAGATGAAAATAGAGAAATGAAAGACTAATAGAAGTGGCCCGCCCACTCCCCTCCCTCCCCAACCCGACCCCTGCCCAAAATAAATAAATAAATAAATAAATAAATTTTTTTAAAATAATAAGAAGAAAATAAAGAAAAGGCCTGAGAAACTACTTAAAAAGAGAAATCCTAATGGAAAATAAAAACTATAATTTGCATACTGGTAATCAGATCAACGCAAAAACAACATTGAAAACAAAATAAACTAGATATATTCATTTTTACCTATTCAAAGTTAGTAAATAACCAATTTTTTTTTAATTGATGACATCAAATACTGACAATAGCATAGAAAACATATACACTAACTAACCTTATACATTAACATGAATTTAAATTCATAAAACCATTTTGAGAAAAAAATTCACTTCATATAGAAAGCTTTATAATCTGTATACTAAAAACTTAGCAACACACTCATGGGTTTTTACCCAAGATAAAAACTTGCACATATCTATGAAAAGATTTAAAGACAATTTATAGCAGAACACTTTCTGATAGCATAATACTGAGACCTATTCAAATGCCCAACAGTATCAGAATAGATAAATCCAATCTCCTGTTTATTCATCCCATGGAATATCAACAGTGGAGATTTCGGAAAAGTCAAATCTTGAACTGCCGCCCGGCAGCCCCCTGGCTCAGGCAGGGGACAATCAGACGACAGGGGTTCCATCGAAGTAGTTCCACTTTATTGAAGAAGATCCACAGCTTTTATAGGCAAGTGAAGGGGGTTTTGCATGGGACTTCCTATAGATTACACCAATCAAGCTAAAGGCCAAGCAATCATTCACGAGCGCGGAAACCAAGGGAACCAATCAGAAATTTTGACCATCAATTAACAATTTAAAAGTAAAGGAAGGGCTTCCCCTGGTGGTCCAGTGGGTAAGGACACCGCCTTGCAGTGCAGGGGGCGCCAGTTCAATCCCTGGCCTGGGAAGATCCCATGTGCTGCAGAGCGGCTGGACCGATGTGTCCAATTCCCGAGCTGGAGCTCTGGAGCGCATGTGCCCAGAGCCGGCGCTCTGCAACGACAGACGCCACCACGATGGGAGGCCCACAGGAGCCAAAGAGCAAAGACAGATGAAAATAGAGAAATGAAAGACTAATAGAAGTGGCCCGCCCACTCCCCTCCCTCCCCAACCCGACCCCTGCCCAAAATAAATAAATAAATAAATAAATAAATTTTTTTAAAATAATAAGAAGAAAATAAAGAAAAGGCCTGAGAAACTACTTAAAAAGAGAAATCCTAATGGAAAATAAAAACTATAATTTGCATACTGGTAATCAGATCAACGCAAAAACAACATTGAAAACAAAATAAACTAGATATATTCATTTTTACCTATTCAAAGTTAGTAAATAACCAATTTTATTTAAATTGATGACATCAAATACTGACAATAGCATAGAAAACATATACACTAACTAACCTTATACATTAACATGAATTTAAATTCATAAAACCATTTTGAGAAAAAAATTCACTTCATATAGAAAGCTTTATAATCTGTATACTAAAAACTTAGCAACACACTCATGGGTTTTTACCCAAGATAAAAACTTGCACATATCTATGAAAAGATTTAAAGACAATTTATAGCAGAACACTTTCTGATAGCATAATACTGAGACCTATTCAAATGCCCAACAGTATCAGAATAGATAAATCCAATCTCCTGTTTATTCATCCCATGGAATATCAACAGTGGAAATTTGGAAACTACAACTTGTAATAATGTAAATACATCTTAGACACATGATGCTAAGTGCAAAAAGCAAACTGTAAAAATATGCATGTAGTATAGTTCTAAAATTTTTACAGAGAACAAAAATCTGTGATGTATTACATCTATATGTAAAGTATATGATAGAACTGTGACAAAATAAAAGAAAACATTAAATATTAAGAAATCAAGATATTGCTCACCTCTTAGGTAAGAGAGGGGAATAAGATCAAAGGGTCACAAGAGCTGACAGGTTTATAGGGGATACCCGAAAAAAAAATAAACACAAAGATCTACAGGTACTTTTTCAAACTATTTTAACCTAAACATACACATTACACATTACACAATGTGTATGAATCTAGCAGTATGTAATATGAAGGCTTTTAAATGTTGTAGACCCGATAGCTAAAGAATTTCTTATAATAAAAAATGTAGAGACTTTTTATTCTTTTTTCTGTTCATCTTTATTTCACAGGAGAAGAATCTAATATATATTTGCTTATCAACTCATCACATTTCAGTTAGTAAATATAGACTAACTGAAACATTGACTTCCAAATTTAGTAGAAGGTAATCAGACATTCATTCACATGCTAATCATGGATCTTGACACTGCTTGAAGAGCTCTCTGTGGTCCCACTCCACCTTTTGATCTTCACAGAGGAGCTTCTGTGCAAGTCCTAAGATATTCATCTCACCATTAATGATGATTAAACATCTGGAAGGCAGCTAAACCTAGTTGCATTTGGGTGTTTGGTCATTGTGAATATACTCTGTGAAAATATGGCTGGAGTATCATAGTTTTTCATTCTCAGGAAAATGATTTGAGAGATATAAGATTATTCAGGCATTAGGAGTTGAAACGGAAAGCATTCATGAGGCTAGAGGATACATTGGTATGGTAATTTTAATCTGAAGTTATGAAAAAGTAGAAACAAGAGTAAAATAATCAGTACATATGAGGAATAAGAAGCTAAGAAAATAAATTACCTTTTAGGAAGATCAATTTATAGCAGAACACTTTCGATAGCATTACTGAGACCTATTCAAATGCCCAACAGTATCAAATAAACCAATCTTGTTTATTCATCCCATGGAATATCAACAGTGGAAATTTGGAAACTACAACTTGTAATAATGTAAATACATCTTAGACACATGATGCTAAGTGCAAAAGCAAACTGTAAAAATATGCATGTAGTATAGTTCTAAAATTTTTACAGAGAACAAAAATCTGTGATGTATTACATCTATATGTAAAGTATATGATAGAACTGTGACAAAATAAAAGAAAACATTAAATATTAAGAAATCAAGATATTGCTCACCTCTTAGGTAAGAGAGGGGAATAAGATCAAAGGGTCACAAGAGCTGACAGGTTTATAGGGGATACCCGAAAAAAAAATAAACACAAAGATCTACAGGTACTTTTTCAAACTATTTTAACCTAAACATACACATTACACATTACACAATGTGTATGAATCTAGCAGTATGTAATATGAAGGCTTTTAAATGTTGTAGACCCGATAGCTAAAGAATTTCTTATAATAAAAAATGTAGAGACTTTTTATTCTTTTTTCTGTTCATCTTTATTTCACAGGAGAAGAATCTAATATATATTTGCTTATCAACTCATCACATTTCAGTTAGTAAATATAGACTAACTGAAACATTGACTTCCAAATTTAGTAGAAGGTAATCAGACATTCATTCACATGCTAATCATGGATCTTGACACTGCTTGAAGAGCTCTCTGTGGTCCCACTCCACCTTTTGATCTTCACAGAGGAGCTTCTGTGCAAGTCCTAAGATATTCATCTCACCATTAATGATGATTAAACATCTGGAAGGCAGCTAAACCTAGTTGCATTTGGGTGTTTGGTCATTGTGAATATACTCTGTGAAAATATGGCTGGAGTATCATAGTTTTTCATTCTCAGGAAAATGATTTGAGAGATATAAGATTATTCAGGCATTAGGAGTTGAAACGGAAAGCATTCATGAGGCTAGAGGATACATTGGTATGGTAATTTTAATCTGAAGTTATGAAAAAGTAGAAACAAGAGTAAAATAATCAGTACATATGAGGAATAAGAAGCTAAAATAAGAGAAAATAAATTACCTTTTAGGAAGATCAAAGGAAATAGACACCTCTAGACTAAGTCGTTCATATCAGTGATGGAAAACTAAAGCTTAAGCCATATACTTTTTCTGCTAAGACCTCTGAAATGTCTTACATTCAGGTTGCTACTTCTTTTCCTGAGTTCTAAGGTTCTTTGATCTTTCCTGGCTTCTTATACATAGGTGATTTTGTAATTTATATTTCTTTTTTGGGTCAAATTTAATAATGCTAACAGTTCTGACAGCATATGCTAAAACCACTATGAATAGTATTTGTAGCATTTCTACCTAAACTATAATCTTAAATGTGAGGTAAAAGTTATCTATCATGTGAATATGGGTACATTTGTGTGTGTATGTATACACAAGCACATGCATATATATGTATGTACGCATATCTAAAATTAGCCTTAATCGGAAGTCTATATATTATTCTGACTTATTCTATTGTTGGGGGCTACTGTCAAATAAATTTAAAAAATCTACATCCTGGTATATGCAGATGATATTTCCTATCTGTTCCTAGATTTTAATAAGTTATCCACCATAATGCAAAAGGTAGTACATTTTATACTATCCATCCAAAAGCTCTTGCTTATAATGTAAGATATAACCCTCCCAGCTCTTTCAAGAAAAAATCCACCTGTGCCAAGTCCTGCATTAAGAATATGAATTATGTGACAGCAACTGTAGTTATGTTCAAGTGGATGCATATTCTGGCAAGCACTTTATATCAACCTGGATGTGCCTGACATAAGAGTAGGCATATTTATGTTCTCTTTGTTGAATATAGTTAATGTAATATTTATAGTGTGAAAGGCATGCCTTTATTCTGATGCACATTACATTTATTAATTACATGTGCATGCATAGAAAGGTGAAAAGACTGATGAATGTGTTTGATCTCTATTTGAACACACTGCTCTGTATATTTTTCTTATGGTTTTACATGGCAAAGTTTCATCTAGGTTTACCTCTAAAATCCTAAATCCTAGCTAAAGCATTTTGGCATTTTTTGAGTGATTGGAAAAATAATTTTAATCTGAAGTTATGAAAAAGTAGAAACAAGAGTAAAATAATCAGTACATATGAGGAATAAGAAGCTAAAATAAGAGAAAATAAATTACCTTTTAGGAAGATCAAAGGAAATAGACACCTCTAGACTAAGTCGTTCATATCAGTGATGGAAAACTAAAGCTTAAGCCATATACTTTTTCTGCTAAGACCTCTGAAATGTCTTACATTCAGGTTGCTACTTCTTTTCCTGAGTTCTAAGGTTCTTTGATCTTTCCTGGCTTCTTATACATAGGTGATTTTGTAATTTATATTTCTTTTTTGGGTCAAATTTAATAATGCTAACAGTTCTGACAGCATATGCTAAAACCACTATGAATAGTATTTGTAGCATTTCTACCTAAACTATAATCTTAAATGTGAGGTAAAAGTTATCTATCATGTGAATATGGGTACATTTGTGTGTGTATGTATACACAAGCACATGCATATATATGTATGTACGCATATCTAAAATTAGCCTTAATCGGAAGTCTATATATTATTCTGACTTATTCTATTGTTGGGGGCTACTGTCAAATAAATTTAAAAAATCTACATCCTGGTATATGCAGATGATATTTCCTATCTGTTCCTAGATTTTAATAAGTTATCCACCATAATGCAAAAGGTAGTACATTTTATACTATCCATCCAAAAGCTCTTGCTTATAATGTAAGATATAACCCTCCCAGCTCTTTCAAGAAAAAGTCCACCTGTGCCAAGTCCTGCATTAAGAATATGAATTATGTGACAGCAACTGTAGTTATGTTCAAGTGGATGCATATTCTGGCAAGCACTTTATATCAACCTGGATGTGCCTGACATAAGAGTAGGCATATTTATGTTCTCTTTGTTGAATATAGTTAATGTAATATTTATAGTGTGAAAGGCATGCCTTTATTCTGATGCACATTACATTTATTAATTACATGTGCATGCATAGAAAGGTGAAAAGACTGATGAATGTGTTTGATCTCTATTTGAACACACTGCTCTGTATATTTTTCTTATGGTTTTACATGGCAAAGTTTCATCTAGGTTTACCTCTAAAATCCTAAATCCTAGCTAAAGCATTTTGGCATTTTTTGAGTGATTGGAAAAAATAATTTTCAAACCATCATGCAATAAAAATTTTCCAGATTCAGATCTTATAATACTAATAGAAAGTACATTCATTTTCTCTGTTCTTACCACTGTGTATATGTGTGTGGTCTGGTATGCCCGACTCTTTGTGGTCCCATGGACTGTAGTTTGCCAGCCTCCTCTGCCCATGTAATTTTTCAGGCAAGAATACTGAAGTGGGAAGTCATTTCCTACTCCAGGGAAACTTCCTATCCAACTCTTGGATCAAACATGCATCTCTGGCATTTCCGGCATTTGCAAGTGGATTTTTTACCACTAGAGCCACCTGGGAAGGCCCATTCTTAGCGTTACTTTTATCAGTCTTTAAATCAAAAAAATTCATAGCGATCTTTAAACCAAAAATGAAGGAACAGAATAAGATTAAATGTTTAAAATCAGGTTTTAAGAACGTATGTTCTGGCCTTCCTTGGCGGTCCAGTGGGTAAAGACACTGCCTTACCGTGCAAGGGGCACCGGTTCGATCCCTGGCCTGGGAAGATCACACGTGCCATGGAGTGGCTGGACCAATGTGTCCAATTACTGGGCCAGAGCTCTGGAGCACATGCGCCCAGAGCCAGTGCTCTGCGACAACAGAGGACACCGCGATGGGAGGCCCACGCGGGCCAAAGAACAAAGAAGGATGAAAATAGGTAAATGAAAGACCAATAGAAGTGGCTCGCTGGCCCCCGTCCTTCCCCAACTCCCCTAAAAAAATTTTTTTTAAATAAAAATACTAATAATTTAAAGAAGAACATATGTTCTCCTTCCTGTATCTGCACGATATAAGAACTTATAGAATTCATAGATGCTCTGAAACTTCCATTTCATAAAGATTGCTCTTAATATATGGCCACTTTGAAACATTACTTCAGTAACAAATTTCGATTTTTTGCCTTTATATTCTTATTTTAAATATATTTTATCTTATTATACTTTATTTTATCTTATTAAATATCAAATGTAGTAAGTATAAGCAAGTTGTTAATAAAACAGGTAATTTTTGGTAAACATACATTTCAATGGTAGGTATATATGTGTGTAAGTGTGCATCTAATAAACTAGAAGTTAGGTATCTTTAGTGTACAATAGATATAGCACAAACCATTTTACAATAAAGAAAAGGGACATTGGGTAATCTGGCAAGTCTACTAGTTAGAAGTTTAGAGAGAGTCTTCTGAAACATTACTTTGTATTTTACTTAATTTAGCACAGAAAAATAGTGTTATATCTTGGTTAAGTAACAAATGATCTGAAGATCGAGAAACAATGGTTAGAAACATTCCCTCCCAAGGCGTACTGCATAAAGGCAAATGAGTACTCATCTATTAAGAAACTACTTAGCAGAATGCTGTTTAGCATTCAGTAGACAGTATTTTTTTGAGTCGCTAAAGGAGTAAATAATTTAACTAATATGGATTTTACTGGCATAAAGGAGAGATGAATCACATGCATTGCTATAATATACAATGCTAATTTTAATATTCACTGATCTAACTATCCTATAGGAAGATATATAGAAGCAGATTTAAGTGCACGTATTAACTAGTGGCATATGAGAATGGAGCTATCTCTTGGTACCAAATAAATGGGGAAAGCCATTCCATCCAGTTTACTTCAAAGAACAGCATCTATGTGGATTGTAACTCCCTTGAAGACAGGGGAAAATGGAAAGTCAGCTGAGTAAAACTACATACTGAAACAGCTTAGAAATGGTACTAAAATTTTATATAGCCTATGAAAGCAGACTCACAGCCATGGTCATGGGTAAAATTCATAGTTCAACAGGAAATAGCAAAGTCTTATCAGGAGAACTTCAAGGCTCTGTATTGAAGATCAAGAAATATTAATTGCAAATTAACAGCAATCTGAGAATAGTTAATTTCAGAAAGCTTAAAGTAGTATCTTTAACTGTTGTCCTTGCCAATTCTGTTGAAACAGTAGGAACCATGGGAAGTCCTGGGTCTGTCCAGTGGCATAGCTCATTAATCCTGTTGCCCAACACATTACCTCTAAATCACTTATGACTTCAAATATGTTATTTCTCTGTTCCTATTGAAACTTCATCTTAAATTTCTATTCATTAAGAATAATTTCTAAAACCATGGGGGAAAAAATTTAAATTGTACTTGAATATCTTTAAATTCAGAGCTTAATTTTAAGGTTTCTTTTCCTAACTCTCTATTTTCATCTGGTATAAAATAAATTCTTTTCACTTCACTTCTCCATCTCTTAACATTCTGTAACAATAGAGCAAACAGACTACCACACTTAGGTGAAGCAGTGGAATCAGAAGGTGACATGGTTGCCTGGCAACATCATCTGTGAGTAATTAAGCATCTCTTGAGAATTTCTGATTTTGGCTTTAAACTCTTGGCCTTGTTACAGATAGCTATTTGGACTAGTTGGACTCTGCCTAATGCATTAAAGATTGTAACTCTCACGATGGAGAATCAGGTAAGAATGTCTTATCACCAAAAGTTGTTTTTTGACAAGGTACACAGTTGACTACTTCTTTGCAGTCAGCTGAAGACACCCATCAGGATAAATATAGATGACTGTGATTGTCACAAATAAAAACTACATCCCCTCGAAGTAATTTACATTACAACACTGTACTTTGATTCCTAGCCATTCTTTGTCTTTCTCTAGCTTAAATCAGTGTTAAAAATATGTAGAAGAATCCAGTTCATGTGCTCTGATAGTAGGGCAAGGTATTTACACATGAATAAAGTGGGTTTTGTACAGCAAATGAATTTTAAGTTGTCAGTATTCTTCCAAATATGAAGACTTAAAAATCATGTCAAACTACAAGAAGCATATGGTATGGAATCCCATCACATTTTATAACCTCTCAATCACCATGTTCATAGGCAAATGTAGGCAAATTTTCAGAACACTCCTTTCCCCAAGGAAAAATATTTTTATCAAAGAACATCCTCAGAAATACATTATGAGAACAATGACTTTGGAATGCTCTCGGTTTACTCAAGATGTCTAACTTATCTTCATAGAAATATGTATGACTCGTGGGACATCATATTTATTAAAACACTCTAAACCATGGATTTACATAAAATTAACATAAAAATAATAACAAACTATCTCACTTAAAATGCCAATAACTTTATAGTTAAAACAATAATGAAATAAAGATTAGAATGATACAACAGCCTAATGAAAAAATATCAAAATGTGAGATAATGATACTGAAACCATTTGGGTTCCTTATGGAGTTCTGAAGAGCTCTAGTACCATAGTCCTTTATATCTCAGCACAGAAAGAATTCAGTGAGAGGCAAAATGATATATAAGAAGTGATTTATTAGAATAGGATGGTTTTAAGACTTATAAGTGGGTAGGTAAGGAGATGTAGCACCCCCAAGAACTTACTGGGCTAGAATTTTATCACCAAAGGAAAATTAGGGAGAAGGGGAAGATCTTTGTCTTTCCTGAATAGATGTTTTATTTCCAACACCAGCTCCTTCTCTCAGGTGGGGCAGATGAGTTTTCTTGTTGCTATATGATCAGTCTAGATCAACAAATTATTGTTTTTTTATTTGTGTAGAGAGCATACCCTAAGAATCATTAATTTACTGAGTTAACTGGGCAGGATGTGGACCTCATGCCACTCTCGTTTTATTGTTTGGGGGGCATGTCTTGTGCTTCTGTTGCACGGTTTTAAGGTTAAACAAACCTGCTCACTTGAGTAACCATTAATTTATAGGGGCTTTCCATATTTTTTCTCCTTACAATTCCCTAGTGGAATCGACTATTTAATTATCTACTTTGCCATTTTATTCCTTCCCTATCTATATGACTGAAAATCTAATAAAAGAAAACGAAGGAGTTTAAAATGCCTTTTTAAATAGGAAAACATATCATATTGCCAATGATAAAAACATTAATCTACAGAGAACAATTTTCCATCATTAACTTTTAGAAAATATAAATAGAATTATTAAAAAATCATGTAAAACAACTTTTTGATTTTACTATATAAAAGTACAGTCATTTATGAAAAGAGAAGCACAGTGACGTCTTAGAAGAAATAAGATATATAAGGTGAAGAGTACATTTTAGAAAGTATTAACTGTTGGTATTTGGCAACTCTCAGAAAGTTTTGCTGTCAAGGGAGGCCAAAACGGTTTTGAAAGCCACGAAATATCACTTTTAGAATAAACAGCCTGTCTCTAGGTTGCCAGTGTCTGCTAGTAAGTATGTTCCTGAGGAAACAAATAAAGCTTAATAGTAACATGATTATTTACAAGAGATTCTTGGGGATTTCTGCAGCGTGAACCTCTTGGCAGATACCCAGGGAATGCACACATTTTAAATCTTCAACAGAACTAGAAGCTAATACATCAACATGAAATCAACCACCAACAATAGTGAGAAGTACTACTCCTAAAATGATTGTTTCATTTTCTACTAATTTTGGCATGAATGCAACCTCTTATATCCCCTTCAAAATCAAAGAATTCTGATTTTAGAAGATGACAGAGAAATCTAAAGAAAAGTCACAGAATTGAGCATTCTTGTTTTCCACATTTACCTATACCTTCTAATTCTGTGATTTGGGGGGCTATTTTAAAGGTCTTAACCTGAATTGTAAAATTCACAAACAGCATTATGATATATGATTCATAAAATTTTAATCTGTATATATATATCTATCTCTGACTCATTGTTTACTCCATGTTAGATAATCAGGAAATAAATGTTATCAGCAATATTTTCACATTTTTGAACAAATTTTTATTGAGCACTTACTCCATGTTGAATACTAGGATTAAACATGGATTCGACTCCATGTTGAATGCTAGGCTCTGGAATGAAAAGGAAAGTTAAACAGATGTGTCCTCAAAACACATACTTATCTAGATTTACTGCAGATATAAAAATAAAAGTAACATTATAAATTCTGCTAATTGAATATGGAGGACAACACCATGTGTTTTGAGAAGAAATAACAAAGCTAGACATAATTTAGATTGCAGAAAAGGAAGGAATCAGAGGCACTGTCTCCAGTAAGTGGGTTCCTAATTAGTGCCCCCAAAGATGAATAGAATGCAGCACAAAGTAGGCATTCCACAGAGAGAATGATGTAAAAGAATGCTTGAGAATACGAAAGAGATGAGAGCAAGGGAAATACATATAGCAAGACGAGTGTCAGAGGTGGTGAGGAACAGCTTGTACAAGAGGGAGTGTAAGTATTTTATGGAGATTTGAAGACCTTCCTCAGCAGTGACATAACTGTAAGTCAGACTGGCTGTTTGAAGGAATTTTCTACCTTCATCTAACAGATCACATTAGGGGAATAAGATTAGAACCATGGAAGTTAGAATGTTTTACTCAAATTTCCACATTTAAAGAGCTCTAGCAAGTTCCCATGTAAGACATCATTACAATAAAAGTTGAATAATACATGTACAATTGTCATAATTCAAGCAAAGGATGATGGGATTTATATAGAATAATGTCACTAGAGATATGCAAGGAGAATACGTAGAACTGTAGAAAGGTGAATTAGCAGATTTTAGTAACTGACTAGATATTATTCATCTCTCTAACCTAATATTTAACTATAGAGAATAATGTCACTATTTGAATCTGTTGCAGCCAGGCTGTTGGCCATGCTGCTGTGGTTGTGTCTTGTCTGGAATACCCTTCGCCAGATATACTAATGGTTACCCCTTATTGCTTCCCTCAGTTCTAAGCTCAAATGACCATTTCTCTGTCTCCCTCTACAAGAACATAAACTACATGAAGGTCAAAAATACTGATGTTGCTTTTAGGTGTTGCTGCTTTTCTTTTGAAGAATTTATTTTAAGTGCCTAGAACAGTGCTTAGGTCTCACAGGCATTCATTGAATTATTGATTTGCTGTTGCTGATAGATATGCAAATGAAAGGAAAGCTTTTTTGGAAAGACACTACAGTGAAGTCCGAGTTATTAATCAAGATAAGGTTCAAGAGAGTCAGGTAGAATATAGCTGTGATTTATGTAGAAGTAGACAATAGTAGTCGGGTGATAGCTCCATTGGCATGAATAAGCATTTACTATATTGTACAGATTATACATTTTAAATTACTGAAAAGACAGCATTTTTTGGAACTAAGGAATTTCTGGTCCTTTTAATAAGTGGTTGGTTGGGTTAAATGTGTCTTAAAGATAGTATCCATTCTCTAGACTCTTCCATGCCATTTCCCATGTATATGTAATATGCTCGGTTTTTCTAAATCTGTTATAGGTGTTACTAAGATTTGCAACTCTGAAGAAGGTTCGCATAGTTTATTATGCTCTTTTAGCGTCTCTCTTTGGTACTTACTGCTTACTTGGGGTAGCCTGTTCTATGGACTAGGCAGTCTTAATTTCAAATTAGACTACTGAAGGTCCTTGTTTTGTATTTTTCTTTTAAAAGATTTATTTATTTATTTTGGGCGGGGGTTGGGTTGGGGAGGGAAGGGTGCAGGCGGGCCACTTCTATTGATCTTTCATTTACCTATTTTCATCTGTCTTTGTTCTTTGGCTCCTGTGGGCCTCCCAACGCGGTGGCATCTGTCGTTGCAGAGCGCTGGCTCTGGGCGCATGCACTCCAGAGCTCCGGCTCGGTAATTGGACACATCGGTCCAGCCGCTTCGCGGCACGTGGGATCTTCCCAGGCCAGGGATCGAACCGGCACCCCTTGCACTGCAAGGCGGTGTCCTTACCCACTGGACCACTAAGGGAAGCCCCTTGTTTTGTATTTTGACTTGAGCTATTAATTCCATCAAAATCTATATTTTTCAAAATATCCATAATTTGAATAAAAATAACTATGTATGTAATCCCATTTGAAAGCAAAAATTATATTAATGACCATTCTCTGTCTCTCTACAAGAACATAAACTACATGAAGGTCAAAAATACTGATGTTGCTTTTAGGTGTTGCTGCTTTTCTTTTGAAGAATTTATTTTAAGTGCCTAGAACAGTGCTTAGGTCTCACAGGCATTCATTGAATTATTGATTTGCTGTTGCTGATAGATATGCAAATGAAAGGAAAGCTTTTTTGGAAAGACACTACAGTGAAGTCCGAGTTATTAATCAAGATAAGGTTCAAGAGAGTCAGGTAGAATATAGCTGTGATTTATGTAGAAGTAGACAATAGTAGTCGGGTGATAGCTCCATTGGCATGAATAAGCATTTACTATATTGTACAGATTATACATTTTAAATTACTGAAAAGACAGCATTTTTTGGAACTAAGGAATTTCTGGTCCTTTTAATAAGTGGTTGGTTGGGTTAAATGTGTCTTAAAGATAGTATCCATTCTCTAGACTCTTCCATGCCATTTCCCATGTATATGTAATATGCTCGGTTTTTCTAAATCTGTTATAGGTGTTACTAAGATTTGCAACTCTGAAGAAGGTTCGCATAGTTTATTATGCTCTTTTAGCGTCTCTCTTTGGTACTTACTGCTTACTTGGGGTAGCCTGTTCTATGGACTAGGCAGTCTTAATTTCAAATTAGACTACTGAAGGTCCTTGTTTTGTATTTTTCTTTTAAAAGATTTATTTATTTATTTTGGGCGGGGGTTGGGTTGGGGAGGGAAGGGTGCAGGCGGGCCACTTCTATTGATCTTTCATTTACCTATTTTCATCTGTCTTTGTTCTTTGGCTCCTGTGGGCCTCCCAACGCGGTGGCATCTGTCGTTGCAGAGCGCTGGCTCTGGGCGCATGCACTCCAGAGCTCCGGCTCGGTAATTGGACACATCGGTCCAGCCGCTTCGCGGCACGTGGGATCTTCCCAGGCCAGGGATCGAACCGGCACCCCTTGCACTGCAAGGCGGTGTCCTTACCCACTGGACCACTAAGGGAAGCCCCTTGTTTTGTATTTTGACTTGAGCTATTAATTCCATCAAAATCTATATTTTTCAAAATATCCATAATTTGAATAAAAATAACTATGTATGTAATTCCATTTGAAAGAAAAAAAATTATATTAATGAACACACACACACACAAACTTACACTTACCCCTTGATTTAAACACGTAAAAGACCTTTTTAAGAGGGAGTCATCTAATTGACTTGATGAGTTTTATAGAAAACTGTGTTTATGTTGCAGGGAGGAAACCAACTCTGACCCTGTGATCTGGAGTTACCAACTATTTCTTCGACTTGCCTTTTGTTGCTTTTGTTTTTCCAAGCATAGCGAATGGTTGCCTCAGAGAATCCTGCCCCTCTGTCTGACACACTCATCTCATAAAGCAACACCAAGAAACATATTTTAACCATAAACACTTCAAAATATATTTATAATAGATAAGAATCAGGAAGCTGCTGCATAACACAGGAAGGTCAGCCTGGTGCTCTGTAACAGTCTAGGGTAGGGTGGAGAGCGGGTAGGACAGAAGCTCTAGAGGAAGGGGTACATGTGGCTGATTCACATTGTTGCATGGCAGAAATCAACAAAACATTGTAAAACAATTATCCTTCAATGAAAAATAAATTTGAAAACAAATAAAAAATACAGTCAAAGAATAAAATAATTTAATTTTTTTTAATAATTTACTTTCAAAAAATAATCACCATGCCGTTATCACACTTTATACAATTTGTAACATTTTTATATCATGTAAGACACAATCCTTGCTAAAATTTCCCCAAAGTCCTCTAAATTGATTTGCTTTAAAGTTTCGAATTGCATCCATGATCTTCACATTGAAACCCAGGGGACGCACTAGATTTTCTACCATTAACTCCAGTTTTGAAAGATACGACTTTTGGCTTGCTTCTTGGTGAAGAAGTGAAATTTTCTTGTCCTCATATGACACATGGGTATCATTAGCAGGCTCACCATCTCTGAGAAGGTGCTAGATTTGTTTAGGTATCACTCCACATTTCACAGTCTTGTCTGTAATAACTTGACCTACTTTCTGCACTTTAGAGCTCCATCAGGAGGTCACACCATTTCTGTGGTTCCAGAGCTACTTATTTAAACCCCTGCTACAAACTGCACAGATATAGACACACTCTTTAGAAGCTGTATAACCTTCAGCAAACCGGGAGCTGTCTAAAAATGTTAGTACAAAATGCAGAAGGGAAGAAAAGGAAATATCCAATGAATAAAGCTGGATAACTTAGGCTAGCAAATATCAAGAGTAGTTGAAACTAATTTGGTATAAACCTGTTTATGTTAGTGTAATGCTAGGCAAATAGCACAACAGAATAGAAAGTCCAGAAAGGGTCTTAAACATATATAGCCATTTAATTTAGTATGAAGATGCCTTTAAAACTCAATGGGATAAAAGGCTTTTTTTCAAAACTATAGATTATGTATCATGTATACTATTGATTATTATAATGAAATAATTATCCTTAACTTCTATGACATACACAAAAATTAAAAATTGATGATAGTCAATTGAAAAGTTAAAATTGTAAATATTCCAGGAGAAACACAGAGGAATATATCCTTATAACTTTGGGATAGGGACATTTTTTGCCAACAGGACAGAAAATTCATCAACGTTAAAGGCACATATTTTTGAACTAAACTACGCTAAGATTAGGAAACATTGTGTACCGTTTATAGTAAAAACAAAGTCATAAAATGGGACAGACTGTTTAACAAAGACCCAATAACTTATATGTAGAATTTATAAAGAACCCAAAAAACTTTAAAAAACAAATTTGTAACATTTTTTAATTTATCATGTAAGACACAATCCTTGCTAAAATTTCCCCAAAGTCCTCTAAATTGATTTGCTTTAAAGTTCGAATTGCATCCATGATCTTCACATTGAAACCCAGGGGACGCACTAGATTTTCTACCATTAACTCCAGTTTTGAAAGATACGACTTTTGGCTTGCTTCTTGGTGAAGAAGTGAAATTTTCTTGTCCTCATATGACACATGGGTATCATTAGCAGGCTCACCATCTCTGAGAAGGTGCTAGATTTGTTTAGGTATCACTCCACATTTCACAGTCTTGTCTGTAATAACTTGACCTACTTTCTGCACTTTAGAGCTCCATCAGGAGGTCACACCATTTCTGTGGTTCCAGAGCTACTTATTTAAACCCCTGCTACAAACTGCACAGATATAGACACACTCTTTAGAAGCTGTATAACCTTCAGCAAACCGGGAGCTGTCTAAAAATGTTAGTACAAAATGCAGAAGGGAAGAAAAGGAAATATCCAATGAATAAAGCTGGATAACTTAGGCTAGCAAATATCAAGAGTAGTTGAAACTAATTTGGTATAAACCTGTTTATGTTAGTGTAATGCTAGGCAAATAGCACAACAGAATAGAAAGTCCAGAAAGGGTCTTAAACATATATAGCCATTTAATTTAGTATGAAGATGCCTTTAAAACTCAATGGGATAAAAGGCTTTTTTTCAAAACTATAGATTATGTATCATGTATACTATTGATTATTATAATGAAATAATTATCCTTAACTTCTATGACATACACAAAAATTAAAAATTGATGATAGTCAATTGAAAAGTTAAAATTGTAAATATTCCAGGAGAAACACAGAGGAATATATCCTTATAACTTTGGGATAGGGACATTTTTTGCCAACAGGACAGAAAATTCATCAACGTTAAAGGCACATATTTTTGAACTAAACTACGCTAAGATTAGGAAACATTGTGTACCGTTTATAGTAAAAACAAAGTCATAAAATGGGACAGACTGTTTAACAAAGACCCAATAACTTATATGTAGAATTTATAAAGAATATCTCAGCATCAATAGTAAAAAGACAGAGAATATGAAAGAGAATATGTAAACAGACCTCAGTAGACACACTACAAAAGAACATATCAAAATGTTCAAAAGTATGAAAATATTAATACATTCAAACTGTTCACTGTAAAGATGCAAATTCACTTCACAATGTGATGCCCTTTTATGCCTATAGAAATGTTTGTTCCTTTAAAAATTCATAATATTAAGTGTACAAAGTGGTAACACAAATTTGTGTGTGTGTTCAGCCATTCAGTTATTTCTGACCTTTTGCAACCCCATGGACAATAATGGCTCACCAGGCTCTGTCCATGGGATTTTCTCGGAAAGAACACTGGTGTGGATTGTCATTTCCTGCTATTTGAAACACTTAAATTCTGATTCCCTAATGGTGAAGAATAAAGTATAATAGTATGTTCACTTTGTAAAACACTTGGTGGCATCTACCAAAGCGGAAAATATACATAATTTATAACTCAGAAACAATACACTTTGGTGTGTATCTATGTCTGTATCTATATAGAAACAAAGACAGAAAATTTTTCAGAATAGAATTACGCTTATGCAACTGAAACTTTCACAGAACCTAAATGTCTGTAAACAATAGAATACAAATTGTGGATTATTCTTACAATAGAATTCTGTACCATAATAAGAAAATAAAAGACAATAGTAACCTAATGGATAAAAGTCAAACTATTGTGAAATGATACTATTAAAAAAACATTACACAAAAATTAAAATTGATGATAGTCAATTGAAAAGTTAAAATTGTAAATATTCCAGGAGAAACACAGAGGAATATATCCTTATAACTTTGGGATAGGGACATTTTTTGCCAACAGGACAGAAAATTCATCAACGTTAAAGGCACATATTTTTGAACTAAACTACGCTAAGATTAGGAAACATTGTGTACCGTTTATAGTAAAAACAAAGTCATAAAATGGGACAGACTGTTTAACAAAGACCCAATAACTTATATGTAGAATTTATAAAGAATATCTCAGCATCAATAGTAAAAAGACAGAGAATATGAAAGAGAATATGTAAACAGACCTCAGTAGACACACTACAAAAGAACATATCAAAATGTTCAAAAGTATGAAAATATTAATACATTCAAACTGTTCACTGTAAAGATGCAAATTCACTTCACAATGTGATGCCCTTTTATGCCTATAGAAATGTTTGTTCCTTTAAAAATTCATAATATTAAGTGTACAAAGTGGTAACACAAATTTGTGTGTGTGTTCAGCCATTCAGTTATTTCTGACCTTTTGCAACCCCATGGACAATAATGGCTCACCAGGCTCTGTCCATGGGATTTTCTCGGAAAGAACACTGGTGTGGATTGTCATTTCCTGCTATTTGAAACACTTAAATTCTGATTCCCTAATGGTGAAGAATAAAGTATAATAGTATGTTCACTTTGTAAAACACTTGGTGGCATCTACCAAAGCGGAAAATATACATAATTTATAACTCAGAAACAATACACTTTGGTGTGTATCTATGTCTGTATCTATATAGAAACAAAGACAGAAAATTTTTCAGAATAGAATTACGCTTATGCAACTGAAACTTTCACAGAACCTAAATGTCTGTAAACAATAGAATACAAATTGTGGATTATTCTTACAATAGAATTCTGTACCATAATAAGAAAATAAAAGACAATAGTAACCTAATGGATAAAAGTCAAACTATTGTGAAATGATAGACATAAAATAACACATTCAATGCTGTTACAGAAAGATTTAAACCAGCAACATTAAGCAATGGTTGTAGAAGTAGGTATACCAGTGATCTTTGGGGAGGAAAACTGGGTTAGTCACCTGAAAAGAGAAATAAAGTGATTTTTCTGATATTGTTCTATTAATCTTGGTAGTACACTGGTGTGTTTTACTTTGTGGTGATAAAATCTACACCAAAGGTTTTCAATTTTATTATGTTTATTTTATATAGAAATAAAAACTTTACAATAATATTTTAAATAATTTGCCTGTTAAATTGTTTTAAATTCTGCTTATAAAATAATCTCTGAGTGGAACACATTTTTCATTAGAAAAACAAATGGTCTTTCTTTCTTGGTTTCACCAACATTCCAGGACATTTGCATATATTCTCAAAGAAATGAGAATTTTTAAATGACTAAAAAGTTTTGGAAAAATGATTTTTAAGCTATAACCCCAGATTTCCCCAGAAACATTCCCTTGAAATAAATGTTGAAAACTTGAGGACTCAAAGACTGCTTTTTACCAAAAACTCACTTTTGTTATTTGTAAATGGGCTTCTCAGCCTGTATCTCTCATTTCACTCTTTTCAGATGACATTCGAACAATGTTGTACCCTTTTCTACTTGGGGTACAGACTCATCAATTGTCTCATCTAGTGATAAACCTGTGAGTTAAACTGTCCTTTTCACTGAATCTGCCTCACATATATCCTTCTAAAATTTTTTCAAAATGAGTGTATTTAAAAACATTCTCTCTCCTTTCAAGATGTCAGACTATCAACTCAAATATTCCTGAATAGGTGAGTAAACCTACAACTTCAGTTCCTCAACATATTTATCAGCTCCATATTTCTTAGATGGTGGAACTAAGTGGTGAAATTAGTTGTTAATGTCAAACAAGATTCACATACATAAAAGCAAAATTTATATTGAAAGTTAATTTACTGTTACTCAAAGAGATGCAAGGCAGGAAATCCTAATGAAACTAGATATGTATTTTTAATAAGAAAATAAAAGACAATAGTACCTAATGGATAAAAGTCAAACTATTGTGAAATGATAGACATAAAATAACACATTCAATGCTGTTACAGAAAGATTTAAACCAGCAACATTAAGCAATGGTTGTAGAAGTAGGTATACCAGTGATCTTTGGGGAGGAAAACTGGGTTAGTCACCTGAAAAGAGAAATAAAGTGATTTTTCTGATATTGTTCTATTAATCTTGGTAGTACACTGGTGTGTTTTACTTTGTGGTGATAAAATCTACACCAAAGGTTTTCAATTTTATTATGTTTATTTTATATAGAAATAAAAACTTTACAATAATATTTTAAATAATTTGCCTGTTAAATTGTTTTAAATTCTGCTTATAAAATAATCTCTGAGTGGAACACATTTTTCATTAGAAAAACAAATGGTCTTTCTTTCTTGGTTTCACCAACATTCCAGGACATTTGCATATATTCTCAAAGAAATGAGAATTTTTAAATGACTAAAAAGTTTTGGAAAAATGATTTTTAAGCTATAACCCCAGATTTCCCCAGAAACATTCCCTTGAAATAAATGTTGAAAACTTGAGGACTCAAAGACTGCTTTTTACCAAAAACTCACTTTTGTTATTTGTA
Organism: Tragulus kanchil; assembly: GCA_022376925.1. Lineage (NCBI taxonomy): Eukaryota > Metazoa > Chordata > Mammalia > Artiodactyla > Tragulidae > Tragulus > Tragulus kanchil. The sequence continues at coordinate 12,102,073 of JAIOJX010000026.1, read as the reverse complement.
AATGGGCTTCTCAGCCTGTATCTCTCATTTCACTCTTTTCAGATGACATTCGAACAATGTTGTACCCTTTTCTACTTGGGGTACAGACTCATCAATTGTCTCATCTAGTGATAAACCTGTGAGTTAAACTGTCCTTTTCACTGAATCTGCCTCACATATATCCTTCTAAAATTTTTTCAAAATGAGTGTATTTAAAAACATTCTCTCTCCTTTCAAGATGTCAGACTATCAACTCAAATATTCCTGAATAGGTGAGTAAACCTACAACTTCAGTTCCTCAACATATTTATCAGCTCCATATTTCTTAGATGGTGGAACTAAGTGGTGAAATTAGTTGTTAATGTCAAACAAGATTCACATACATAAAAGCAAAATTTATATTGAAAGTTAATTTACTGTTACTCAAAGAGATGCAAGGCAGGAAATCCTAATGAAACTAGATATGTATTTTTAATTAAATAGGTAACTCAAATACTCACAATGTCTTAGCAGGTTTTTCGGAGGAGCATTATTTTTTTGAGCAAGTCAACATTTTACAATCTTTATTTATTTATTGGCCATACTGCACCAACAAGGGATCAAACCCATAGCCCCTCCAGAGCAAGTGCAGATTCTTCACCACTGGACCACCAGGGAAGTCCCTGTAGATGCATTCTTGCATGATTTCTGAGATTTATCTTTCATATATCATGAAGCATTTTTAGGATATATATTTATGATTATAAATTCTATCTTTATTTTAAAAATAAATATGAAGAACATAAAATTATGTAAACATAGTAAATTATTAAAATCCATTATTTATTTCTTATGGAAATAAATATTAAAATGATTATGTGTCTAATATGTAGGCATGCTACTGAAATATAACACATTTTAAATTACATTGAATATACTTTATCCAAAAATTTACTTTAAAGATCTAGAAAACGTTATAAAATGGGACATACATTATTCACTAAAATCAGACACACACATTTTTTTGTTCATGAATAAGAAACCAACATGTCTCTTAGACATTTAATCTCTCCAAAGTACACTTTTTAATATATCCAATTAAAACACACTCTGGGGAGCAAATTGGCCCACATAGCTTGATATACTATAACAACGGAAATAAACGATCTTTATTCTCTTGGGTTGTACATTTATTTCTGTGAACTTCCTTTCTTTATTCTATATACAAAAATAGGTCCAGATTTGTCAGTATTCGTTGGACTGCTCCTTGGGAATCATTGATTTGACCATAAGCCACTATCAGAGAGTCTTTTATTTCTTTCCCTAACAATATAGAATTTGCTTTATGAAGCTTATCGTAAAAAAATGATTTGTGAAAAGAAGCTAAAACATATAATACAGGCTTATGACACTGTAATCATTAGCAATTTAAGTCTCATGTCTCTAAAACCTTCAGAATTCTGTTTTCACTTGCCTTTTACAATTTTTTGTATTGTTATATATTTATAATTCGTAAGCCCAAACTTTCTGGGTTTTGTCTTATTTTTGCTGTATTTGCTTTTCTTTCTTCAAATATTATTCCTGATTTATATTTAATAATAATTTTTATAATTTTATCATAGTATATATGAATATAAAATATTTAATTGTATCTAATAAATACAAATATATTTAATAATGATTCTTATTATGGTATGGTTTTCCTACACAATGCTACCAAATGCACTTACCACATACCGAAACTTACCAGTGAAGCTCAAGCTCATGAAATTATAATAGTTTTGAGAAGTATATGAATGTTTTTAAAAGATATCTGTCAGTATATATCTAACCTATTGATGGTTATATTATCTACGCTTATATCTGTAAAAATCAATACTAGCAATAAATCAACTCACATTTAAGAAGCCTCTAATTCATGATGGTTGGATGGCATCACGGACTCAATGAACATGAGTTTGGGCAAACTCCAGGAGATGGCGAAGGAAAGGAAAGCCTGGTGTGCTGCAGTTCATGGACTCACAAAGTCTGACACAACTCAACAACTGAATAACAATAACCACCATGCTAGGCATTGTGAGCAATACACAGATGAAAACAGACACTTATGGCTCTTAGAATTTTATGATTGCATTTAGGATAAAACAAAGTAGTTTTCTTGTTTGTGCAAGCAAGTCATTTTACTCATCTTACATGTACTTTGTGTAATTTTAACTCGAAATGCATGAGAGAATGATTTATAATTTGGAATTTTTCGCCAGAAATAACTTACTGACATTTCATGCGGGGACCTTCCGCAGAAAGGAAAGGCAGCGGAATTGCCCCCGGCTGAACCGGGAGATCTCGGAAAAAGGCAAATCTTGACTGCCCGCCTCCCAGCCCCCTGGCTCAGGCAGGGGACAATCAGACGCGACAGGGGTTCCATCGAAGTAGTTCCGCTTTATTAATGAAGATCCACAGCTTTTATAGGCAAGTGAAGGGGGTTTTGCGTGGGACTTCCTATAGATTACACCAATCAAGCTAAAGGCCAAGCAATCATTCATGAGCGCGGAAGCCAGGGGAACCAATCAGAAATTTTGACCATCAATTAACAATTTAGATCACGCCCTGTCTCTTCCTGTAGGCGCCATTTTAGCTGTAAACACGTGCTTAAGCTTCTTTAAACAATGAGCTTAAGCTTCCCTTCATTCCCACGTCCCTTCCTGTAGGCGCCATCTTAGCTCCAAGCTGAAACAATGTGCTTAAGCTTCTTTTCACTCCCACATGCCTTCCTGTAGGCGCCATCTTAGCTCCAAACTGCAAACATGTGCTTAAGCTTCTTTATGCTTGCAACGGTCCTCTTTCAGTTCAGAGTCCCACAATTTCAGAGTATCTTGTGAAAAATGTTATATATTCTCTCCATGCTGAAAATATGAAAGTCTTTGCAAAGTTGTTCTGGGTCATATATATTAATTTAGAAATAGAATGGTTCACAAAAACTGGTAGCGACCCTTATTTTTGTAAATGTACTTTTTTCTGTGCACTGTCAGATAAAATGTTCTTTTTAGTCTTCAATGACAGCTGCGTGTAAGCAAGCTATTACTGCAATCAATTAGGCCAAATATCAGTCATAGCGGGCTTTAAATCATTCTGGAGCTTTTAGGAATAATCTTAGAATATGCCAATCTATTATTTAGGAATTCTCCACAATTCCGTTTTATTTTTTTGAATTCTTTATTTTAAAGGTTTTACAGAGTTTTGTTGTTAACAGACATGTATGTTCCCAGACCAGTCATATACTTATCCCTGGTCCCCACCCACCCCACCCAGTTACCTCCACCCCCCCACTCTGGACCATTACCCCATGCCATTGTGAGCACTCCTATTTCCCTTAACACAATGCCAATAGCTATCTTTTCCACACATGACAGTATAGGCTTCCATGTTATTCCCTCCATGCCTCCCCCTCCCTATTTCTTCCCCACAATGTCCCTATGTCTATGCTCTGCCTGTATTTCCATGAGTTCACTGCGTGTGTTATCACGACCATCCTACTAGATTCCATATATGTGTGTTAGTATACTGTATTTGTCTTTCTCTTTTTGACTTATTTCACTTTTTATGATAGGGTCTAGAGCCGTCTACTTCATTAGGATTGAGTCTTCTGCATTTCTTTTAACAGCTGAGTAGTATTCCATTGTATATATGTACCAAAGCTTCTGTATCCATTCATTCGTCCATGGACATCTAGGTTGCTTCCATGTTCTAGCTGTTGTATAGAGAGCTGCAATGAACATTGGGGTACAGGTGCTTCTTTCAGTTTTGATTTCATCAGGATATACGCCTAGTAGTGGGATTGCTGGGTCATAGGGTGCTTCTATTTTTAGTTTTTTAAGGAATCTCCATACTGTCTTCAATAGAGGCTGTATCAATTTACATTCCCCGCAGCAATGCAAGAGGGTTCCCTTTTCTGCGCACCCTCTCCAGCATTTATTGTCTGCAGATTTTTTGATGATGGCCTTCCTGACGGGTTTGAGGTGATATCTCATTGTCGTTTTAATTTGCATTTCTCTAAGAACAAGCGAGGTTGAGCATCGTTTCATGTGCTTTTGGGTCATCTGTATGTCCTCTTTGGAGAGGCGTCTCTTTAGATCTTTTTCCCATTTTTTGATTGGGTTGTTCGTTTTTCCTGTGCTGAGTTGTCTGAGTTGCTTGTAGATTTTGGAGATTAATTCTTTGTCTGTTGTTTCATTTGCTATGATTTTCTCCCACTCTGTGGGCTGTCTGTTCAGCTTTTTGGTGATTTCTTTTGCTGTACAAAAGCTTTGAAGTTTCATGAGGTCCCACATGTTCATTTTTCTTTTCAGTTCCACTAGTTTAGTAGATGGGTCAGAGATCTTGCTTTGATTGATGTCCTTGAGGGTTTTGCCGATCTTCTCCTCTAAGAGTTTGATGGTTTCTGGTCTTCCATTTAGGTCTTTAATCCATTTTGTGTTGATCTTTTTCAGGCAATGCCAATAGCTATCTTTTCCACACATGACAGTATAGGCTTCCATGTTATTCCTCCATGCCTCCCCCTCCCTATTTCTTCCCCACAATGTCCCTATGTCTATGCTCTGCCTGTATTTCCATGAGTTCACTGCGTGTGTTATCACGACCATCCTACTAGATTCCATATATGTGTGTTAGTATACTGTATTTGTCTTTCTCTTTTTGACTTATTTCACTTTTTATGATAGGGTCTAGAGCCGTCTACTTCATTAGGATTGAGTCTTCTGCATTTCTTTTAACAGCTGAGTAGTATTCCATTGTATATATGTACCAAAGCTTCTGTATCCATTCATTCGTCCATGGACATCTAGGTTGCTTCCATGTTCTAGCTGTTGTATAGAGAGCTGCAATGAACATTGGGGTACAGGTGCTTCTTTCAGTTTTGATTTCATCAGGATATACGCCTAGTAGTGGGATTGCTGGGTCATAGGGTGCTTCTATTTTTAGTTTTTTAAGGAATCTCCATACTGTCTTCAATAGAGGCTGTATCAATTTACATTCCCCGCAGCAATGCAAGAGGGTTCCCTTTTCTGCGCACCCTCTCCAGCATTTATTGTCTGCAGATTTTTTGATGATGGCCTTCCTGACGGGTTTGAGGTGATATCTCATTGTCGTTTTAATTTGCATTTCTCTAAGAACAAGCGAGGTTGAGCATCGTTTCATGTGCTTTTGGGTCATCTGTATGTCCTCTTTGGAGAGGCGTCTCTTTAGATCTTTTTCCCATTTTTTGATTGGGTTGTTCGTTTTTCCTGTGCTGAGTTGTCTGAGTTGCTTGTAGATTTTGGAGATTAATTCTTTGTCTGTTGTTTCATTTGCTATGATTTTCTCCCACTCTGTGGGCTGTCTGTTCAGCTTTTTGGTGATTTCTTTTGCTGTACAAAAGCTTTGAAGTTTCATGAGGTCCCACATGTTCATTTTTCTTTTCAGTTCCACTAGTTTAGTAGATGGGTCAGAGATCTTGCTTTGATTGATGTCCTTGAGGGTTTTGCCGATCTTCTCCTCTAAGAGTTTGATGGTTTCTGGTCTTCCATTTAGGTCTTTAATCCATTTTGTGTTGATCTTTGTGTGTGGAGTCAGGGAATGTTCCAACTTCATTTTTTTTTGCATGTAGCTGTCCAGTTTTCCCAGCACCACTTGTTGAAGAGGCTGTCTTTGTCCCATTTGATAGTTTCTCCTCCTTTGTCAAAAATAAGGTACTCATATGTGCGTGAGTTTATCTCTGGGTTCTCGATCTTGTTCCATTGGTCGATAGTTCTGTTTTTGTGCCAGTATCATACTGTCTTGATGACTGTTGCTTTGTAGTAGAGTCTGAAGTTAGGGAGGCTGATTCCTCCAGCTCCATTTTTCATTCTCAGGATTGCTTTGGCTATTCGAGGTCTTTTGTGTTTCCATATGAACTGTGTTATACTTTGGTCTAGTTCTGTGAAGAATGTCAGTGGTAGTTGCATAGGTATTGCACTGAATCTGTAGATGATATTTGGTAGTATGGTCATTTTCACAATATTGATTCTTCTGACCCAGGAACATGGAATATCTCTCCGTCTGTTTAAGTCTTCTTTAATTTCTTTCATGAGTGTCTTGTAATTTTCTGTGTAGAATTCCTTTATTTCTTTGGGTAGGTTTATTCCTAGATATTTGATTCTTTTGGTTGCAATGGTGAAGGGGATTGCCTCTTTGATTTCGTTTTCTGATTTTTCATTGTTTGTGTATAGGAATGCCAGTGATTTCTGTGTGTTGACTTTGTATCCTGCAACTTTGCTGAATTCATTGATTAGCTCTAGTAGCTTTGTAATAGTGTCTTGGGGTTTTCTATGTATAATATCATGTCATCTGCAAAAAGAGAGATCTTGACTTCTTCCTTTCCAATCTGAATTCATTTGATTTCTTTCTCTTCTCTTACTGCTGTTGCTAGAACTTCTAGGACTATGTTGAATAGTAGTGGTGAAAGTGGACACCTGTCTTGCTAGTTTTAGGGGTTTTCAGCTTTTTGGTGATTTCTTTTGCTGTACAAAAGCTTTGAAGTTTCATGAGGTCCCACATGTTCATTTTTCTTTTCAGTTCCACTAGTTTAGTAGATGGGTCAGAGATCTTGCTTTGATTGATGTCCTTGAGGGTTTTGCCGATCTTCTCCTCTAAGAGTTTGATGGTTTCTGGTCTTCCATTTAGGTCTTTAATCCATTTTGTGTTGATCTTTGTGTGTGGAGTCAGGGAATGTTCCAACTTCATTTTTTTTTGCATGTAGCTGTCCAGTTTTCCCAGCACCACTTGTTGAAGAGGCTGTCTTTGTCCCATTTGATAGTTTCTCCTCCTTTGTCAAAAATAAGGTACTCATATGTGCGTGAGTTTATCTCTGGGTTCTCGATCTTGTTCCATTGGTCGATAGTTCTGTTTTTGTGCCAGTATCATACTGTCTTGATGACTGTTGCTTTGTAGTAGAGTCTGAAGTTAGGGAGGCTGATTCCTCCAGCTCCATTTTTCATTCTCAGGATTGCTTTGGCTATTCGAGGTCTTTTGTGTTTCCATATGAACTGTGTTATACTTTGGTCTAGTTCTGTGAAGAATGTCAGTGGTAGTTGCATAGGTATTGCACTGAATCTGTAGATGATATTTGGTAGTATGGTCATTTTCACAATATTGATTCTTCTGACCCAGGAACATGGAATATCTCTCCGTCTGTTTAAGTCTTCTTTAATTTCTTTCATGAGTGTCTTGTAATTTTCTGTGTAGAATTCCTTTATTTCTTTGGGTAGGTTTATTCCTAGATATTTGATTCTTTTGGTTGCAATGGTGAAGGGGATTGCCTCTTTGATTTCGTTTTCTGATTTTTCATTGTTTGTGTATAGGAATGCCAGTGATTTCTGTGTGTTGACTTTGTATCCTGCAACTTTGCTGAATTCATTGATTAGCTCTAGTAGCTTTGTAATAGTGTCTTGGGGTTTTCTATGTATAATATCATGTCATCTGCAAAAAGAGAGATCTTGACTTCTTCCTTTCCAATCTGAATTCATTTGATTTCTTTCTCTTCTCTTACTGCTGTTGCTAGAACTTCTAGGACTATGTTGAATAGTAGTGGTGAAAGTGGACACCCCTGTCTTGTTCCTGATCTTAGAGGGAATGCTTTCAATTTTTCACTGTTGAGGATAATGTTCTCTGTGGGCTTCTCATAAATGGCTTTTATTATGCTGAGATAGGTTCCTTCTATGCCTATTTTCTGAAGAGTTTTAATAATAAATGGATGTTGTACTTTGTCAAAGGCTTTTTCTGCATCTATTGGCATGATCATGTGATTTTTGTCTCTCAATTCGTTGATATGGTGTATCACGTTGATTGATTTGCAGATATTGAAGAATCCTTGCATGCCTGGGATGAACCTGACTTGATCGTGATGTATGAGTTTTTTGATGTGTTGTTGAATTCCGTTTGCTAGGATTTTGCTGAGGATTTTGGCATCTAAGTTTGTCAGTGAAATTGACCTATAATTTTCCTTTTTTGTGTTGTCTTTGCCTGGTTTGGGTATCAGGGTGATGGTGGCCTCATAGAATGTGTTTGGAAGTGTTCCTTCCTGTGCAATTTTTTGGAAGAGTTTTAGAAGGACAGGCATTAGCTCTTTTTTAAATGTTTGGTAGAATTCGGCTGTGAAGCCATCTGGCCCTGGGCTTTTCTTTTTGGGTAGATTTTTGATCACAAATTCGATTTCTGAGCTTGTGATTGGGTTGTTCAAAGTTTCTGTTTCTTCCTGGTTCAGTCTTGGGAGATTAATCATCCCCAAGAAACTGACCATTTCTTCCAGGTTGTCCAGTTTGTTGCCATATAGCTGTTTGTAATAGTCTCTTAGAATCCTTTGCATTTCTGCATTATCTGTTGCAATCTCTCCTTTTTCGTTTTTGATTTTGTTGATCTGGTTCCTCTCTCTCTTTTTCTTGATGAGTCTGGCCAGTGGCTTGTCATTTTTGTTTACCTTTTCAAAGAACCAGCTTTTTGTCTTATTTATCTTTACTATACTTTCTTTCATTTCTTTCTCATTTATTTCTGCTCTGATCTTTATAATTTCTCTTCTGCTGCTGGCTTTGAGGTGTTTTTGTTCTTCTTTCTCCAATTGTTTTAAGTGGAGTGTTAGGTCATCTGCTTGATATTTTCCTAGTTTCTTGAGGTGGGATTGTATTGCTATAAATTTCCCTCTTAGAACTGCTTTTGTGGTATCCCATAGGTTTTGCACTGTCGTGTGTTCATTGTCGTTTTCTTCTAGAAATTTTTAAATTTCTCCTTTGATTTGCTTGGTAAAGAGTTGGTTTTTTAGGTATGTGTTGTTTAATCTCCATGTGTTTGTGTTTTTAGCGGTTTTTTTTCTGTGGTTGATCTCTTGTCTCATTTGCATTTTGGTCTGAGATGATGGTTGATATAATTTCAGTTTTCTTGAATTGACTGAGGTTTGATTTGTGGCCCAAGATATGGTCTATCCTGGAGAATGTTCCGTGAGCACTTGAGAAGAAAGTGTATTCTTCTGCTTCTGCTTTTGGATGGAAAATCCTAAAGATATCCATGAGGTTCATTTCTTCTAGTGTGGCATTTAAGGCTTGTGTTTCTTTATTAATTTTCTGTTTGGATGATCTGTCCATTGGTGTGAGAGGAGTGTTAAAGTCTCCTAGTATTAATTTGTTATTGTGGATTTCTTCTTTAATGTCTGTAAGTATCTGTCTTATGTATTGAGGTGCACCTGTGTTGGGTGCATAGATATTCATGACTGTTATGTCTTCCTCTTATATAGATCCCTTAATCATGATGTAGTGACCTGTCTTATCTCTTATCTCCTCTACTTTAAAGTCTATTTTGTCTGGTATGAGGATTACTATTCCAGCTTTCTTTTGATTTCCATTTGCACGGAATATAGCTGTTTGTAATAGTCTCTTAGAATCCTTTGCATTTCTGCATTATCTGTTGCAATCTCTCCTTTTTCGTTTTTGATTTTGTTGATCTGGTTCCTCTCTCTCTTTTTCTTGATGAGTCTGGCCAGTGGCTTGTCATTTTTGTTTACCTTTTCAAAGAACCAGCTTTTTGTCTTATTTATCTTTACTATACTTTCTTTCATTTCTTTCTCATTTATTTCTGCTCTGATCTTTATAATTTCTCTTCTGCTGCTGGCTTTGAGGTGTTTTTGTTCTTCTTTCTCCAATTGTTTTAAGTGGAGTGTTAGGTCATCTGCTTGATATTTTCCTAGTTTCTTGAGGTGGGATTGTATTGCTATAAATTTCCCTCTTAGAACTGCTTTTGTGGTATCCCATAGGTTTTGCACTGTCGTGTGTTCATTGTCGTTTTCTTCTAGAAATTTTTAAATTTCTCCTTTGATTTGCTTGGTAAAGAGTTGGTTTTTTAGGTATGTGTTGTTTAATCTCCATGTGTTTGTGTTTTTAGCGGTTTTTTTTCTGTGGTTGATCTCTTGTCTCATTTGCATTTTGGTCTGAGATGATGGTTGATATAATTTCAGTTTTCTTGAATTGACTGAGGTTTGATTTGTGGCCCAAGATATGGTCTATCCTGGAGAATGTTCCGTGAGCACTTGAGAAGAAAGTGTATTCTTCTGCTTCTGCTTTTGGATGGAAAATCCTAAAGATATCCATGAGGTTCATTTCTTCTAGTGTGGCATTTAAGGCTTGTGTTTCTTTATTAATTTTCTGTTTGGATGATCTGTCCATTGGTGTGAGAGGAGTGTTAAAGTCTCCTAGTATTAATTTGTTATTGTGGATTTCTTCTTTAATGTCTGTAAGTATCTGTCTTATGTATTGAGGTGCACCTGTGTTGGGTGCATAGATATTCATGACTGTTATGTCTTCCTCTTATATAGATCCCTTAATCATGATGTAGTGACCTGTCTTATCTCTTATCTCCTCTACTTTAAAGTCTATTTTGTCTGGTATGAGGATTACTATTCCAGCTTTCTTTTGATTTCCATTTGCACGGAATATCTTTTACCAGCCTCTCACTTTCAGTCTATGAGTGTCTCTAGGTCTGAAGTGGGTCTCTTGTAAACAGCATATATATGGGTCTTGCTTCTCAATCCATTCAGCCAGCCTGTGTCATTTGGTTGGAGCATTTAGTCCATTTACATTCAAAGTAATTATTGATACAAATGTTCCTATTGTCATCCTCTTAGGGGTTTGATTTGTAGGACTTCTGCTACTCTTATATTTATTGGGTATATCAGGCCCTTTAACATTTGTTGTAGGACTGGTTTTATGGTACAGAATTCTTTTAGTTTTTGCTTGTCTGTGAAGCTTTTGATTTCACCATCAATTCTGAATGAGATTCTTGCTGGGTAGAGAATTCTTGGTTGGAGGTTATTCTCTTTTATAAGTTTAAATGTGTCTTGCCATTCTCTTCTGGCCTGCAGTGTTTCTGTTGAAAGACCCGCAGTTAAACGTATGGGGTTTCCTTTATATGTTATTTGTTGTTTGCTCCTAGCTGCTTTTAGTAATCTGTCTTTATATTTAGTCTCTGTTCATTTTGTTAGAACGTGCCTTGGTGTTTTTCTTCTGCGGCTTACCCTGTATGGAACTCTTTGGGCTTCTTGGGCTTGGTTGACTATTTCCTTTCCCATGCTGGGGAAGTTTTCCACTATAACCTCTTCAAGAATTTTTTCATAGCCTTTCTTCCCCTCTTCTTCTTCTGGAACTCCTATAATTCTAATGTTGGTGCGTTTGATATTGTTCCATAAGTCTGTAATGCTATCTGAAGTTCTTTTAATTCTTTCAGTTTTGTTCTGTTCTTCAGCACTTTTTTACACCATTCTGTCTTCCAGCTCACTTATCTGTTCTTCAGCCTCTGATACTCTACTGTTGAGACCTTCTAAAGTATTTTTGAGTTCAGCAATTGAGTTGGTGGTCTCCATTTGCTTATTTTTCATTTCTTGCATGTCTCTTCTCAATGCACTAATTTCCTCTAATATTCTGTTTTCGGTGTTTTGCATCCTCATTAGTATAGCTTTTCTGAATTCTCTTTCAGATAGTTTGTCTATCTCCTCCTCTGTCATTTGAAGTGGTGTTTCTCTAGCTTGGTCCTTCATTTGTGCAGTGTTTCTCTGATGTTTCATTATTAGGTTAATTTTTGTTTCTTTGTGTGTGTCTACCTGTGTGGACTCCTTTTTCCCTCACTAGGCTTCTTGGTTGAATTCTCCCTTCCTTTGGGTTTCTGTCCTTCTAGAAGGGTTCAGTGGTTTGTGACTTGAATGGTGTTAGGTCTTGTTTACAGATGAATAATCTTTAGTGTTGTATGTTCTTTGATAGGGTGGGGTCTTGGAATCAAGGCTTCTGCTCCAAGGATCCTTGGTCTGATGATTGGTCAGGGGATGTAGGCTCTATGTCTGATTTGCTACAGTGTTCCGTGATATTAGTTCACATACTAGCATCTGAGAAACAAGAGGTGCATCCCTGATTGGTGACAGTCATAAAAGCGTGCAGATGTTTTCTAACATAGTTGTAAGATATACATACATACATAGCAATAATCACATCTAACCAGTGGGTTCCTTATAGGTTGTTTGCTCCTAGCTGCTTTTAGTAATCTGTCTTTATATTTAGTCTCTGTTCATTTTGTTAGAACGTGCCTTGGTGTTTTTCTTCTGCGGCTTACCCTGTATGGAACTCTTTGGGCTTCTTGGGCTTGGTTGACTATTTCCTTTCCCATGCTGGGGAAGTTTTCCACTATAACCTCTTCAAGAATTTTTTCATAGCCTTTCTTCCCCTCTTCTTCTTCTGGAACTCCTATAATTCTAATGTTGGTGCGTTTGATATTGTTCCATAAGTCTGTAATGCTATCTGAAGTTCTTTTAATTCTTTCAGTTTTGTTCTGTTCTTCAGCACTTTTTTACACCATTCTGTCTTCCAGCTCACTTATCTGTTCTTCAGCCTCTGATACTCTACTGTTGAGACCTTCTAAAGTATTTTTGAGTTCAGCAATTGAGTTGGTGGTCTCCATTTGCTTATTTTTCATTTCTTGCATGTCTCTTCTCAATGCACTAATTTCCTCTAATATTCTGTTTTCGGTGTTTTGCATCCTCATTAGTATAGCTTTTCTGAATTCTCTTTCAGATAGTTTGTCTATCTCCTCCTCTGTCATTTGAAGTGGTGTTTCTCTAGCTTGGTCCTTCATTTGTGCAGTGTTTCTCTGATGTTTCATTATTAGGTTAATTTTTGTTTCTTTGTGTGTGTCTACCTGTGTGGACTCCTTTTTCCCTCACTAGGCTTCTTGGTTGAATTCTCCCTTCCTTTGGGTTTCTGTCCTTCTAGAAGGGTTCAGTGGTTTGTGACTTGAATGGTGTTAGGTCTTGTTTACAGATGAATAATCTTTAGTGTTGTATGTTCTTTGATAGGGTGGGGTCTTGGAATCAAGGCTTCTGCTCCAAGGATCCTTGGTCTGATGATTGGTCAGGGGATGTAGGCTCTATGTCTGATTTGCTACAGTGTTCCGTGATATTAGTTCACATACTAGCATCTGAGAAACAAGAGGTGCATCCCTGATTGGTGACAGTCATAAAAGCGTGCAGATGTTTTCTAACATAGTTGTAAGATATACATACATACATAGCAATAATCACATCTAACCAGTCTTACCGAGATAAAGCATAGGAAATTTTTTTGGCAAACTATGCAATCAAAGATGATACTTGCCCATTAAGTTCTGAATTAATTAAAACAGTGCCTGGAAAAATAGATCCTGGCCAAGGTCCTGGCTTGGACTATTTCATTCAAAGCAATTTTTAACTAAGACATGTATTGGGGGTGAGGAGGAGGAGAGTGTATAGGTAATGAGAAGGAATAGATTCATCTTGGAAGGATTTTATAGGGTTATGTAGCCAAGATTAGTGCGTTGTATTTTTTAGTGCAACTGGAGGAGAATAGTGGAGACAGGAAGGTAGGAAGTATTTATTAAGAGGATAGTGGTAGATGGGAGAATGTTTTACATTTAGAACATAGAAGGAGGAAGCAGGGGCAAAGAGGAGAGAAAATTAGAAGTTTCCAAGAATTAAAATTTTTTAAAAATTTAAAAGTTAAAAATCAAAAAAAATAAAATTAAAAATTAAAAAGGGAAGAAAATCTTAATAAGAAAAGACAAAAAAAAAACCCAAACAGACGAACAACCCAAACCTGACCAATCAATCAAATAAACAAAACCGTCAACAACAACAACAAAAAAACAAAACCGTCCACAACAAATAAACAAACAAAAAAAGCTAAATACTGTCCCTGGTTTTCATCCTCTCATCTGTCTGGTGGAAGCCAATCTGCTCTCGATGGTGTTGTCTTGGTGATGTAGCCTTTCCCTTACAGCACTGGTTGCTATGGTTTCTGTTTTCATTTTCAGCAAGACAAAGGCTTTGGTGCAAGCTCAGGTTCTGGCCGGAGCAGCAGCTGATCCCAGTTCGTCGGGCGGGTAGCCGCAGCGCGCACAGTCCCATGTTGGAGGGGGGCGCCCTGGCTCTACCGCGCACCCACCAGTAGCCTCCAATACCTGCTATTCTCCCGGCTTCCTCCTCTGCGGATGTAGCTATGGGGGTGCACGGACTCCTCCGCCACTGGCATGCACGCACTGCAAGTTACGCGTCAAGTCCCAAAGGCAGGCACGAGCTTTCCTGTCTGAGGTCCCTGGTCAGCAATCCGTGGGCGACTTCCCTCTCCGTTCAGCAAGCCCCACTAGGAGTGTTTGAACCTGCCAGGCAGAAAGGTTTAAAAGCGTGCAGATGTTTTCTAACATAGTTGTAAGATATACATACATACATAGCAATAATCACATCTAACCAGTCTTACCGAGATAAAGCATAGGAAATTTTTTTGGCAAACTATGCAATCAAAGATGATACTTGCCCATTAAGTTCTGAATTAATTAAAACAGTGCCTGGAAAAATAGATCCTGGCCAAGGTCCTGGCTTGGACTATTTCATTCAAAGCAATTTTTAACTAAGACATGTATTGGGGGTGAGGAGGAGGAGAGTGTATAGGTAATGAGAAGGAATAGATTCATCTTGGAAGGATTTTATAGGGTTATGTAGCCAAGATTAGTGCGTTGTATTTTTTAGTGCAACTGGAGGAGAATAGTGGAGACAGGAAGGTAGGAAGTATTTATTAAGAGGATAGTGGTAGATGGGAGAATGTTTTACATTTAGAACATAGAAGGAGGAAGCAGGGGCAAAGAGGAGAGAAAATTAGAAGTTTCAAAGAATTAAAATTTTTTAAAAATTTAAAAGTTAAAAATCAAAAAAAATAAAATTAAAAATTAAAAAGGGAAGAAAATCTTAATAAGAAAAGACAAAAAAAAAACCCAAACAGACGAACAACCCAAACCTGACCAATCAATCAAATAAACAAAACCGTCAACAACAACAACAAAAAAACAAAACCGTCCACAACAAATAAACAAACAAAAAAAGCTAAATACTGTCCCTGGTTTTCATCCTCTCATCTGTCTGGTGGAAGCCAATCTGCTCTCGATGGTGTTGTCTTGGTGATGTAGCCTTTCCCTTACAGCACTGGTTGCTATGGTTTCTGTTTTCATTTTCAGCAAGACAAAGGCTTTGGTGCAAGCTCAGGTTCTGGCCGGAGCAGCAGCTGATCCCAGTTCGTCGGGCGGGTAGCCGCAGCGCGCACAGTCCCATGTTGGAGGGGGGCGCCCTGGCTCTACCGCGCACCCACCAGTAGCCTCCAATACCTGCTATTCTCCCGGCTTCCTCCTCTGCGGATGTAGCTATGGGGGTGCACGGACTCCTCCGCCACTGGCATGCACGCACTGCAAGTTACGCGTCCAAGTCCCAAAGGCAGGCACGAGCTTTCCTGTCTGGCTGGACCTAGGTCCCTGGTCAGCAATCCGTGGGCGACTTCCCCTCTCCGTTCAGCAAGCCCCCCACTAGGAGTGTTTGAACTTACCTGGTGCCAGGCAGAAAGTTGCGATTTTCCCCTGGCCAAGTGGCGCGATTTTTGCGGTGGGCACTCCGTGTTCGGCTCTATGCAGGTCCCTAGGCAGCTCCCTGCGGGGAACTTCCTAATTGTGTTATGCCCGGCCCGCTCCAATATCTTATCTTCGCAGTGTCTTAATTTCTGCCGGCGATCCAGCCGGATTCTTGATATTTTCGCGCTGAGAACTGCCCTCTCTCCTCCGACGCTCCACTCAGGCCCCTTTTAGGGCACTTGCCAGCGCACTCTCTGTTGGTCCAGTCCTGCGTGGGGGTTAGGGTAGAGGGTTCTCAGAACAGTAGCTCCGGGAAAGTTCTGGCTGTTCAGTCTTCAACCCTCAGGGACCTAAGGAGTTCTTCTGTCGTCTAGCGGCTGGTTTGTTGGTGGTGTTTCATTTCTTGATTAGTTCTGGTGAGTCTGTTGGGGAGCTGATGAAATCTTCCCCTCATTCCTCCGCCATCTTGACCCCCTCTCTACAATTTGATTTTTAATGATAGAAATTCAATAGTGTCTTCCTCTAGGAATTAAATATACTACATACCTCTCAGAACCTTTTTTCCTACGTATACAATTTGAGTATTATTAATTTTATTAACTCAAAGTTAACAGTTTTTAAAACACAGAGTCCCTACAGTGTCCTCTACAATTCACTCCAACCATAAGAAAAAGAAATAAAGTCCAGAAATAAATGCCCAGGTGGCCTTTGTGCACACTCAAACAAACAAAAAAAATATTTTCTAGTGAGCATTTTCTACTCTCCCACATAACTCCAATCTACTTGCTCTTGTGTCTCCCACTGAGCACGTAGCTCTCACACTAGTATGGTTCCTTTTGATCACTGCAACAGTCTCTTTCTAAACAACATTATGATTCACTCATTTACTCTTCCCTCTCTCTTTTTTCCCTCTCCCCTCCCACTTCTCTTCCCTTTTCCTCTCTTTCTTGTTTCCCAGTCATTAGTCTTCTACCACAGATGAAAACTCCACTGTAGTCTCTTAAAGGATAGTCAGATCTCCTGTTCTTGGCTACTGCTATGTCACTGTCTATTGATAATAGTGGTATCATAGTGTCCAGGCCGCATGGTAGTTTTCAGAAAAACAAGAAAGTGCATCTTTGCTTTTTTTATTCCTTAGGCAGTTCCAATATAGATATTTTGTGATTAAGGGTTTATAATTTGTGTGTGTGTGTGTGTTTTAAGGTTTTGCTTACATATATACCTATATCACAGAATATTTTTGTTGAATTACTGTTGTACTCATAGGCCTCAGGTTTTTATTTCCCAAAGTATGTTCTTTCTTAGGAAGCAACACATTTGCAGTCACTTCAACTTTTTACCCTAAAGCCTAGATATGCCTAAATCCTACTATTGCACATAACTGACTCAATATTTAATTTCTTCCTACACACATAACTTTTTGGAAGGGGGACATATTAAAATATATCAGTGTCAAATAGAAAATATGCTTAGGTATATTTCTTTAGAAATTTATTTGATTGGAATTTACCAACTGGTAGTTATCATTTTCTAAACAGTTTTCAATCCTTTTGTTATTTATTGCATAAATACAGAATAGAATATCCCTAAATTATATTATAATCAATATCAAAGTGTCTTAATATCTTCATTATCATCTCAAGTAGATGTTCAGTTTCAATTTGAAGTTTACTAAAAATCACATTAGTGATATTCTTAGAATCTAAGTAGGTCAGCTCTCCCTTGAGCTGGCCCGCTGTGAAGCCCACTGTTCTCACAGTGTCTCCCATTTTCCTCCCTTAAGCTGGCCCACTGAATTGGCAGTGACTCTTCCTTGCCCCACTCTAATAAACTTTAATTTCCTCTCAAAAAAAAAAAAAAAGAAAAGTAAAATTTGCTTTTGTCTCAGTAATATGAATTCTAATAGAAATAACATAGCATATAGTCACTAGAAAATTATTAAGGATACTCAGAAGCTTCAGAAAAAACCTAAAATTCCTTAAATATAAATTGTAATAACTAATGAAGATTAGTATATATGAGTTGCATTTAAACAATGACACTTTAATTTTTATATTATATTTCAAATATTTGTTAGCCTGCTTATATCTCAAGACAAAGAAATCATTCTAAACTCTTGTTTTTCACCCACAATGGGATATCATGTTACAAAGTCCTAAATTTTTTTTATTAAAAAAATACTATGGAGTTTTATAACACAATTATTTTACTTAAAGTTTCTTACTAGTGAATATTGTAACCATCTCAAAAAGCTTTTTCAGTTTCCACTTGAGCCTTTAATAGGAACAAAAACAAAAAAAAGGGAAATGCAACAAAAACAAAACACTTCAACTACAGCAGTATAATTCACGTAAACTCTCAGAAAGAATATTAATAAAAATCTCCCCGGCAAAAATAATTGGTTTTATAAATGTTTATGGCACTTGTTACCTAAGAGTTGATACAAAATGGTCTTGTGCCTTAATTAATATAAAAATATGGCTATTTGTGTTGATGTTTTCATCATTTCTCTTTTCAGTTGTTTTAAATTGATGTTCTTATGCAGAATGTCTAAGGACAACAACTAACAACAAGTAAAGTGAAATGAAAACATGAGTGTGAAGAAAGAAACATAGACATATAAGTGCGTTAAGAAGATTATGCAGGAATAAAGGGAACATTTAGAGACAATAGAGAACTCATGGCATTCATTGCACATTTATGCTTTGTTAAATGGCAGTTCTGAAAAGGATTTTGAAATAAATTCTTGTATCAACTTTGAATTAAGGTTTATATTATTCTTTTTTTTTCCCCAAGGTACTTGAAAAATGAATCTTTCCTTAATATTAATCCAGACTGTTTTGAATAACTGCTAAATTGACAGGTATTACATTTTGGCTTTTATAATGTGCTTTTCCTGGAACATTTGTTTAATGTATTTACAGTATTCCATTATTTCTTTTTCCCATTGGCTAACCTAGTATAATAAACCTAATTTATCCTAATCCTAATTGTGTTTGAATGTTTCAGGACTATATCACTTTCTTTTAAAACCACACGTGTTTATTATAAGAAGGCACTCTTTGCCTTTTGCATTCAAAGGAAGAAAACATTTACTCTACCAAACTTTACACTCTGGACACTTACCAGGTTGTTTGGGTGCAAAATATCAGTTGTTTTTTGAAATCGAATAAAAAATAATGTATATTAAATCTTTCAATACGATGATATTTTCTTTTTTAAGTTTTCTCTCTACAATAGCCTAAAAGAGCATTTGAACAAAGATCAAAATATGTCTGCTTTAAATGTGACTGCTTGAAATAATTTCATAATTTTCTCACATCTCTGGTTGCACGCGATGATGTTGATGCTTCTGTTTCATTGTCAGGGTATAGACTGATCCTTTTTAAGAACTAGCTGGTAATAGAATTTTTTTTAAAAAAAGAATAATTTAAATGATATATTTCTATCAATACAAATATGGTGTGTTTGTGTATGTGTGTGTGCATATATGTATATTCATGTGTATAGGTTATTTTATATAGAATAAAATACATTTATATAGGAATGTATACTGATATGAATTTTAATGTATGAATTAATGATTATTAAAGTTAATTTTCAAATATGTCAAATAATTTTCCAAAGTAAATAAACACAAAATTTATTAAAAGAAATCATTGAAATAGTACAGAAAGTCTTAAGTCTAATTGCTGTCTACCTGCCAATAATTAAAAATCCATAGCTTTGTTGCATGTTTTTCTTCTGAGTATCAGGAATATATAATCAACTGTTACCAGCTATACTGCATAAACCTCAAAATAAATTTGTAAGAAACCCTTGTATGCATTGACACATTTTTTACTTTATTAAACCTACCCTCTGTTTACTTTTTATAATAACCTTTAACAACTTTAACTAGTTCTCGAGGGATAATCTCATTATTTTGTGCATCTCAAACTGCTGACCTAGTCAGTCATTCCTTAGTTCACAGTGATTAGTCCAGGAGATACACACCTGGTTTAAATAGATCAAATTAGTTTCTTTCCAAAAAATTTCTTTTAATTTGACTCTCTTCCTTTTTCATCATGATCTCTACATTGAAGATAGCCATATTTCACTTGTGTTTGAATTTGGACTACATTCTTTTAAAACCACACGTGTTTATTATAAGAAGGCACTCTTTGCCTTTTGCATTCAAAGGAAGAAAACATTTACTCTACCAAACTTTACACTCTGGACACTTACCAGGTTGTTTGGGTGCAAAATATCAGTTGTTTTTTGAAATCGAATAAAAAATAATGTATATTAAATCTTTCAATACGATGATATTTTCTTTTTTAAGTTTTCTCTCTACAATAGCCTAAAAGAGCATTTGAACAAAGATCAAAATATGTCTGCTTTAAATGTGACTGCTTGAAATAATTTCATAATTTTCTCACATCTCTGGTTGCACGCGATGATGTTGATGCTTCTGTTTCATTGTCAGGGTATAGACTGATCCTTTTTAAGAACTAGCTGGTAATAGAATTTTTTTTAAAAAAAGAATAATTTAAATGATATATTTCTATCAATACAAATATGGTGTGTTTGTGTATGTGTGTGTGCATATATGTATATTCATGTGTATAGGTTATTTTATATAGAATAAAATACATTTATATAGGAATGTATACTGATATGAATTTTAATGTATGAATTAATGATTATTAAAGTTAATTTTCAAATATGTCAAATAATTTTCCAAAGTAAATAAACACAAAATTTATTAAAAGAAATCATTGAAATAGTACAGAAAGTCTTAAGTCTAATTGCTGTCTACCTGCCAATAATTAAAAATCCATAGCTTTGTTGCATGTTTTTCTTCTGAGTATCAGGAATATATAATCAACTGTTACCAGCTATACTGCATAAACCTCAAAATAAATTTGTAAGAAACCCTTGTATGCATTGACACATTTTTTACTTTATTAAACCTACCCTCTGTTTACTTTTTATAATAACCTTTAACAACTTTAACTAGTTCTCGAGGGATAATCTCATTATTTTGTGCATCTCAAACTGCTGACCTAGTCAGTCATTCCTTAGTTCACAGTGATTAGTCCAGGAGATACACACCTGGTTTAAATAGATCAAATTAGTTTCTTTCCAAAAAATTTCTTTTAATTTGACTCTCTTCCTTTTTCATCATGATCTCTACATTGAAGATAGCCATATTTTCACTTGTTCTCAGAAATCATTTAAGAATTAAAGCATGTGAAAGAAATAAAATTCAAAATATGTAGAAGAAATAACAGAAAGATGTTGTTTCTAACAATAATCATAGTCTGATAAAGTCTTTGATCATACTAGATACATGGACCACTGATTATGCTCCTTGAGTTTCTATCTCTTACAACTGAGAAAATCCTGTCTTTACTACTTATCATTATCCACAAATGTATTCCTCCTCCTTCATTACTAGTGGGATGTGATATGGCATCCTTGTTTCTCTACTAACAATTGATTTGACCTGGGACAGATTCTCTGTGTGTAAGGTATTTCAGCTATAAAAGGAAAATGCATAATTTACATTGTAGTATTGTTTTGAGAATAAAATTAGTATATTGCATGTACTTTAAAAGCGATTAGTTATCCATTACCTTAACTAAGAATCACTTTTGATTTTTCTTGGTCATTATTTATTTTTGTATCATCCTGCTTATATCTTTTTATAAGGTATAAAAAGATCCACTCTTTCTTTAGACTTACTGATGCCATTTTAAGTGTATTTTGTTAGTATATTTTGGAGGTAACAAGAAACCCCAAATTTCAGTTGTCTCCAACATAAACATGTCCCTTACTCTCAGGTTAGATGCCAGCAACTGCTGGCTTACATCTTTTTTTTTTTTTTAAAGATTTATTTATTTATTTATTTTTGGGCGGGAGTCAGGTTGGGGAGGGAGGGGGCAGGCGGGCCACTTCTATTGGTCTTTCATTTTCTCTATTTTCATCCGTCTTTGTTCTTTGGCCCATGTGAGTCTCCCATCACGGTGGCATCTGTCGTCGCAGAGCGCTGGCTCTGGGCGCATGCACTCCAGAGCTCTGGCTCGGTAATTGGACACATCGGTCCAGCTGCTCCGCGGCACGTGGGATCTTCCCAGGCCAGGGATCGAACTGGCGCCCCTTGCCCTGCAACGCAGTGTCCTTACCCACTGGACCACCAGGGGAAGCCCCCTGGCTTACGTCTTACAGCTGCTGCTGCATATATCTCCATATTCTGATAACCCAGGTTGAAAACACAGCCGGGGTCTCAGTGCTCTTTGGGACTTACTTTTATTATTGCAGAAGAAGATGGGTGAGTAAAAAGAAAATATACCCATTGACTCTTAAAACATTTCCATGAAATTGATACTCTGTTACTTCATTTACAGTTCATGAGTCCAAGCAGGGCACATTGCCAAGCCAGTCAGCGGGCCAGGGAAATATATGTAGATTAGAAGGAATCACTACAAGTCACATGGGGAGTAGATGTGCTATTTTCCTAGAGTGAAGAAAAGGCAATCACATCCACGCTTTAACTCTAACTTTAAATTTACCGACCTTCATGATGTCAATAGATACATGGACCACTGATTATGCTCCTTGAGTTTCTATCTCTTACAACTGAGAAAATTGTCTTACTAATTTGTATTCCTCCTCCTTCATTACTAGTGGGATGTGATATGGCATCCTTGTTTCTCTACTAACAATTGATTTGACCTGGGACAGATTCTCTGTGTGTAAGGTATTTCAGCTATAAAAGGAAAATGCATAATTTACATTGTAGTATTGTTTTGAGAATAAAATTAGTATATTGCATGTACTTTAAAAGCGATTAGTTATCCATTACCTTAACTAAGAATCACTTTTGATTTTTCTTGGTCATTATTTATTTTTGTATCATCCTGCTTATATCTTTTTATAAGGTATAAAAAGATCCACTCTTTCTTTAGACTTACTGATGCCATTTTAAGTGTATTTTGTTAGTATATTTTGGAGGTAACAAGAAACCCCAAATTTCAGTTGTCTCCAACATAAACATGTCCCTTACTCTCAGGTTAGATGCCAGCAACTGCTGGCTTACATCTTTTTTTTTTTTTTAAAGATTTATTTATTTATTTATTTTTGGGCGGGAGTCAGGTTGGGGAGGGAGGGGGCAGGCGGGCCACTTCTATTGGTCTTTCATTTTCTCTATTTTCATCCGTCTTTGTTCTTTGGCCCATGTGAGTCTCCCATCACGGTGGCGTCTGTCGTTGCAGAGCGCTGGCTCTGGGCGCATGCACTCCAGAGCTCTGGCTTGGTAATGGGACACATTGGTCCAGCCGCTCCATGGCACGTGGGATCTTCCCAGGCCAGGGATCGAACTGGCGCCCCTTGCCCTGCAACGCAGTGTCCTTACCCACTGGACCACCAGGGGAAGCCCCCTGGCTTACGTCTTACAGCTGCTGCTGCATATATCTCCATATTCTGATAACCCAGGTTGAAAACACAGCCGGGGTCTCAGTGCTCTTTGGGACTTACTTTTATTATTGCAGAAGAAGATGGGTGAGTAAAAAGAAAATATACCCATTGACTCTTAAAACATTTCCATGAAATTGATACTCTGTTACTTCATTTACAGTTCATGAGTCCAAGCAGGGCACATTGCCAAGCCAGTCAGCGGGCCAGGGAAATATATGTAGATTAGAAGGAATCACTACAAGTCACATGGGGAGTAGATGTGCTATTTTCCTAGAGTGAAGAAAAGGCAATCACATCCACGCTTTATTCAAGTCTCATCTAACTTATGGTTAATAACCTTTTTACCGACCTTCATTGAATCCTGTCAAAAAAGAAAAGAAAATATCTTTCTAAAATACACATCTTTTCATACCACTCTCTTTCTTAACATCTTACCCTGGTTCTCCTTCACCTTGAGAATAAAATTCAAACTTTTTTGTGAACCACCAAAACCCCAGGTACCTACTTTTACCTGTTGATAATGCCTTGTATTTTAGATTCTGTTCCCTAAGCACTTCTCATTCATCTCCATACTGAAACGGTTTTACCTTGATTTGAGACTTAAACCCAGGGCCCAGATTTTGAGTCCTGCTTAAGACTTGAACCCATGTGGCTGGAGCTTGAATTCCAGTCAAAACCCTGTTTGGGACTCAAACCCACAATCCCTGGCTTAGGACTTGAACCCAGCCAGAACTCTGTTTGGGACTTGAACCCACGCTGCTGGGACTGGAACCCAACCAAAACCCTGTTTGGGACTTGAACCCACATGACTGGGGCCTGAACCTAGCCAAAACCAGTTTGGGACTCAAACCTTCGTGGCTAAGGCTCAACCACAGCCAAAACCCTGCTTGGAGTAGTCAGGACTCAATCCCAGCCAAAACCCTGTCTGGGACTCGAACCCGCGCAGCCAGGACTTAATCCAAGGTCTGGACCCACTGAGACTCAGGTTCTTCGTGCCTCAAAGCAGAAAGAATTCAGCGAGAAGCAGGGTGACAGACAAGAAAAGGATTTATTGGAGTAAGGTACCTGAAAGCGGTGCAAACGGGCAGGCGGGAAAGTTCTGCTCTGCTGCTCCTCCCCCTGACTGAATGGGCAGCAATATACAGGATGGTAGAAGACTGCCCCCTCAAGTAGATACAGGTGCAAGACATACATCGTTAATTCCTTTCCCACCAGCTCCTTATTCATCAGCTAGCCATGCCCAGTCAAGCCTGCTTTACTAAACAAAGAGCAGCTCTCCTGAGTTATCATCAACTCACTGGCTTCCCAACCTTTCCCAGGATTCACCCTTCTACCTATTGTCCCCCACTAGGACTCTACCTGGTCTACTCTATCCCTATCAATACCATTGCATGTGTTTTTCCCTCTGCCTGAAATACCATCTTTTCCTGTCTACTCCTTGTTTGTTTTAAAG
Source organism: Tragulus kanchil (assembly GCA_022376925.1). Classification (NCBI taxonomy): domain Eukaryota; kingdom Metazoa; phylum Chordata; class Mammalia; order Artiodactyla; family Tragulidae; genus Tragulus; species Tragulus kanchil. The sequence goes on along the minus strand of JAIOJX010000026.1, from coordinate 12,077,739 downwards.
TGGGGATAAGGTAGGAAAGCCTAAAAACCAAAACAAATCTACTTCATGTATCTTTGCTGATTATCTTTTTATCATTCAAACACAATTCTAAGCATTTCTACAATTAAATCTTTCTCCCTTAGCAAGCAAGTCCACAGACTCTACCAGTAAAACTATTGTGTAAATGTTTACATTGATGAAGATTTAGCACTAAGCTTAGCCAACAAAAAAATAGATTCCAATTTGGACCCCACAAAACAATCTTGTCATTTTCATGGTATTATGTTGCCAGCTTGGATTGGAAATCTATTCTTAGTCCTCCCAAATTTAACTTGTCATCTTCCCTATAAACAGCTTGGGAAATGAAGTAAATAATAGCTTTTGATTTTTGATATGCCATTTGAAGAATGAGCTTCCAATTTACTCTAAAACTGCCCATGGTCTAACTGAAACTTTCTAAATATGTAATACTCTCTTTCTACAATAATTTCCTGTTTTATTAATTTTCTACATTTGCTACTTAGTTTTGCCCGGTTAACCCTTATTCTTATTATGAATTTACATTAAAAAGAACCTACATTTACTAACTTGAAAGCATAGTTTTAATCACTGTTAGATATCCATACTTAATTGATGTGGAAACTGACTTAAAGGTATATTAATTAATTTGCCCCAAACTACACAATCAATAATCTTTGGGAAGATAGCACTAATATCTAACAAGAAAAATTAAGTATTCCCTTTTTCTCTGCTTTTCTTTCAGACCAAGTAACCACTAGGATAAAAGAGTGATAGACTAAAAGAGGCTATGTCACTGATTTTTGCCATAAATAAAACCTAAGTTGGAGGACAAGGCTTATGTTTACAGTCAAGTATAGACATACTCATAATAAACACCAGCGTTAGGCAGTGATGCAGCAAGGCAGATCTCAACATTGAAGCTTTAATCCATTTAAATTGATGTCAGGAATGAGGAGATGGCTTGCTCACTTCAAATAAATTACTGCCATGTGAAAGCAGATGTAACCAAACTATACATTCTCACTGTATCATTTAAAATTTTCTAAAATGGTTTCTGCCCCTCAAGTACGGCAAGACATACATCGTTAATTCCTTTCCCACCAGCTCCTTATTCATCAGCTAGCCATGCCCAGTCAAGCCTGCTTTACTAAACAAAGAGCAGCTCTCCTGAGTTATCATCAACTCACTGGCTTCCCAACCTTTCCCAGGATTCACCCTTCTACCTATTGTCCCCCACTAGGACTCTACCTGGTCTACTCTATCCCTATCAATACCATTGCATGTGTTTTTCCCTCTGCCTGAAATACCATCTTTTCCTGTCTACTCCTTGTTTGTTTTAAAGTGGGGATAAGGTAGGAAAGCCTAAAAACCAAAACAAATCTACTTCATGTATCTTTGCTGATTATCTTTTTATCATTCAAACACAATTCTAAGCATTTCTACAATTAAATCTTTCTCCCTTAGCAAGCAAGTCCACAGACTCTACCAGTAAAACTATTGTGTAAATGTTTACATTGATGAAGATTTAGCACTAAGCTTAGCCAACAAAAAAATAGATTCCAATTTGGACCCCACAAAACAATCTTGTCATTTTCATGGTATTATGTTGCCAGCTTGGATTGGAAATCTATTCTTAGTCCTCCCAAATTTAACTTGTCATCTTCCCTATAAACAGCTTGGGAAATGAAGTAAATAATAGCTTTTGATTTTTGATATGCCATTTGAAGAATGAGCTTCCAATTTACTCTAAAACTGCCCATGGTCTAACTGAAACTTTCTAAATATGTAATACTCTCTTTCTACAATAATTTCCTGTTTTATTAATTTTCTACATTTGCTACTTAGTTTTGCCCGGTTAACCCTTATTCTTATTATGAATTTACATTAAAAAGAACCTACATTTACTAACTTGAAAGCATAGTTTTAATCACTGTTAGATATCCATACTTAATTGATGTGGAAACTGACTTAAAGGTATATTAATTAATTTGCCCCAAACTACACAATCAATAATCTTTGGGAAGATAGCACTAATATCTAACAAGAAAAATTAAGTATTCCCTTTTTCTCTGCTTTTCTTTCAGACCAAGTAACCACTAGGATAAAAGAGTGATAGACTAAAAGAGGCTATGTCACTGATTTTTGCCATAAATAAAACCTAAGTTGGAGGACAAGGCTTATGTTTACAGTCAAGTATAGACATACTCATAATAAACACCAGCGTTAGGCAGTGATGCAGCAAGGCAGATCTCAACATTGAAGCTTTAATCCATTTAAATTGATGTCAGGAATGAGGAGATGGCTTGCTCACTTCAAATAAATTACTGCCATGTGAAAACAGATGTAACCAAACTATACATTCTCACTGTATCATTTAAAATTTTCTAAAATGGTTTTCTACCTCTCTAGGGACAAAATGAGTAAAGGATAAGAGAAAGCCTAATGGAGTCAAACAAATAAGGTTTTTTACACATGGGAGAAGGGTAAAACACCCAAAGTAAAGAAGCATTGCTTCTTAAGAATGATTATTTCACATTTCCCCCATTTAACATTTTTCTGCCTTCCTATTATGTTCCACTGATGACTTTGCTTCATATTTCATCAAGAAATATTAATAGCTAACACTTATGTACCCAGGGCATAACACCGTTCTAACAGCTTTACATATGTTAAGTCATTTAATGAAATGGAAGCAATCAGGCAGAAACTCCCTCTGTTGTAATGCCAAATCTACAAAACTTCTTTTCTTACTTACATACTCTTTTTTCTTTAATATTGCAGTTCATAAACTTTTCTGCTTCTGTAATGGACAGCACATACCACTCCAAACCCGTGTTCGTGTTTTGGATCTATCTGCCTTTATTTTCTCAAGAACTTTACTCCTGAAATTATGTTTCGTGTTTTGGATCTATCTGCCTTTATTTTCTCAAGAACTTTACTCCTGAAATTATGTTTTTTTTAATCATTGAATCTTTAATAATTTCCTTACTACTCAATCTCAGCCATCACATCTCTGTTTATAAAAATACTTTCCCTCAAATTTTATATTTGAAGGGGTGACAAAATTCTGTTGCTATTTCCTCAACTCTTTTTTTTTTGGCATTAACGTAGCCCTAGATTACTTCCCTGTCAACTGCCACAGCGACATTAATCTTGTGAGGTCCAGTAGCTTCCATAATGTAAAATTCTGTGAGCACTTTTCTTTTGGCATAATTCCTTCATTTTAGCATCACTTTGTCTCACGTAGAACTTCATGTCTCCATACACATTTATTTTTTGATATGATAGGTTGACATGACAGTCTTTTCCCTTTTTGTATTGTTTTCTTTTTTTTTCACGGACCACTTCTTAACTGCTTCGATGGATATTCTCTAATTAAAACTAAATGTTGGGCTTCCCTGGTGGTCCAGTGGGTGAAAAGTCCACCTTGCAGTTCAGGGGGCATTGGTTCAATCCCTGGCCAGGGCAGATCCCACGTGCCAAGGAGTGGCTGAGCCAGTGTGTCCAATTAGGAGACAGTGCTCTGGAGCTCTTCGACAAGGGAGGCCGCTGCAATGGGAGACTCACACATGCCCAAAGAATAAAGATGGATGAAAAATAAATGATGACTTATAGGCCAAAAAAAAACCACACACAAAAACAAATGTTGAGATGTCCCAGAACATACTTCTAGGCCCACCTCCCTCTAACGCTTTTAAAACATTTATGGATATGTGTGTTTTTCTTTAAAAAATTGCTTTAGGATTTTTGCCATATCTAACACTTACCAGGGCATACATTTTTTCTTTAATAATGGAAGCAATCAGGCAGAAACTCCTCTGTTGTAATGCCAAATCTACAAAACTTCTTTTCTTACTTACATACTCTTTTTTCTTTAATATTGCAGTTCATAAACTTTTCTGCTTCTGTAATGGACAGCACATACCACTCCAAACCCGTGTTCGTGTTTTGGATCTATCTGCCTTTATTTTCTCAAGAACTTTACTCCTGAAATTATGTTTCGTGTTTTGGATCTATCTGCCTTTATTTTCTCAAGAACTTTACTCCTGAAATTATGTTTTTTTTAATCATTGAATCTTTAATAATTTCCTTACTACTCAATCTCAGCCATCACATCTCTGTTTATAAAAATACTTTCCCTCAAATTTTATATTTGAAGGGGTGACAAAATTCTGTTGCTATTTCCTCAACTCTTTTTTTTTTGGCATTAACGTAGCCCTAGATTACTTCCCTGTCAACTGCCACAGCGACATTAATCTTGTGAGGTCCAGTAGCTTCCATAATGTAAAATTCTGTGAGCACTTTTCTTTTGGCATAATTCCTTCATTTTAGCATCACTTTGTCTCACGTAGAACTTCATGTCTCCATACACATTTATTTTTTGATATGATAGGTTGACATGACAGTCTTTTCCCTTTTTGTATTGTTTTCTTTTTTTTTCACGGACCACTTCTTAACTGCTTCGATGGATATTCTCTAATTAAAACTAAATGTTGGGCTTCCCTGGTGGTCCAGTGGGTGAAAAGTCCACCTTGCAGTTCAGGGGGCATTGGTTCAATCCCTGGCCAGGGCAGATCCCACGTGCCAAGGAGTGGCTGAGCCAGTGTGTCCAATTAGGAGACAGTGCTCTGGAGCTCTTCGACAAGGGAGGCCGCTGCAATGGGAGACTCACACATGCCCAAAGAATAAAGATGGATGAAAAATAAATGATGACTTATAGGCCAAAAAAAAACCACACACAAAAACAAATGTTGAGATGTCCCAGAACATACTTCTAGGCCCACCTCCCTCTAACGCTTTTAAAACATTTATGGATATGTGTGTTTTTCTTTGAATTGAAGGATAATTGCTTTAGGACCTTGTGTTCTGCTGTGAGCCATATGTTGTCCACTTTGATTCTCCCTCCAACCAGAGGATCATTCCAGAGCACTAGGCAGGGTTCCCTGTATTACATAGCAGCTTCTCATTAGCTACCTATTTTATACAAGGTAGTGGACACAGCAGGGGAAAGAAAGTGTAGGATGAACTGAGAGAGTAACATTGACATATACACATGTGTCTTTAAACTATTTGTCTCTTTAGGTCTTCTGCCATATTTTCATTTTTTTTTCTAGCTAGTACCTAGTATGGCCAATTATTTTTTGATAGTAGCACACACATCAACCCTAATAGTTCAGTGCCCTTCCCTGAGACTTAGAAGGTGAGATTTCTCCTTATATTCTCCCTATCTTACAAGAGGACTCTGTCATCAACACAGATGTTGAAGCAAAAACTCATGAGGCTTTCATTCTTTTTTTTCTTTTAACTATGCTATCATGTCTGGTATAAACGCAAGTCCTTTCAGTTCTATCAAAATATAACTTCATTGTAAAAGTGACATGAACTAGCACAATAATCACGTAACTGGATTCTCTGCTATGTCTTCCTTTTTTTGTTTGTAATCAGTTCTTCACATGATTTTAAAAATGACCATTTAAAAATGCATTTTGTCATGTCTATCATAAAAAACTATTAATTAAAGAAAAATATAAGCAATTTTTATGAGTTATATGATTCCAATTATTTAGCCATTGAGTAAATTTGGACGTTCATATGATCTCATATTCTTTGGTGACCGTATATGTTCCTAGAGGTCTTCTATGGTCACCCATTCTATTGTAGTCTACCCATTAAGTCACTCTGATACATCATTAAGTTTCTTCAAAGCACTTATTTACTCTGTGAAGTAAGTATTTTGGTGTATTTACTTTTGTTTAGTTATTTTGTGTGTCATCCAAGTAGCATATAAGAGCTAAAATAGAAAGGATCTTTTCTGCTTTCCACCTTCCCATATCTCCACTGATAAAGTAGAGCTTGACACAGAAAGGTACTAAATAATATTTTACTGGCGCTGCGAGGAGCCGCCAGAACCCGCCCGCCGCGAGGAGTCGCGAGGCGTGTAAGTTCAGCCACTCCAACTGGCGGGCTTGCTGAACGGAGAGAGGAAGTCATCCACGGGTTGCTGACCAGGGACCGGGAACGAGTTGGACGGGAAAGCTCGCGTCCGCCTTTGGTACTTAGACACATAACCAGCAGTGAGCGTGTGCCAGTGGCGGAGGAGCCCGCGCTCCCCTATAACTGCAGCAGCAGTGGAGGAAACCGGGGAAAGAGCAGGGATTGGAGACTACAGGCGGGCACATGGTAGAGCCGGGGCGCCCCCCTCCAATACGGGACTGCGTGCGCCGCGGCCTCGGCCCGACTGACTGGGATCAGCCCACCCTCCCGGGATCAGCCCACCCTCCCGGCCAGCACCCAGTATAGCAGCAAAGCCCTCATTTTGCTGAACACAAAAACAGAAACCACAGCAACCGGCGCTATAAGGGAAATACTACGCCATCAAGACACCACCATCAAGAGCAGATTGGTTTCCAACAGGCAGATGTGAAGATAAAAACCAAGGACAGTATTTAACTTTTTTTTTTTTCTTTTTTTTTTTCTTTTTCTTTTTTCATTTTTTTCTGCTTGTTTGTGGTGGACGATTTTGCTTATTCAATTGATTGGTTTGGGGTTTATTAGTTTCTTTGTTTATTGGGGTTTTTTATGTTTGGTTTTTGGTTTTTTTTTTTGTAGTTTTCATTTGTTTGATTTATTCTATGTGTTTTTTCCTTGTTTTTCGGTCTCTTATTAATTTTTTCTGCTCTTTTTAATTTTTAACTTTCTTTTGACTTTTATTATATTTTTTTAACTTTAATTTTAATTCTTGAAAACCTCTAATTCTCTTTTCTCTTTCCTCTTTCCCACTGCTTCCTCTATGCTCTAAATGTAAAACATCTTCCTAGCTACCAATATCCTCAAGATAAATTATTTCCTATCTTTCTGTCTCCACTATTCACTTCCAAATACACTAAACAGTACACACACTAATCTTTGCTACCTAATCCTATAAAATACTTCCAAGACAAATCTTTTCCTTTTTACTACTTATAGACTCTCCTCCTTGTCACCCCAAGCACATGTCCTAATTTAAAATTGCTCTCATTGTAATTATCCAAGCCAGGACCTTGTGCTAGATCTATTATTCAGGCACTATTTTAATTAATTCAAAGCTTAATGGGCAAGTATCATCTGTGATTGCATGAGTTGCTAGAAAGATTTCCTGCACCTTATCTCTGTAAAACTGGTCAGTTGTGGGGATTGCTGTATATGTATGTATATCTTACGATTATGTTAGAAAACATCTGCATGCTTTTATGACTGTCACCCATCAGGGATGCACCTCTTGTTCCTCAGATGCTAGTGTGTGAACTAGTATCACAGCACACCATAGCAAACCAGACATAGAGCCTACACCCCCTGATCAATCATCAAACCAAGGATCCTCGAAGCGGAAACCCTGATTCCAAGACTCCACACTGATTATCAAAGAACATACAACACTACAGATTATTCACCTGTAAACAAGGTCTATCACCACCCAAGACACAAACCACTGAACCCTTCTACAAGGACAGAAACCCAAAGGAAGGGAGAATTCAACCAAGAAGCCTGGTGGGAAAAAGAACTGCACATGCACACAGACACACACAAAGAAACAAAAATTAACCTAATAATGAAACGTCAGAGAAACACTGTACAAATGAAGGACCAAGCTAGAGAAACACCACTTCACATGACAGAGGAGGAGATAGACAAGCTATCTGAAAGAGAATTCAGAAAAACTATACTAATGAGGATGCAAAACACAGAAAACAGAATATTAGAGGAACTTAGTGCATTGAGAAAAGACATGCAGGAAATGAAAAATAAGCAAATAGAGACCACCAACTCAATTGCTGAACTCAAAAATACTATAGAAGGTCTCAACAGTAGAGTATCAGAGGCTGAAGAACAGATAAGTGAGCTGGAAGACAGAATGCTGGAAATAAGTGCTGAAGAACAGAACAAAGCCCAAAGAATTAAAAGAACGGAGGATAGCCTAAAAGACCTATGGGACAATATCAAAATCATCAACATTAGAATTATAGGAGTTCCAGAAGAAGAAGAAGAGAAGAAAGACTATGAAAAAATTCTGAGAATAGAAAAACCTGCTCCTCCTTGTCACCCCAAGCACATGTCCTAATTTAAAATTGCTCTCATTGTAATTATCCAAGCCAGGACCTTGTGCTAGATCTATTATTCAGGCACTATTTTAATTAATTCAAAGCTTAATGGGCAAGTATCATCTGTGATTGCATGAGTTGCTAGAAAGATTTCCTGCACCTTATCTCTGTAAAACTGGTCAGTTGTGGGGATTGCTGTATATGTATGTATATCTTACGATTATGTTAGAAAACATCTGCATGCTTTTATGACTGTCACCCATCAGGGATGCACCTCTTGTTCCTCAGATGCTAGTGTGTGAACTAGTATCACAGCACACCATAGCAAACCAGACATAGAGCCTACACCCCCTGATCAATCATCAAACCAAGGATCCTCGAAGCGGAAACCCTGATTCCAAGACTCCACACTGATTATCAAAGAACATACAACACTACAGATTATTCACCTGTAAACAAGGTCTATCACCACCCAAGACACAAACCACTGAACCCTTCTACAAGGACAGAAACCCAAAGGAAGGGAGAATTCAACCAAGAAGCCTGGTGGGAAAAAGAACTGCACATGCACACAGACACACACAAAGAAACAAAAATTAACCTAATAATGAAACGTCAGAGAAACACTGTACAAATGAAGGACCAAGCTAGAGAAACACCACTTCAAATGACAGAGGAGGAGATAGACAAGCTATCTGAAAGAGAATTCAGAAAAACTATACTAATGAGGATGCAAAACACAGAAAACAGAATATTAGAGGAACTTAGTGCATTGAGAAAAGACATGCAGGAAATGAAAAATAAGCAAATAGAGACCACCAACTCAATTGCTGAACTCAAAAATACTATAGAAGGTCTCAACAGTAGAGTATCAGAGGCTGAAGAACAGATAAGTGAGCTGGAAGACAGAATGCTGGAAATAAGTGCTGAAGAACAGAACAAAGCCCAAAGAATTAAAAGAACGGAGGATAGCCTCAGAGACCTATGGGACAATATTAAACGCACCAACATTAGAATTATAGGAGTTCCAGAAGAAGAAGAAGAGAAGAAAGACTATGAAAAAATTCTTGAAGAGGTTATAGTGGAAAACTTCCCCAGCATGGGAAAGGAGATAGTCAACCAAGTCCAGGAAGCACAAAGAGTTCCATACAGGATAAGCCCCAGAAGAAACACACCAAGGCACATACTAATCAAACTAACGCAGACTAAATATAAAGACAGATTACTAAAAGCAGCTAGGAGCAAACAACAAATAACATATAAAGGAAACCCCATACGTTTAACTGCGGATCTCTCAACAGAAACCCTACAGGCCAGAAGAGAATGACAAGATACATTTAAACGGCTAAAAGAGAATAACCTGCAACCACGAATTCTCTACCCAGCAAGAATCTCATTCAAAATCGATGGTGAAGTCAAAAGCTTCACAGACAAGCAAAAACTAAAAGAATTCTGTACCACAAAACCAGCCCTACAACAAGTGTTAAAGGGCCTGATATAGCCAATAAATACAAGAGTAGGAGAAGCCTTACAAATCAAACCCCAAATTTCTAAGAAGATGACAATAGGAACATTCGTATCAATAATTACTTTGAACGTAAATGGACTAAATGCTCCAACCAAACGACACAGGCTGGCTGAATGGATCCAGAAGCAAGACCCATATATATGCTGTTTACAAGAGACCCACTTCAGACCTAGAGACACTCATAGACTGAAAGTGAAAGGCTGGAAAAAGATATTTCATGCAAATGGAAATCAAAAGAAAGCTGGAGTAGCAATCCTCATATCAGACAAAATAGACTTTAAAGTAAAGAAGATTCTAAGAGACAAGGCAGGTCACTACATCATGATTAAGGGATCTATCCAAGAGGAAGCCATAACAGTCATGAATATCTACGCACCCAACACAGGGGCACCCCAATACATAAGACAGGTACTTTCAGACATAAAAGAAGAAATCAACAATAACACAATAATAGTAGGAGACTTTAACACTCCTCTCACACCAATGGACAGATCAACAAAACAGAAAATTAATAAAGAAACACAAGCCTTAAATGCCACACTGGAAAAGATGGACCTCATCGATATCTTTAGGACGTTCCATCCAAAAGCAGAAGAATACACTTTCTTCTCAAGTGCTCACAGAACATTCTCCAGGATAGACCACATCTTGCGCCACAAATCAAACCTGTCAGTACAAGAAAACCGAAATTATATCAACCATCTTCTCGGACCACAATGCAATGAGACTGGAGATCAACTACCAGATAAAAACCCCTAAAAACAGGAACACATGGAGATTACACAATACATACCTAAAAAACCAACTGATCATTGAGGAAATCAAAGGAGAAATTAAACAATTCCTAGAAAAAAATACTAATCAAACTAACAGACTAAATATAAAGACAGACCACTAAAAAAAAAAAGGAAACCCCATACGTTTAACTGCGGATCTCTCAACAGAAACCCTACAGGCCAGAAGAGAATGACAAGATACATTTAAACGGCTAAAAGAGAATAACCTGCAACCACGAATTCTCTACCCAGCAAGAATCTCATTCAAAATCGATGGTGAAGTCAAAAGCTTCACAGACAAGCAAAAACTAAAAGAATTCTGTACCACAAAACCAGCCCTACAACAAGTGTTAAAGGGCCTGATATAGCCAATAAATACAAGAGTAGGAGAAGCCTTACAAATCAAACCCCAAATTTCTAAGAAGATGACAATAGGAACATTCGTATCAATAATTACTTTGAACGTAAATGGACTAAATGCTCCAACCAAACGACACAGGCTGGCTGAATGGATCCAGAAGCAAGACCCATATATATGCTGTTTACAAGAGACCCACTTCAGACCTAGAGACACTCATAGACTGAAAGTGAAAGGCTGGAAAACGATATTTCATGCAAATGGAAATCAAAAGAAAGCTGGAGTAGCAATCCTCATATCAGACAAAATAGACTTTAAAGTAAAGAAGATTCTAAGAGACAAGGCAGGTCACTACATCATGATTAAGGGATCTATCCAAGAGGAAGCCATAACAGTCATGAATATCTACGCACCCAACACAGGGGCACCCCAATACATAAGACAGGTACTTTCAGACATAAAAGAAGAAATCAACAATAACACAATAATAGTAGGAGACTTTAACACTCCTCTCACACCAATGGACAGATCAACAAAACAGAAAATTAATAAAGAAACACAAGCCTTAAATGCCACACTGGAAAAGATGGACCTCATCGATATCTTTAGGACGTTCCATCCAAAAGCAGAAGAATACACTTTCTTCTCAAGTGCTCACAGAACATTCTCCAGGATAGACCACATCTTGCGCCACAAATCAAACCTGTCAGTACAAGAAAACCGAAATTATATCAACCATCTTCTCGGACCACAATGCAATGAGACTGGAGATCAACTACCAGATAAAAACCCCTAAAAACAGGAACACATGGAGATTACACAATACATACCTAAAAAACCAACTGATCATTGAGGAAATCAAAGGAGAAATTAAACAATTCCTAGAAGAAAATGACAACACACAACCGTGCAAAATCTATGGGATACTGCAAAAGCAGTTCTAAGAGGGAAATTTATAGCAATACAATCTCACCTCAAGAAACTAGGAAAATATGAAACAGATGACCTAACCCTCCGCTTAAAACTGTTGGAGAAAGAAGAACAAAAGCATCCCAAAGCCAGCAGAAGAAGAGAAATCATAAAGATCAGAGCAGAAATAAATGAGAAAGAAACAAAAGAAACAATAGTAAAGATAAATAAAACAAAAAGCTGGTTCTTTGAAAAGGTAAACAAAAATGACAAGCCACTGGCCAGACTCATTAAGAAAATGAGAGAGAAGAACCAGATCCACAAAATCAAAAACGAAAAAGGAGAGATTACAACAGATCATGCAGAAATCCAAAGGATTCTAAGAGACTATTATGAGCAACTCTAAGGCAACAAACTGGACAACTTGGAAGAAATGGACAATTTCTTGGACAGGATTAATCTCCCAAGACTGAACCAGGAAGAAACAGAAACTTTGAACAACCCAATCACAAGCTCAGAAATCGAATTTGTGATTAAAAATCTACCCAAACATAAAAGCCCAGGACCAGATGGCTTCACAGCCGAATTCTACCAAACATTTAAAAAAGAGTTAGTGCCTGTCCTTCTAAAACTCTTCCAAAAAATTGCACAGGAAGGAAAACTCCCAAACACATTCTACGAGGCCACCATCACCCTGATACCCAAACCAGGCAAAGACAACACAAAAAAGGACAACTATAGGCCAATTTCCCTGATGAACTTAGATGCCAAGATCCTCAACAAAATCCTAGCAAACAGAACTCAACGACACATCAAAAAACTCATACATCACGATCAAGTCAGGTTCATCCCAGGCATGTAAGGCTTCTTCAACATCCGCAAATCAATCAACGTGATACACCATATCAACAAGTTGAAAGACAAAAATCACATGATCATTTCAATAGATGCAGAAAAAGCCTTCGACAAAGTACAACATCCATTTATGATAAAAACTCTTCAGAAAATGGGCATAGAAGGAACTTATCTCAACATAATGAAAGCCATCTATGAGAAGCCTACAGCGAACATTATTGTTAATGGTGAAAACCTGAAAGCATTCCCTCTAAGATCAGGAAGAAGACAGGGGTGCCCACTTTCACCACTACTATTCAACATAGTCCTGGAAGTGCTAGCAACAGCAATAAGAGAAGAGAAAGAAATCAAAGGAATCCAGATTGGAAAGGAAGAAGTCAAGCTCTCTGTTTTTGCAGACGACATGATATTATACATAGAAAATCCCAAAGACACGGTTATAAAGCTACTAGAGCTAATCAATGAATTCAGCAAAGTTGCAGGATATAAAGTCAACACACAGAAGTCACTGGCATTCCTATACACAAGCAATGAAAAATCAGAAAATGAAATCAAAGAGGCAATCCCCTTCACCATTGCAACCAAAAGAATCAAATATCTAGGAATAAACCTACCCAAAGAAACAAAAGAATTGTACACAGAAAATTACAAGACACTCATGAGAGACATTAAAAAAGACTTGAACAGATGGAGAGCTATTCCATCTTCCTGGATTGGAAGCATCAATATTGTGAAAATGACCATACTACCAAATATCATCTACTGATTCAGTGCAATACCTATGCAACTACCACTGACATTTTTCACAGAACTAGACCAAATAATAACACAGTTCCTATGGAAACACAAAAGACCTCGAATAGCCAAAGCAATCCTGAGGAAGAAAAATGGAGTTGGAGGGATCAGCCTCCCTAACTTCAGACTCTACTACAAAGCAACAGTTATCAAGACAGTATGGTACTGGCACAAAAACAGAACTATAGATCAGTGGAACAAGATTGAGAACCCAGAGATCAACCCACGCACCTATGGGTACCTTATTTTTGATAAAGGAGGAGAAACTATCAAATGGGACAAAGACAGCCTCTTTAACAAGTGGTGCTGGGAGAATTGGACAGCTACATGCAAAAAAATGAAATTGGAACATTCCCTGACACCATCTCAACAAATTGAGAGACAAAAATCACATTATCATCTCAATAGATGCAGAACAGGCGTTTGACAAAGAACAGCATCCATTTATGATAAAAAGCTCTTCAAAATATGGGCATAGAAGGAACTTATCTCAACATAATGAAAGCCATCTATGAGAAGCCTACAGCGAACATTATTGTTAATGGTGAAAACCTGAAAGCATTCCCTCTAAGATCAGGAAGAAGACAGGGGTGCCCACTTTCACCACTACTATTCAACATAGTCCTGGAAGTGCTAGCAACAGCAATAAGAGAAGAGAAAGAAATCAAAGGAATCCAGATTGGAAAGGAAGAAGTCAAGCTCTCTGTTTTTGCAGACGACATGATATTATACATAGAAAATCCCAAAGACACGGTTATAAAGCTACTAGAGCTAATCAATGAATTCAGCAAAGTTGCAGGATATAAAGTCAACACACAGAAGTCACTGGCATTCCTATACACAAGCAATGAAAAATCAGAAAATGAAATCAAAGAGGCAATCCCCTTCACCATTGCAACCAAAAGAATCAAATATCTAGGAATAAACCTACCCAAAGAAACAAAAGAATTGTACACAGAAAATTACAAGACACTCATGAGAGACATTAAAAAAGACTTGAACAGATGGAGAGCTATTCCATCTTCCTGGATTGGAAGCATCAATATTGTGAAAATGACCATACTACCAAATATCATCTACTGATTCAGTGCAATACCTATGCAACTACCACTGACATTTTTCACAGAACTAGACCAAATAATAACACAGTTCCTATGGAAACACAAAAGACCTCGAATAGCCAAAGCAATCCTGAGGAAGAAAAATGGAGTTGGAGGGATCAGCCTCCCTAACTTCAGACTCTACTACAAAGCAACAGTTATCAAGACAGTATGGTACTGGCACAAAAACAGAACTATAGATCAGTGGAACAAGATTGAGAACCCAGAGATCAACCCACGCACCTATGGGTACCTTATTTTTGATAAAGGAGGAGAAACTATCAAATGGGACAAAGACAGCCTCTTTAACAAGTGGTGCTGGGAGAATTGGACAGCTACATGCAAAAAAATGAAATTGGAACATTCCCTGACACCATACACTAAGATCAACTCAAAATGGATTAAAGACCTCAATGTAAGACCAGAAACCATCAAACTCTTAGAGGAGAATATAGGCAAAACCCTTAAGGACATCAATCAAAGCAAGATCTTCTCTGACCCACCAACTAAAACAGCAGAACTGGAAAGAAAAATGAACATATGGGACCTTATGAAACTTAAAAGCTTTTTTACAGCAAAAGAAATCACCAAAAAGCTGAACAGACAGCCCACAGAGTGGGAGGAAATCATAGCAAATGAAACAACAGACAAAGAATTAATCTCCAAAACCTACAAGCAACTCAGACAACTCAGCACAGGGAAAATGAGCAGCCCAATCAAAAAATGGGAAAAAGATCTAAAGAGATGCCTCTCCAAAGAGGACATACAGATGACCCAAAAGCACATGAAACGATGCTCAACCTTGCTTATTATTAGAGAAATGCAAATTAAAACCACAATGAGATACCACCTCACACCTGTCAGAATGGCCATCATCAACAAATCGACAGACAACAAATGCTGGAGAGGGTGTGGAGAAAAGGGAACCCTCTTGCATTGCTGGTGGGAATGTAAATTAATACAACCTCTATGGAAGACAATATGGAGATTCCTTAAAAAACTAAAAATAGAAGCACCCTATGACCCAGCAATCCCACTATTAGGCCTATATCCTGATGAAATCAAAAATGAAAGAGGCACCTGTACCCAAATGTTCATTGCAGCTCTCTATACAATAGCCAGAACATGGAAGCAACCTAGATGTCCATCGACAAATGAATGGATCCAGAAGCTCTTGTACATATATACAATGGAATACTACTCAGCTGTTAAAAGAAATGCAGAAGACTCAGTCCTAATGAGGTGGCTGGCTCTAGAACCTATCATAAAAAGTGAAGTAAGTCAAAAAGAGAAAGACAAGTATAGTATAGTAACTCATATATATGGGATCTAGTAAGATGATCATGATAACACATGCAGTGAACTCATGAAAAAACAGAGAATAGACATAAAGACATTGTGGAGACCGAACAGTGAGAGGGAGTAACATGGAAACCTATACTGTTATGTGTAGAAAAGATAGCTATTGTCATTGTGCTAGGGGAATAGGAGTACCTACAACCACTTGGAGCGATGGTCCGGAGGGATAGGAGGGGAACTGGGTGGGGGGAGGGTCAAGGGATATGCATATGAATGATCTGGGAACATACATGTACAAAAATAAATAAATAAATAAATAAAAATAATAATATTTTACTGGGAAAATGGATGAATATACATAGAACAGTAATTTTTGCTAATGTCATGGGCAATAATTTTATTCACTTTTTAGGAATGCATTAATGATTTTAGAGTGAAAATATTAATACTCTACTCATGTGTAGCTGGCACACATATATATTCTTATAATAGTAGTATTTGAAGAAAAATATATTTTAACTAGATGAGGTATTACATAAAAGAATGCATAAAAAATGAATAAAGTCAAACAAGATCACTAATATTATTAAAGTGAAAAAAAAACACTAAAACATGACATATTTACTTATTGGATATATGCTCTGAGCTTTCTGAGATTTTGTTATTCATTACAAACACAATGATGGACAATGTTAAACTGGCATCCACAAATCATAGATGTTTCTAGTGCTGGTGATTCTTAAAGACAGTATGAACAATATTTAATATATCATACTTGTGCAATGTAATATGAATTTCTTTTTTTTTTTTTTATAGGTAAGAAATGGATTTATTCAGATTCAGAGAAAAGCACACTCCACAGACAGAGTGTGGACCATCACAAAGAAATCCAGCTGTCACAATAGGAATTTCTAATAGAAAATCCATATTAAAGCCAATATGAGATTCTCTGACCAAATGTCAAGATAGAGAACATGACAAGTATAAAGTATAGTTTAAACTTAAACTCAGCTGTTAAAAGAAATGCAGAAGACTCAGTCCTAATGAGGTGGCTGGCTCTAGAACCTATCATAAAAAGTGAAGTAAGTCAAAAAGAGAAAGACAAGTATAGTATAGTAACTCATATATATGGGATCTAGTAAGATGATCATGATAACACATGCAGTGAACTCATGAAAAAACAGAGAATAGACATAAAGACATTGTGGAGACCGAACAGTGAGAGGGAGTAACATGGAAACCTATACTGTTATGTGTAGAAAAGATAGCTATTGTCATTGTGCTAGGGGAATAGGAGTACCTACAACCACTTGGAGCGATGGTCCGGAGGGATAGGAGGGGGGGAACTGGGTGGGGGGAGGGTCAAGGGATATGCATATGAATGATCTGGGAACATACATGTACAAAAATAAATAAATAAATAAATAAAAATAATAATATTTTACTGGGAAAATGGATGAATATACATAGAACAGTAATTTTTGCTAATGTCATGGGCAATAATTTTATTCACTTTTTAGGAATGCATTAATGATTTTAGAGTGAAAATATTAATACTCTACTCATGTGTAGCTGGCACACATATATATTCTTATAATAGTAGTATTTGAAGAAAAATATATTTTAACTAGATGAGGTATTACATAAAAGAATGCATAAAAAATGAATAAAGTCAAACAAGATCACTAATATTATTAAAGTGAAAAAAAAAACACTAAAACATGACATATTTACTTATTGGATATATGCTCTGAGCTTTCTGAGATTTTGTTATTCATTACAAACACAATGATGGACAATGTTAAACTGGCATCCACAAATCATAGATGTTTCTAGTGCTGGTGATTCTTAAAGACAGTATGAACAATATTTAATATATCATACTTGTGCAATGTAATATGAATTTCTTTTTTTTTTTTTTTTATAGGTAAGAAATGGATTTATTCAGATTCAGAGAAAAGCACACTCCACAGACAGAGTGTGGACCATCACAAAGAAATCCAGCTGTCACAATAGGAATTTCTAATAGAAAATCCATATTAAAGCCAATATGAGATTCTCTGAAAACAAATTTCAGTAAAACTGAACGTAAGTAACATTTTAAATTTAAAAATTAACTTTAGATTTGTCTCATTATTTCTCTCCACTTTAATTTCTTAAACATATATTTTTAAAAACACTGATTAAATGATAGTTTTTATATTAATTGCTATAATAAACATTTATCTGTTCCTACATATCTAATTATCTAACATCTGTTTATAATTAGTGTGTATATCTATATTATTTCTTATTCTTTGTCTTAATAAAATATAGTGCTATATTAACACAAATGTTATTTCCAAGAAGGGGCAACTAGTGTTTTATGATTGATTGCAATGCTAAATTTTTTTTGCTTCCCTATCTTTAGAAATAAAATATCAATTTCCTCTGGGGAACAATTACCCCCATGCAAACTCATGCTTTGAATTTTCAAGTGGAGATAACTATAGAAGTAGAAGTAGACTTCAATAATCTATTCCATCACTACATCCTATCCTCCAGACAAAAATGATTGGGATGAACTAAAATCTAATCAGAAGCAATGACGTCCCCCTGCTGATGAAAAAAAATTTCTTCCTTGGACAATGAATATAAAAATAAGAGGCTTATTAAAACTTTCATTCTTTTGCTTCCAGAATATAGAAAAAAATTTCAAATAGGGAGAAGCCTGCTTAAAAATCACCGAAGAATCCAGGATAAAATGATGGAGGGAAACTGGGCTGCAAATTAATTCTCACTGACAAATTGGAAATAATGAAAGCTGAGGAAATAACAGTAATATAAGCACATGGAATCTGACCATAATTTTTTAAAATAGAATAATCTTTAAAGTTCCATGCTCTAATGGAGTTTAGTAAAACATGTAACTAGCAACTGCTTATTTATAATATTTTTATCAATGTTTCCTCTACTTATATAATTATCAGTGCAAATGAGATGGGATTGCACTAAAGCTTATAAAAAGGAAGGCAGAAGTTAACCAATAAATAATCCTACTCTCAAAGATTGCTATCAAAGGCAATATTTTTTCCTTCAAGTTTCACTCTTTTCCAGTAAGACTGTAATACATTCTACCCCACTGTCCTGCGATTTGCAGTCCATTCCAATGACTTTGAATTTAGCCATGACTGAGAACAGATTTAATATACACTGCATCTGAACAGATAATTTGAGAAATATTGCATGTTTTTACCCATTCTTTTGCTCTTTTTTTTTCAGGAATGTACATATAACATGGAAAGTAAGAATTTCTAGATTCTAGACATAATACATATGGAGAAGATCAGCAGTTTGTCCAAGGTAATCTTTGTGTGACATTGCTGATGTTTCAAGGTTATGTGTTACCATAGTAGAGAGGACTAAATCTAGAGACTTTTAGGAACTTGATGTAGCCATTTGAACTTTGTTATTGCTTTGCAAATTAGCAACTGAAATAGATAACTTAGATAGATAGATGGATAGATATAGTTTTGTGTACTCAGTTGCTTCAGTCACGTCCAACTCTTTTTGAACCAAGGACTGTAAACAGCCAGGCTCCTCTGTCCATGGGATTTTCCTAACAAGAATACTGGAGTGGTTTTCCATGCCCTCCTACAGAGCATCTTCCTGACTCAGGACTTGAACACATGTCTTCTACATCTCCTGCATTCCAGATGGATTCTTTACTGCTGAGCCACCAGGGAAGCCCAGATAGATACATAGCATATATAGATGTATATATAGATGGCTAAAGATAAAGTTAAATACAGTTGGGAGTAGAATAAATTTTAATAAATCATTTTAGTTTTTTTTTTCATACCTTGCCTAATCTTTCATGGATAACCATCAACTACATTTGCTTAAATATTTCGATGAATTTATCTTAATAGTTTAAGAAAACTAAATTAAACTGCATTCAAGTCACAATTTAGCCCTCTGAATGGATCTTATTTTGTATATTCCTGCATTAGTTAGACAACATGTTTATAGTAAGAAAAAGACTTAGATAAGCATAGTGGACTTAAAATATATCTCTGATGTTTTTGCTTGGGCATGTTATTCTCCCTGAAGACACCTTGCTGTTTCTGAAATGAGAATACTGCTTACACAGCATACTGCTGAGGCTTCAGGATCATAGAAGGGGCCACTAGCCTAGAGTCTAGGGTTCCAGGAGTTCTTCTTGGACTAAATGATGTCTAATTTAGGGAAGATGAATACATAAATGTTGACTTGATGAATATGGAATGCGGAGAGAAGAGGCATGCTCAAGGGAATGGGAAGTAAATGGCTGAAGGCTTGGGATAAAAGAGAGTGAAATGCTGTTGCATGACTGAAGTATAAGGTTCAGAGGCAGTAAAAAGTAATCAGTGGAAGAGGCAGCAAAAAATAGAGAATTGTAAGCTAAATTCAAGACTTCAGACACTAATATTAAGTAAAGGTCGTTGAAGGATTTTAGGGTTTTGGTAAGATCAGATTTTTGCAAAGTGTTTTCTTTTTTCACAATGAGAAAAACTGAACTCAGATTCTTTTTTTTTTTCTGAACTCAGTTTCTTATGGAGAAGAAAGACAAGGGGCTGACAAACTAATTAGAAACTAGTTAGAAAAGGAAGTTAAAAATTGCAGTTGTTTTCCATTTAGATTTGGGGTTCCTGCAAAAGTTTCCAGATTCTAACAGGTATTTTTTTTTCCTTTTCTGTCATATCTGTAAGTACCAATTGTCACTCATATATTCTATTACTCTGAGCATCCATCTTTGTTTCCCTGCATATATACATTTACAGAATCATGTGACTACTTGTAATTTTATTCATTATTTATCTATCATCTATCATCTAACCATAGGCATTTTATTTTTAAAGTTGTACATATTTTAATTTAATGTATTAATTTTTTTTTAATTTTTGACCTCTTTTATTGGTTTTTTATTTATTTTTTTCATCCATCTTTATTCTTTGGCCCATGTGGGCCTCCCATGGCAGTGGCCTCTCATTGCTGAGCACCAGTTCTGGGCGCATGCACTCCAGAGCACTGGCTCATAATTGGACACACCAGTCCAGCCTCTCCACAGCACTTGGAATGTTCCCAGACCAGGTATCAAACCAGTGCCCCTTGCACTGCAAGGTGGACTCTTTACCCACTGGACCACCAGGGAAGCCTTAATGTACTAATATTTTTTTAACTGACATGGAAATTTTCATAAATTAATTTAATCACAAATAAAGAAAACTGTTTAGATAACTTAGGCTTAATTCTTCAGTGATAGTTTTGTATATTCTTATTATCTGTTGCTATGTTTGCATTTTATCACAGTTTGCAAATGGTCCAGATAAGATAAAAATAAGTATAATCCATAAATAATAGCATGCTCAAGAAAAACTTGGGATAAAGAGAGTGAAATGCTGTTGCATGACTGAAGTATAAGGTTCAGAGGCAGTAAAAAGTAATCAGTGGAAGAGGCAGCAAAAAATAGAGAATTGTAAGCTAAATTCAAGACTTCAGACACTAATATTAAGTAAAGGTCGTTGAAGGATTTTAGGGTTTTGGTAAGATCAGATTTTTGCAAAGTGTTTTCTTTTTTCACAATGAGAAAAACTGAACTCAGATTCGTTTTTTTTTTCTGAACTCAGTTTCTTATGGAGAAGAAAGACAAGGGGCTGACAAACTAATTAGAAACTAGTTAGAAAAGGAAGTTAAAAATTGCAGTTGTTTTCCATTTAGATTTGGGGTTCCTGCAAAAGTTTCCAGATTCTAACAGGTATTTTTTTTTCCTTTTCTGTCATATCTGTAAGTACCAATTGTCACTCATATATTCTATTACTCTGAGCATCCATCTTTTTTTCCCCTGCATATATACATTTACAGAATCATGTGACTACTTGTAATTTTATTCATTATTTATCTATCATCTATCATCTAACCATAGGCATTTTATTTTTAAAGTTGTACATATTTTAATTTAATGTATTAATTTTTTTTTAATTTTTGACCTCTTTTATTGGTTTTTTATTTATTTTTTTCATCCATCTTTATTCTTTGGCCCATGTGGGCCTCCCATGGCAGTGGCCTCTCATTGCTGAGCACCAGTTCTGGGCGCATGCACTCCAGAGCACTGGCTCATAATTGGACACACCAGTCCAGCCTCTCCACAGCACTTGGAATGTTCCCAGACCAGGTATCAAACCAGTGCCCCTTGCACTGCAAGGTGGACTCTTTACCCACTGGACCACCAGGGAAGCCTTAATGTACTAATATTTTTTTAACTGACATGGAAATTTTCATAAATTAATTTAATCACAAATAAAGAAAACTGTTTAGATAACTTAGGCTTAATTCTTCAGTGATAGTTTTGTATATTCTTATTATCTGTTGCTATGTTTGCATTTTATCACAATTTTCAAATGGTCCAGATAAGATAAAAATAAGTATAATCCATAAATAATACAGATTTAAGCAAAATGTACAATATACTAATACACATAGTTTTAAACCAATCACTATTTTGGTTAATAGGAAATAAAAAGTACAAAAGTACAATGGTCATTTCAATGCATGCACAGTACTCAATTAAAGAACAGAAAATCAGCCCCATCTCTTTTTTTTATTGATCTATTGTATTTAAATTGTCTTATTACTTTAACAGAGGCAAAACTTTACCTCTGCCTTCTTAGGGTTTCTGATCCAATCTAAGAAGTAAAGCAGCGTATGACAGATTAAAAAAAGAAAAACATACAGATATTTACATGTACATAGGATTCTCCGTATAAGTGAAGACACAAAGAAGTGGCTCCGCCTTTTATAGGAGGTTAAACAAAGACAGACAATTGTATGAAAGCAACTGAAATCAATTAAAGGGAGAATAGAGTTATTTGAATAAGTCCTGTTTATATTTCTTTTGGCTTCTACCCCCACACACCCCAACTCTAGTGGTAAGAATGTTTATTCTCTCCTGGAATACAGAAGGCATCTTTCCCAAGGGAGATTTATCTCCTGCTTTTAGGTGAAAAGGCGGAGGTCGGATTGCTTTTCTTGCACCTGCTGTTTTTCAAGTGTCTGTAATTCAAAATTATCCTTATGTCACCCTTCAATATTTTAGCATCGATCTCAGAGAAGAAATATTTTTTAAGCTAAATGTTGTTTATTTTTAATTTTACACTTTTGAAGGAATGACATTTTCCTGAGGGGTATTTTAAAAAAATGTGTCCATGTTAAATCCTCTGGCTTGTCTTCATTTTGCCCAACTCTCTTAGGAGAAATCTCATTAAGAAAATGAAATTGCCCTTAATTCTATCACTGTAGACAGCCCTGGATGACATAAAATTAATGCCATCACAGTACACATAAGAAATGCAAACCAATCAAGCATTTTTTTTTTTTTTGCTAGTGAGGCACTTTTAATTGACAACATTTACCTAAATATAGAATGAATGATCTTTGACAATTTTAATGCAATACTTCAACATCCTTCAAGCAAAAGAAGTGGCTCTGATAGCTTGTATTTAATGTGAAAGATATTTTATGTATTACCAACATATATAATGATGCATATTGACCTCTACATCCTTGGTAATATATATTTTGTAGATTCTTATTTCATTATTTTTGCTATGTATAATAGATTCAACTACTAGTAAAGATTACTTAAAAAAAAAAAAAAAAAGCTCTTTTAGAAGATGTTACACTTGATCAGTTACACAGGATAGGGTCATAGGAAGGTGTCTTTGATTATCCTGCAATCCTCCAAAGACTCAGAAAGGTTTCCCAGCTTTGTCAGGTTATACTTATGTACACATGCAATATATATATATATATATATATATATATATATATATATATATATGTGTGTGTGTGTGCATATAAAGTATATAGTTTTACATAATCATACAAAAAATCCACATGAACGTTCACTGAATCATTTGTACAAGCTATTTAAATCAAGTGTTACAAAGTAATTTCTGGAGCTAGGTTGGTGTTTCATTTGTATATTGGTATTGTTAATACTACCTTAGGTACTATAGTAAATAATATGTGAAAACATAAATGGGAAAAAGACAGAGGTGATTTTTAATGTAAATAGTATATTCTAAATGAGTAAGGTTAAAAGAAGCCATGATTTGCTAAGCAAATATTTTAGCTTTCAGTGCTCTGAGTAGAAAAATGTAGTGGGAAAATTAAATCATGACACAGTATCAAGAAGTATAGATATATACGATTCAATAGAAACCACAATGCAGACATCAGTGTCATATACACAGTACAAAGAAATGTAATTATAGCAGAACAGCATCAGGCATTTCCTGGTGATGATAAAGGATCTGCCTGCAATGCAGGAGACCTGGGTTTGATCCATGGGTCTGGAAGATACCCTGGGGAAGGAAATGGCAACCTGATCCAGTCAGTATGCTTGCCTGGAGAATCCTGTGAACAGAGGAGCCTGGTGAGCTACAGTCCATGAGGTCACAAAAAATTGGACATGACTGAATGACTAACACTTCACTTTTCACCTTCAGTCCTACTGAATTTATGTTACTTTGATTTTTCTGTTTTTAAATTAATTACAGTTTTATATTTCTACATAATTAAGAAATATTTTAATAAAAATAAAGTCGTACTACATGAGTAATAAAAAGAACATACCCCTTTAAAAGGCATTTCATACACTACTCAGTGAGTATAGCTTACCTAAATGACCAATAGGCCTGATTTTTCCATTCTGCATTTTATAGTAAAAACAAATAAAATAGATAACAAATGGTTCGTAAGGGGAGTGTCTCTTGACCTGATTCTCAGCCTTACTCTTATATATCTACATTGGCTAAAATCAGTTATTAATGGCCATTTCCACATCATCCAACCAAATGTTCTCACCTTTGTGAAAAGGTACTACCCACACGTGTTTGAGACTTGCTAGAGGACATGAAAATGAAGAAAAGTAAATGAATGGACTCAGTAAATGAAACAGCACAAGGCATTTTTTTTCTGTTCACATAATTTCAGAGTATATTGTTCATGTTAAGATAATTTTTGTTCTTTTGTTTTGCTTAATTCTACCAATTTTTTGTAGATACATATTCTGTCTCTCAGTCTTTTATACTGGGCTAGCAGAATTCATTCTAAATCAAATTTATTGAACTTTTATATAGAGATCATACAATGGTAGAATAAAATAATATTTCAAATTGTTTCATATGTGATTCACATTTAAAATTCAACCAGAATCATCATGTATACCTGACCTCCTTCCACGAGTCCCATTTGAATGGAGAAAGAAAATTCAAATATTAATAACACAATAACACTAAAAAATAGAACAGAAAGTATGCTACTGATAGATGAAAATATTTAAGGCAAATAGCAAACAGATGCCACTCCTGAAAAATCAGGATCAAGAAATATATAAGAGAACACTTCTTGCTATGAGACCCCCAGAGAAACTCACTGTCAAGAATCCAGTGAACAATTAGGGTTAAGTTTCATCAAGAAGTAATGCATGAATGGACAGCCTAAAAACAGAGTGTACTATGCCTGTCCTTCAAACCCAAATCTCCAATTAAAGCAAGTAAGTACAGGGAAAAGAGACTAACACTTCACTTCACCGTCCTACTGAATTTATGTTACTTTGATTTTTCTGTTTTAAATTAATTACAGTTTTATATTTCTACATAATTAAGAAATATTTTAATAAAAATAAAGTCGTACTACATGAGTAATAAAAAGAACATACCCCTTTAAAAGGCATTTCATACACTACTCAGTGAGTATAGCTTACCTAAATGACCAATAGGCCTGATTTTTCCATTCTGCATTTTATAGTAAAAACAAATAAAATAGATAACAAATGGTTCGTAAGGGGAGTGTCTCTTGACCTGATTCTCAGCCTTACTCTTATATATCTACATTGGCTAAAATCAGTTATTAATGGCCATTTCCACATCATCCAACCAAATGTTCTCACCTTTGTGAAAAGGTACTACCCACACGTGTTTGAGACTTGCTAGAGGACATGAAAATGAAGAAAAGTAAATGAATGGACTCAGTAAATGAAACAGCACAAGGCATTTTTCTTCTGTTCACATAATTTCAGAGTATATTGTTCATGTTAAGATAATTTTTGTTCTTTTGTTTTGCTTAATTCTACCAATTTTTTGTAGATACATATTCTGTCTCTCAGTCTTTTATACTGGGCTAGCAGAATTCATTCTAAATCAAATTTATTGAACTTTTATATAGAGATCATACAATGGTAGAATAAAATAATATTTCAAATTGTTTCATATGTGATTCACATTTAAAATTCAACCAGAATCATCATGTATACCTGACCTCCTTCCACGAGTCCCATTTGAATGGAGAAAGAAAATTCAAATATTAATAACACAATAACACTAAAAAATAGAACAGAAAGTATGCTACTGATAGATGAAAATATTTAAGGCAAATAGCAAACAGATGCCACTCCTGAAAAATCAGGATCAAGAAATATATAAGAGAACACTTCTTGCTATGAGACCCCCAGAGAAACTCACTGTCAAGAATCCAGTGAACAATTAGGGTTAAGTTTTTCATCAAGAAGTAATGCATGAATGGACAGCCTAAAAAACAGAGTGGGTACTATGCCTGTCCTTCAAACCCAAATCTCCAATTAAAGCAAGTGAAGTACAGGGGAAAAGAGAAAGGTTGGTGAGAAATAGGAGAAATTATATAGGCTATCCAAGAGATTGGTAATCAAGCCTAAGGTAAGTTTCCGTTTTCAAAATTGATGTGTGATTTAAAAAGACAGTGGTTTTTGTGCACAAATGAAACCACAAAGGCTTATGAATTAAACTCGTTGGGGGCACTCATTTTCCTTTTATCTGCAAATACTTCCTAAAGAGAAGTATGCTAATCAGAATACACCAATCACTTCTATGTAGAATCCTACATTTATAAATTCCTATTTGGTGGAAACAGGGTCATGGATTGAGATTTATACACTTTCAAGAAAGTCATTCTCTCATCTTATTTATTATCCACAAATAATTTATCAACCATGATTACAAAACACTTGAGACACATAAAATATAAACAAATAAACCAGAATATAAAACTAAACAATCAACCACACAAAGAGTTTGAAAAGCAGTTTTAATATGAAAACAAAAAAATGATAAACTTATGTTTAACAGGTTGCAATTCAGAATTATTGTGAAAACAGTGCAGACATTTTCCGCTATGGCCCACGTTGTCTCCTGTTATTAGTATCTTATATGAGTATGGTGCATTTGAGATTATTATAAACCTAAGCTTACACTTCATTATAATTTCTTCCACTTTTCCTAATTTATTTTTCTGGGTTAGGATTGAATTCATATTATATTATATGCAATAGGCATATCTCCTTAGGCTTCTTTAGACTGTGAAACTTGTTCAAAATTTCATGTATACCTGACCTCCTTCCACGAGTCCCATTTGAATGGAGAAAGAAAATTCAAATATTAATAACACAATAACACTAAAAAATAGAACAGAAAGTATGCTACTGATAGATGAAAATATTTAAGGCAAATAGCAAACAGATGCCACTCCTGAAAAATCAGGATCAAGAAATATATAAGAGAACACTTCTTGCTATGAGACCCCCAGAGAAACTCACTGTCAAGAATCCAGTGAACAATTAGGGTTAAGTTTTTCATCAAGAAGTAATGCATGAATGGACAGCCTAAAAAACAGAGTGGGTACTATGCCTGTCCTTCAAACCCAAATCTCCAATTAAAGCAAGTGAAGTACAGGGGAAAAGAGAAAGGTTGGTGAGAAATAGGAGAAATTATATAGGCTATCCAAGAGATTGGTAATCAAGCCTAAGGTAAGTTTCCGTTTTCAAAATTGATGTGTGATTTAAAAAGACAGTGGTTTTTGTGCACAAATGAAACCACAAAGGCTTATGAATTAAACTCGTTGGGGGCACTCATTTTCCTTTTATCTGCAAATACTTCCTAAAGAGAAGTATGCTAATCAGAATACACCAATCACTTCTATGTAGAATCCTACATTTATAAATTCCTATTTGGTGGAAACAGGGTCATGGATTGAGATTTATACACTTTCAAGAAAGTCATTCTCTCATCTTATTTATTATCCACAAATAATTTATCAACCATGATTACAAAACACTTGAGACACATAAAATATAAACAAATAAACCAGAATATAAAACTAAACAATCAACCACACAAAGAGTTTGAAAAGCAGTTTTAATATGAAAACAAAAAAATGATAAACTTATGTTTAACAGGTTGCAATTCAGAATTATTGTGAAAACAGTGCAGACATTTTCCGCTATGGCCCACGTTGTCTCCTGTTATTAGTATCTTATATGAGTATGGTGCATTTGAGATTATTATAAACCTAAGCTTACACTTCATTATAATTTCTTCCACTTTTCCTAATTTATTTTTCTGGGTTAGGATTGAATTCATATTATATTATATGCAATAGGCATATCTCCTTAGGCTTCTTTAGACTGTGAAACTTGTTCAAAATTTCCTTGACATTTTGAGTTTTTTTCATAACCTTGACAGTGTTGAATATTACCAGTCAGATATTTTAGAGAATATCTCTCAGTTGGGATGTTTATGATGTTTTTCTCAAGATTAGACACAGCGTGCTTTGCGAGAAAGACTATAGATGTACAGTGCATTCTCATTAAGCATATATTCAATCAATATGACTTATCACTGTGATGCTAACCTAAATCACCTTGCTTGAGATAGATTTTGTCAAGGTTTCTCCACTGTAAATTTACTTTTATTATTTCTCCATTGCCTAGTGTACTTTTGCAAAGAAAGTCACTGTATATAAACCAAACTTAAGAAGTAGAGATTTATTATTGAATTCCTAAAGGTAAGAGTATCAAAAAATTATTCTGCACAGGATATTTACTGATTCTTTCTTATTTATTTATTCTGTCACTGATATATATCAGTACAGACTCATGGAAATTTATTTTGTAGATTGAGATTAATCCAGCACTACTCATTACTGTTGTTCAAATTATTAACTATTTGGTCATTAAGGAAACTTTCAGTGTTCTTAGGTTCCTTTGATATAATACTCCCTGATTTATTTGAACACTCTTATTTGCTTGTACTGCAAGATGGTCCAGTCTCATCTTCTGTTTTCTGCTCTAGTTCTTGAAGTAGCCATTCCTAGGAGATACATAAGTATAAACTTATCCTTATTATACAATACATATTAAATGTGTTTATATATAAGTAAGCAGATATATTATCTATATCTATGTTAAACTTAGATTTCCCTGGTGACTCAAATGGTAAAGAATCTTCCTGAAATGCAGGAGACCTGGGTTTAATCCCTGGATTGGGAAGATCCCCTGGAGAAGAAAATGGCAACCCACGTCAGTACTCTTGCTGGAAGAATTCCATCAACAGAGGAGCCTGGCAGGCTACATCTGCAGAATCCTGAAGAGTCCTACACTACTGAGAAACTCACTTTCATTTTCATATATATATTAAAGCAAACATGAGTTCATGTTAATAACTCCAACTCTAATCTGTTACCACATTAGTCTTCTTACCTATCTCTCCATGTTTGTCTGTAACCTCCCTTTCCAACAGAGACTTGTCTAACTTTATCCCCCACATAACCATTTAGTTAATAGTTTCAATTCCATTATTCGAGTATACTGATTTCAGAATTGTTATCCCATACATTGTTGAGGAATTGGTGAGTTATGGAAAAGCATTATCCACTAGAGCACAGTATTTATGCACAGTTCCCTTTTCCTTTATTGCTACTTGTTTCCAAAGATGTTTAGGTCAGTACCTTATTCCTTCACTGTCTTTTGTTAGTTTATTTCATACATTTGCAATATATTGAGATACTTTAGCCACAGCCTTCATCATTCTAGGATATTCTGATCTCTTATAAATGTTTTTTTTTTAATTTACATGGATCCAAGTTTACTCTTTGTACTGTAAATTTCAGTATGTTTTGATAAATGCATAGGTTTAACTATCAGTATCCCACAGAATTATTTTACCAAGTTAAAAAACTTCACCTGGTTAACTTCACCTGGTTAAATGGCTCCTCGACTTCCAAGGCCTGACACCTGAACTGTTTACTGTCTTTTTGTTTTGCATACTGCAAATAATGGCATATTATTGAAATCATACACTGTGTAGCATTTTCAGATTATCTTGTTTTGCTAGCAATATCTATTTAAAGTTGCCCCATTGCTTGTCATGGCCTGATTCTTTACTTCTTTTTTGACTGCTAAATAATACTCCATTATATAAATGTACCATATATTTATACATGTGTTAATGTTTACCTGTCAACCTATTAAAGAACATTGTGAATGCTTCCATGAATGCTTCTGTGATAATGGATAAAAATTATGCATATATATATTTATATATAATAATAACAGATTTTTATGGGGACATAGGCTTTCAACTGATTTGAGTAAACATCAAAGATTTGCAATTGCTAGATTATATTGTACTTGATATAATTGTTGTCATTCAGTTGCTAAGACATGTCCAACTGTTTGTGACCCCGTGAACTGTTCACTAGGCTTCCCTGTCCTTCACAATTTTTGAAGTTTGCTCAAACTCATCTCCACTGAGTTGGTGATACAACCTAACCATCTTATTCTCTGCTGCTCCCTTCTCTTTTCGTCTTCAATCGTTTTCAAGATCTTTTTCAGCGAGTCAACTCTTTTCACCAGATGGTCAAAGTATTGAACATTCAGCTTCAGCATCAGTCTTTCCAATGAATATTCAGGGTGGATTTCTTTCCCATACTCCTAATTTATACTCCTTATTCTCTCCCCTTTGATAACCATAATATGTTTTCTATGTTTATGAGTCTGTTTCTGTATATAGATTTGCTTGTATTATTTTTGAGAATTCATACATAAGTGACACATATCTGCCTCACTTCACTTAGTAAACTATTATCAAGGTCCATCCATGTTGCTACAAAATGGCATCATTAGCAACTGAAAATGTCAATTTATATGTAGAATAATGTCTAGACTGAATTTTAACATCCAGTATAATTTTAAGTAGTACTGTAAAAGCACAGGTGTAGGAAAACCTAAAGAATTTTTTAAAATCAGAAAAAGTACCAAAGTCAGTACTACCTGACTTTAACTACAAACTAAATTTTTATTAACCATTATCAAATCTTGCCCCAAACATCATTGTTTTAAATCTCTCTTAATTATGGTGCATTGGAAATCAGATGCTGACTAGTGTCTTTTTGTAATCCTTTTCTTTTTACCATAAAAATTGTTTTAAATCAATTCTTTACATTACTTAATCCATAAGACTAAATTACATTCTGAAGCACCATTGTCTGATTTGTGTTGTGTTATAACAGGGTTATCCCATGGGTTACATTGCTGCCGGCTATTTTTCCAAAACTATTTCTATGGATACTTCAAGCACACTTGAATTGTCAAATACAACAAAACTCTGTAAGAGCAAAAAGCAAAATAAAAAAAAATGGCAAAAAAATATGGGCTATACATCATTTTAACAAAAGTTTGACAAGTGTGATTTTTCTTCACCAATAATGCAACAAAGTACCAAATGAGAGACACCTTTCACAGTCACAATAACACTGTCCAGGGGCTTTTGTAAACATCAAAGATTTGCAATTGTAGATTATAGACTTGTTTTTCATTCAGTTGCTAAGACATGCCCCTTTCCTGTTCCTTCACAATTTTTGAAGTTTGCTCAAACTCATCTCCACTGAGTTGGTGATACAACCTAACCATCTTATTCTCTGCTGCTCCCTTCTCTTTTCGTCTTCAATCGTTTTCAAGATCTTTTTCAGCGAGTCAACTCTTTTCACCAGATGGTCAAAGTATTGAACATTCAGCTTCAGCATCAGTCTTTCCAATGAATATTCAGGGTGGATTTCTTTCCCATACTCCTAATTTATACTCCTTATTCTCTCCCCTTTGATAACCATAATATGTTTTCTATGTTTATGAGTCTGTTTCTGTATATAGATTTGCTTGTATTATTTTTGAGAATTCATACATAAGTGACACATATCTGCCTCACTTCACTTAGTAAACTATTATCAAGGTCCATCCATGTTGCTACAAAATGGCATCATTAGCAACTGAAAATGTCAATTTATATGTAGAATAATGTCTAGACTGAATTTTAACATCCAGTATAATTTTAAGTAGTACTGTAAAAGCACAGGTGTAGGAAAACCTAAAGAATTTTTTAAAATCAGAAAAAGTACCAAAGTCAGTACTACCTGACTTTAACTACAAACTAAATTTTTATTAACCATTATCAAATCTTGCCCCAAACATCATTGTTTTAAATCTCTCTTAATTATGGTGCATTGGAAATCAGATGCTGACTAGTGTCTTTTTGTAATCCTTTTCTTTTTACCATAAAAATTGTTTTAAATCAATTCTTTACATTACTTAATCCATAAGACTAAATTACATTCTGAAGCACCATTGTCTGATTTGTGTTGTGTTATAACAGGGTTATCCCATGGGTTACATTGCTGCCGGCTATTTTTCCAAAACTATTTCTATGGATACTTCAAGCACACTTGAATTGTCAAATACAACAAAACTCTGTAAGAGCAAAAAAAGCAAAATAAAAAAAAATGGCAAAAAAATATGGGCTATACATCATTTTAACAAAAGTTTGACAAGTGTGATTTTTCTTCACCAATAATGCAACAAAGTACCAAATGAGAGACACCTTTCACAGTCACAATAACACTGTCCAGGGGGCATAATAAATAGAATATCAAAGCCATAGAAATGCAAAGCATGAATCAGAGAATTGTTTCATCCTCAGATAAATAATTAGCGTACAGAATTTAAGTTTATTGCTATAATTGCATTGTTTACAGTGGAGTATTACACACACACACACACACACACACACACACACACACATGTATATAGTGTGATTCATAGTTAGCATCCTGACTTTTTAGGCTCTTCCTTTTCTAACAAGGCTGTTTTATTTTGAATGTAAAAAGCTGTTATACATCTATTTTGTTAGTACTCAACTATCTAATTCTCTTATGTTCACAGTAATGTTGAAAATTTTAGATTTGCATTGTATATGACATTTTGAAATTTTGTATAATATTAAATATATTTACATGCATATAGTATTTTAATTAAGCAGTCCTTTTGTTTACTATCTAAAATATATTTCCCTAAAATTAGCTCCTGTTATGTTGAAATGGTCTAGAAATTTTTGTAATCAGCATTAAAGATATACTGAAATATTCTCAAGTCATTTGCCATACAAAAAGATAAAATGAAGAAATAGCACAAAACTCTAAGCAAGCATAGATGGGGCTTCCCTGGTGGTCCAATGGGTAAAGAGTCTGCCTTGCAGTGCAAGGGGCTCCAGTTAGTTCCCTGGCCTGGGAAGATCTCATGTGCCACAGAGCGGCTGGACCTGTGTGTCCAGTTAGGAGCTAGCGTTTTGGGGTGCATGTGCCCAGAGCTGGCACTCTGCTACAGGAGAGGCCACTGTAATGGGAGGCCTACGCAGGCCAAGGAATAAAGATGGATGAAAATAAATAAATGAAAGACCAATAAAAGAGGTCAAAATTAAAAAAAAAGAAATAGAATATAAATTTGTTAGAGACTATTTGAGCTGTTTTTGAAGTGATTAAAGTAGCATATAAAGGTATAGAAAGTAGAAATATTAGAATGTGTTTACTAAGTCTATTCATTGGTGAATTTTTCCACTTAATACTAAATTGTTGCTGTTGTCTAGTTGCTAAGTCAAGTCTGACTCTTTGTTGAACCCATAGTTGATAGCCTGCCAGGCTCCACTGTCAATGGAATTTTCCAGGCAAGAATAATGGAGTGTATTGCTATTTCCCTCTACAGGGAATTTTCCCAACCCAGGAATCAAACCTATAGCTCTTTGGGGCTCCTCCATTGGTAGTCAAATTCCTTATCACTAGGACCATTTTGAAAGCTCAATCTTTAATTAACCTGGTTATAAATATTTAGTTTCCTCTCTTAAATGGATATAGTGAAGACATGTATACATTTAATTTCAAAAGGAATCATATTTCTTATTCAACTGTTTTCTGGATGACTTTTTGTAATATCACATTTGTTTAGGATGTGTGGGTTCCAAATTCAAAGGTATTAGCACAATATCAATAAAAATTCCAAACTAGAGATGCTTTGAAAATAGGAAGTTAGCGACAGAGAAGGAGAAATATCATATGACATTCTTTTTATGTGGATTCTATAAAGAAATGATACAAACGAACTTATTTACAAAACAGAAAGAGACTCACAAACTTAGAAAATGAATTTATGGTTGCAAGGGGGAGAGGATGCTTGAGGATTTGGGGAAAGTCATGTACACACTACCATGTTTGAAATGGGTAAGCAACAAAAATCTATTTGTATTGCACATGGAACTCCACTTAATGTTACGTACCAGCCTAAGTGGGAAGAGAGTTGGGGGGAAATGGATACATGTATATGTATGACTGAATCCCTTCTTTATTCACTTGAAACTATCACAAAATTGTTAATTGGCTATACATCAATAAAAATGTTTTTGGCGTGAAAAAAAGGTAGGAAATTGGAAATGAAATCAGAGTTAGGGTTCGTGTAACCTTCCTCCCTCATTTTATACCCTGAGAAACTGAAGGATAGCAACAGTACTTGATGTTGACCAGATCATGAGAACAAATTCATCATAAACTTAGAACTTGAACTCGTATCTCCTGCGGACCTGACACTCAGAACAAGCTCTCCTTCCATTATA
Organism: Tragulus kanchil; assembly: GCA_022376925.1. Classification (NCBI taxonomy): domain Eukaryota; kingdom Metazoa; phylum Chordata; class Mammalia; order Artiodactyla; family Tragulidae; genus Tragulus; species Tragulus kanchil. Next base: position 12,043,220 of record JAIOJX010000026.1, on the reverse strand, counting down.
CTAGAAATATTAGAATGTGTTTACTAAGTCTATTCATTGGTGAATTTTTCCACTTAATACTAAATTGTTGCTGTTGTCTAGTTGCTAAGTCAAGTCTGACTCTTTGTTGAACCCATAGTTGATAGCCTGCCAGGCTCCACTGTCAATGGAATTTTCCAGGCAAGAATAATGGAGTGTATTGCTATTTCCCTCTACAGGGAATTTTCCCAACCCAGGAATCAAACCTATAGCTCTTTGGGGCTCCTCCATTGGTAGTCAAATTCCTTATCACTAGGACCATTTTGAAAGCTCAATCTTTAATTAACCTGGTTATAAATATTTAGTTTCCTCTCTTAAATGGATATAGTGAAGACATGTATACATTTAATTTCAAAAGGAATCATATTTCTTATTCAACTGTTTTCTGGATGACTTTTTGTAATATCACATTTGTTTAGGATGTGTGGGTTCCAAATTCAAAGGTATTAGCACAATATCAATAAAAATTCCAAACTAGAGATGCTTTGAAAATAGGAAGTTAGCGACAGAGAAGGAGAAATATCATATGACATTCTTTTTATGTGGATTCTATAAAGAAATGATACAAACGAACTTATTTACAAAACAGAAAGAGACTCACAAACTTAGAAAATGAATTTATGGTTGCAAGGGGGAGAGGATGCTTGAGGATTTGGGGAAAGTCATGTACACACTACCATGTTTGAAATGGGTAAGCAAAAAAAATCTATTTGTATTGCACATGGAACTCCACTTAATGTTACGTACCAGCCTAAGTGGGAAGAGAGTTGGGGGGAAATGGATACATGTATATGTATGACTGAATCCCTTCTTTATTCACTTGAAACTATCACAAAATTGTTAATTGGCTATACATCAATAAAAATGTTTTTGGCGTGAAAAAAAGGTAGGAAATTGGAAATGAAATCAGAGTTAGGGTTCGTGTAACCTTCCTCCCTCATTTTATACCCTGAGAAACTGAAGGATAGCAACAGTACTTGATGTTGACCAGATCATGAGAACAAATTCATCATAAACTTAGAACTTGAACTCGTATCTCCTGCGGACCTGACACTCAGAACAAGCTCTCCTTCCATTATACTAGACAATGATTTGTAGTTATGTACCGCTACATTTATTGTATATGTTCAGCTCACTGTCTGGAATTATGATTTTAATTATAAATATTAATCACATTATTTTAATATAAATTTGTATTTTAAATTTACCTTTAAGAGGCATGAAATATAATGTGTTAAAGTAAAAGCATACTAGCTTTCAGAAAAGTCATAATTTGATAAATACAGACTTGAGTAAATTATATATAATCCATGTTAAGTATAAAATATACTAAAGTTCTAAGATTAACCAGCAGATCCCTGGGTTAGTACTTGTATCAGATATCTTGAGAACAATGACATATATAGATGCAGGTCAGTTTAGTACAGGGCACATGGAAAATATTGAGATGAGACTGAGGGGAGGGCACCCCATACCCCTCGATTTAGGGTTCCAACTAAAGAAATATTCAAGAATCACGTCTGAACTTACAGCACACCCTCTTCACTATTGCTTACCACTGCCAAGAAAAGAGAATGATTGATCTGTTGCATGAGTTTTCAAGAAAGAATGCATGTCTCAGTTCTATCTCTTTTCTATTTCTGCACTTCTGTCAACAGAGAATATCTATTTTCAGCTCATCAGTATCAGAAAGTTAGGGGTAGACCACCTTGGACCAACCGTACTTGCCAACCTGTTCCTACATTGGATGCATATGTCTTTCTATATAGGTGATAAACATTCACAAATTCAATGTGCCTTGTATGAAAAATCTACATTTTGCCATTAATCTTTATTAGTAATAGATTTTGACTCGATCTCTCTAAACTCAAGAAGAGAAAAGGTATCATTATCATTATTATCTAATCACTATATCTAATGCATCAGGCATGAATATTGAAAACTAGTGAATAGAATTATATAATAAAAATAAAACTTGGAGGATGAATTTAATCTCAGGTTTGGTAAGCTTTTGCCACATGGAATTCTGATATTGTTCACATCACTGTAAAATACAGAAGATTTTTATAAAGTTGAGAAACTGTTTTGTTTAAGAGCAGAGCTTTGTGGGTTGACAGATCATGAGAACAAATTCATCATTATCTTAGAACTTGAACTCGTATCTCCTGCGGACCTGACACTCAGAACAAGCTCTCCTTCCATTATACTAGACAATGATTTGTAGTTATGTACCGCTACATTTATTGTATATGTTCAGCTCACTGTCTGGAATTATGATTTTAATTATAAATATTAATCACATTATTTTAATATAAATTTGTATTTTAAATTTACCTTTAAGAGGCATGAAATATAATGTGTTAAAGTAAAAGCATACTAGCTTTCAGAAAAGTCATAATTTGATAAATACAGACTTGAGTAAATTATATATAATCCATGTTAAGTATAAAATATACTAAAGTTCTAAGATTAACCAGCAGATCCCTGGGTTAGTACTTGTATCAGATATCTTGAGAACAATGACATATATAGATGCAGGTCAGTTTAGTACAGGGCACATGGAAAATATTGAGATGAGACTGAGGGGAGGGCACCCCATACCCCTCGATTTAGGGTTCCAACTAAAGAAATATTCAAGAATCACGTCTGAACTTACAGCACACCCTCTTCACTATTGCTTACCACTGCCAAGAAAAGAGAATGATTGATCTGTTGCATGAGTTTTCAAGAAAGAATGCATGTCTCAGTTCTATCTCTTTTCTATTTCTGCACTTCTGTCAACAGAGAATATCTATTTTCAGCTCATCAGTATCAGAAAGTTAGGGGTAGACCACCTTGGACCAACCGTACTTGCCAACCTGTTCCTACATTGGATGCATATGTCTTTCTATATAGGTGATAAACATTCACAAATTCAATGTGCCTTGTATGAAAAATCTACATTTTGCCATTAATCTTTATTAGTAATAGATTTTGACTCGATCTCTCTAAACTCAAGAAGAGAAAAGGTATCATTATCATTATTATCTAATCACTATATCTAATGCATCAGGCATGAATATTGAAAACTAGTGAATAGAATTATATAATAAAAATAAAACTTGGAGGATGAATTTAATCTCAGGTTTGGTAAGCTTTTGCCACATGGAATTCTGATATTGTTCACATCACTGTAAAATACAGAAGATTTTTATAAAGTTGAGAAACTGTTTTGTTTAAGAGCAGAGCTTTGTGGGTTGCCAGTTAGTTGAATGCTACAATTGTTACTGAAGGATATGTGTACAGTTCTTACCTAAACATATATGAATGTATCAAGAATTGGATTCTAAGCAAACATTAGTTTTCCATTTTCAGTTCAGGCAGATAACCTTCAATAAAAATTGTTTCTGTTTTACTATTATTTCTAACTCAACTGTGAAAAACAGAGTCTGAGGGGTCTTCCCTGGCATTCGATCCCTTGCCAAGGAAAGATTCCATGTGCTGCAGAGTGTCTGGACCAGTGTGTCCAATTGTGAGCCAGCGTTCTGGAGTGCATAGGCTCAGAACCATTGCTCTGCAACAAGAGGGGTCACACAGGCCAAATCTTGAAGATGGATGAAAATAAGGAAATGAAAAAACAATGAAAGAGGACAAAATTAAAATAAATAAATAAAAATAAATGAACGTGTATCAAAACTAAAGCTGGGTGTATGTTTTAAAAAAAATAGAGTCTGAGTATTATTATTTTCCAAATGTACTGTGTTTACAGTCATTATTGTATTAATTTTAAGTCATTCCTTTATTTCACACATAAACCCATTATTTATACATAAAATTAGTCAAAGTTTATGTAAATTTCTCCTTTAAATATATCATATGCAAAAGACTTAGATTTTTAGATTCTGAAAGAACCACAAGGAAACTATATTCATGCACATACTTTAAGAAATATGTATCAGGGCTTCCCTGGTGGTCCAGTGGGTAAGGGCACCACTTTGCAGTGCAAGGGGCTCTGGTTTGATCCCTGGCCTATGAAGATCCCAGGTGCTGTGGAACGGCTGGACTAATGTGTACAACTACTGAGCCTGAGCTCTGGAGCACATGCGCCTGGAGCCGGTGCTCTGCAACAAAAGAGGCCACTGCAATGGGAGGCCCACATAGGCCAAGGAACAAAGATGGATGAAAATAGATAAATGAAAAACCAATAGAAATGCCCCCCCATCAAAAAAGAAATATGTATCATCATCAATGTGATACATGTCCATATATTACATTCTTTCTGGCTGAGGTCAAGCAGAATAAGAAATTTGAGAGAAAAAATTTTGAATAATGTGTGCTACGTGAAACTAACATGCAAAGTGATTAATTTTGACATCAATCTCTTGGTTTATACTTGAGACTTAACTTTCAAAGAAAATTTTATTTCATCTTTACCATCTCCATAGGAACTTCATAATGGGAGACAGTCATTTTAAAATGTGGTGAATCCTAACGCTATTAATCTTGTCACAATCCCCATGATGAACTCTATTCTACATACATGTTTGACCAAATTTGGGATGAAAAATGGAATAGACTTAAGTACAGAATAACTTGGGAGTCTGTTCATTAATGGTCCTTACCAACTGGTGGCAAAATGTTCAAAAGCAAAATTTATGTTGCCATCAGCAGTTTCAGCAAGAACCCTAGAAGAAAAATGAAGAGTAGGGCTTTCATTTTCTCACATTTTCCTACAATTGAAGTCAAGTCTATCTAACTCAGATGGGGATATCTTTAAATAAATGCATCCATTTAATTTAAGTTTTTCTCTATAAGGAGCTTCGTATGAGTAATAAAGATGATAACTTGTTTATTATCAATTAGATTTCGTTCTCTTTTTTTAGAAATTAGGTTAAGAAAAGGGGAGCTATGTAGTTATTGACTATTTGATACACAAATGTTTGACTCCTGTTAAATTTAAGGAAGTCATGCATGTGCCTGCTCAGTTTTGTTGTACTCTTTGTGACCCAGGGATTGTAGCCTTCCAGGCTTCCCTGTCCCTGGGATTTTCCTGGCCAGAATACTGGACTGGTTTGCCATTTCCTCCTCCAGAAATTGAACCCTCCTCTCCTGGGTTTCCTGCACTGCAGGCGATTCTTTACCACTGAAGCCCATCAGGAAAGTTCCTAAGAAAGTCACTGAATCATAAATTAAACACTTCAACATAGACTTATTTCCAGGAAAACTGTATTTAATGAGAAGAATATGGAAAAGACTTGGAGCGACATATATTTTTGATGTTTGCAGTTTGAAAAGTGTTGACTTTTCACTCTGCAAATCTACAAATAATTGACTTCTACTCAGTTTTGAGAATTCCTCTGTTAATACAGCTATACTTTGCTTTATCTATATTTTCTTCTTAATTCATTTCTGAGGTTTTCCTCTTTTTCTCTTTCTCTAGTGACGAAAAGTCAAATGTATGTTCTCCCTTTTCCTAGTTTCTTATGCTAAATACTCAGATTCTTTAAGCATCTGATCTCCCTTCCAAGTTACTGAAGATAGCAAGAAGAGCAATTTATTGCATGCTTTTTACAGCATAGCAAGGGTCATCAGATTTCTAGCTTCAATGTCTACTTGCTAAACACATATTTTAGGATTTTAGTATAGCAGTGCCTCAATACCTCCAATATTAGATTTCTTCATATATGAAAGAAATGCCATTGTATCAAAAAGATCTCAAATAAAACTTAAATAAAGTACTCACTTTTCTCTTGTATGACAACCCAGAGGAAAGAAATTTAGAGCTAACACTATCATCAGTAAATGTCAGTAATCTCTGTATAGTAAGCATTACCACTAGGACATTTCACAGTATCTAGCAAAGGGGAAAGAAAGGTGTCTAATAGTTTTCTTTGAGAGATTGTTAAGAGATTTGACATAACTTCTGGTAATAAGCCTGTGGCCAGAACTTGGTCACGTGGCCAAAATTAGCCAGGAACAGTGCTGAGGTGTGCTATTTTTAGGGGAAACTGACATCTTCCTAGACAAAACTTAGGAGAAAGACAAATGGATAATGAGTGAATAGTTGGCTGTCTCTACACATGCTGGAACTCATTCAGTTTGAGTTTGTCTTTACAGTTCCTTATTTACACATGTTATTTTGTGAACATCTTAAAAATCAGATGACACATACCAGTTAACACTATTTATTATGAAAAGAAATTCAAATAAAACCATTTTGAGTTGATATCTTTGGTTGTTTCTTGGAGCTTGGTGCAATTATCTGCCTTGCCATAATTAACACAAATTGATATTATATTAATCTAATGGTCAAAATTTTCAGTTAACAAAGATATTTCATTGTTCTTACCCAAATCAAGATTCTGTCCTTTTTGTATTTAATGAGAAGAATATGGAAAAGACTTGGAGCGACATATATTTTTGATGTTTGCAGTTTGAAAAGTGTTGACTTTTCACTCTGCAAATCTACAAATAATTGACTTCTACTCAGTTTTGAGAATTCCTCTGTTAATACAGCTATACTTTGCTTTATCTATATTTTCTTCTTAATTCATTTCTGAGGTTTTCCTCTTTTTCTCTTTCTCTAGTGACGAAAAGTCAAATGTATGTTCTCCCTTTTCCTAGTTTCTTATGCTAAATACTCAGATTCTTTAAGCATCTGATCTCCCTTCCAAGTTACTGAAGATAGCAAGAAGAGCAATTTATTGCATGCTTTTTACAGCATAGCAAGGGTCATCAGATTTCTAGCTTCAATGTCTACTTGCTAAACACATATTTTAGGATTTTAGTATAGCAGTGCCTCAATACCTCCAATATTAGATTTCTTCATATATGAAAGAAATGCCATTGTATCAAAAAGATCTCAAATAAAACTTAAATAAAGTACTCACTTTTCTCTTGTATGACAACCCAGAGGAAAGAAATTTAGAGCTAACACTATCATCAGTAAATGTCAGTAATCTCTGTATAGTAAGCATTACCACTAGGACATTTCACAGTATCTAGCAAAGGGGAAAGAAAGGTGTCTAATAGTTTTCTTTGAGAGATTGTTAAGAGATTTGACATAACTTCTGGTAATAAGCCTGTGGCCAGAACTTGGTCACGTGGCCAAAATTAGCCAGGAACAGTGCTGAGGTGTGCTATTTTTAGGGAAGCTGACATCTTCCTAGACAAAACTTGGAGAAAGACAAATGGATAATGAGTGAATAGTTGGCTGTCTCTACACATGCTGGAACTCATTCAGTTTGAGTTTGTCTTTACAGTTCCTTATTTACACATGTTATTTTGTGAACATCTTAAAAATCAGATGACACATACCAGTTAACACTATTTATTATGAAAAGAAATTCAAATAAAACCATTTTGAGTTGATATCTTTGGTTGTTTCTTGGAGCTTGGTGCAATTATCTGCCTTGCCATAATTAACACAAATTGATATTATATTAATCTAATGGTCAAAATTTTCAGTTAACAAAGATATTTCATTGTTCTTACCCAAATCAAGATTCTGTCCTTTTTATAAATATTAAATATTCTATCTCCCTGGACGTATAGTCACACATCTTTTCATTTTCTCTGTATATTAGCTGACAAATACTGTGATCTCTTTCATGATCATTATTCCTTTGTGCGGGGGCCTTCCACAGAAAGGAAGGCAGCAGGATTGCCCCCGGCTGAACCGAGAGATCTCGAAGAGAGTTGAGTCTGCTCACAAAATCAAGAGGCTTAGAGAACCAAATTTGGACTTTAGAGCCAGCCCATTGGAAGTGTTGATAAAAAGGAGTCCTGGGAAAAATTTCACAACAAGTATAGCCATTTCACAGCACTGAAGCCTGGAGAGATTAAAGAAGCACAAGTCTATCAGTCTTTTTGTCTCTCCTCTTGGCTTACAGGGAGAGTGTGAGGTGGAGATGAAAGATTTTATAAGTGTACTACCAAAATAAGTTATTTCATTAATTTAAAATAACTTCATTAAATATGACTTAATTAATGAAGTTAAAAATGGCCCAACAAGATAGCACACAATGCGAAATGAATTAGTCCTAGAGAGTAAATTAAGATGACTTTAAGGAAGAGAAATTAATTAAGGGTAGACAAAATAAACAAACAAATAAAGCTCAAGTTTCTACAACAGTACATTCTTACAGCTAATGAATATAAATTAACATTTTCTTGGATATATTCTTCTGAATTATTCCCATCTGATACAAGACAATTATGCCATATAAAACAAAAACATATTCCATTTATAAAAGAAGACAACCTGGGCTTCCCTAGTGATCCAGTGGATAGAGAGTCCACTTTGCAGTGAAAGGGGCACCAGTGCAAGGGACACCTCCTGGCCTGGGAGGATCCCACATGCTGAGGAACGGCTAAGCAGGTGCGTCCAATTATGAGCTGGCATTCTGGAGCGCATGCACCAAGAGCCCATGCTCTGTGGCAAGAGAGGCCACTATGACGGGTGGCCCACACATGCCCAAAAGAATAAAGATAGGTGAAAAATTAACAATGGCTTAGAGGCAAAAATAAATAAATAAATAAAGTATTAATTTAAGAAAGAAGACAACCTAAAAATATATAACTTTTAGTTGCAGTGTTATCATCTGACAGAATAATATGGACTCTTCCATCACCTCATCTAATTGTCATAAGAAGTGTAATAAAAATAGCCATTTTTATTGAACATTAAAATATACCAGGAAATCGGGCTTCCCTGGTGGTCCAGTGGGTAAGGACACCGTCTTGCAGTGCAAGAGGTGCCGGCTCAATCCCTGGCCTGGGAAGATCCCACGTGCCGCGGAGCAGCTGGACAGATGTGCCCAATTATACCAAGCCAGAGCTCTAGAGCACATGCGCCTAGAGCCGGTGCTCTGTGACAACAGAGGCCACTGCGACAGGAGGCCCACATGGGCCAAAGAACAAAGAAGGATTAAAATAGATAAACAAAAGACCAATAGAAGTGGCCTGCCCATCCCCCTCCCGCCCCAACCCACACCCCCCAAAAAAGAATTAAAAGAATATCCATCAAAAAATATATATACCAGGAAATCTCTACAGCATTTACTTTTTGTAGTAATAATCCTGAATGCTATTTTTTCTCTTTTTTTAAGATATTGACTGTGAGATACAGAAGGTTTCTTCTCAGAACAACTCATGCACAACAGGATGTGCTGATGGGCGTAGGAGATGAGAGAAAATAAGTTAAATTTCATGGCTATAGAAGTGGCACCACAAGGGAGCAAATATTGAGCAAATGAGTTAAGACTTGCCTCGTGTCCCCAACTGACCATCTAAATGTAGCCAGTATTTATCACATCCATCATCCCTTCCATGTCTTCTGTGCCCAGAAACTAAAAAAACTGAAAAGTTTTTGTCTAATATTGTAGCCCAAACATTCATTCTTGATGAATCTGAGCCCAAGTTTGTGCTACCTGAGTAGGTTTGAAAGAGTGTCTGATGGTTGTTTTCACTGAATGTCTTTGCATAGAGTAAAACCTAGAGGATGCCTAAATACTCACCTGAATCCTTCTTTCTAACCCCAACCTATTGACTTAACTCTGGTAATCAGAATCTCTCTTCTTAATTAAAAAGTATAACCTGTTTTTTGACCCAAATGTCTTGTGGTATATAGCCATTCCAAATGTGATGATAGACTTGTTTTCTAATCCAGTGGAGGATACCATACGGTTTTTTTTTATTTCTGTAGAAATGTTTCATTTATATACATTAAGTTCTATAATTAATTCAGTGTGACTAGGACAATTTACAAGAAAAAGAAAAAAGCAGATATATTTGAAATATTTGGGACACCCTGCTGTCCACATTATTCAGAGGATTATAGGATCATTCCCCGGAACAGCATCTGAAACTCACTAATATTTGTTTTCCACTTAATGCTGTTACTAAAACACTCAGTTATCCAGTTTTTTAGAAAATCTCTGCTTCTGGGAGAGTGGATGCATGACAGGGCCATTAAATCACAAACGTGTTAATCTATCAGCTTACATTCTTCACTATGAGTTTCATATTTTAGTGTTTTGTTGGGTATAATATAAAAATGTAGAAAACAGCCAGTAAATACACGAATGGCAATACTTATAAATGCAAAATTTCTGGTAAAAGTGAAGTCAGATTTTTACTAATTACCAAATTGCTTTCTGAACTTCCTGACATATGATCCTACCTAGACTTAAAGATTTAAGGAATGGGACCTAACTAAAATTATTAGGGAACCTTTTTAAGGAGGTCATTATTGAACATTCCTTTTAATACCCTGATTTCACAAATGACATCTAAGAAGTTATCTATTTTACTAGCATTGTAATGCAGTAATCCTCAAAATTGAGTCCTAAATATATTTTTCATGGATTTTGATATTCAAGATAAATTATTTTAACAAATTCAGAGTTGTATTCCAGCTCTTAAAATAACAATTAAAATTTAAACTTATTATTCTTTTGCTTTATATCCATTGTCTTCCCAAACTCCCCAAATCTCCCAAATTCAAAATCTCCCAATTTCAAAAGTCTATCTGACCACCTGAACGTGAAAGTGTGAAAGTGTTAGTCACTTAGTCATGACTAATATTTTAGGACCCCATGAACCTGTAGCCCATCAGAATCTCTCTTCTTAATTAAAAAGTATAACCTGTTTTTTGACCCAAATGTCTTGTGGTATATAGCCATTCCAAATGTGATGATAGACTTGTTTTCTAATCCAGTGGAGGATACCATACGGTTTTTTTTTATTTCTGTAGAAATGTTTCATTTATATACATTAAGTTCTATAATTAATTCAGTGTGACTAGGACAATTTACAAGAAAAAGAAAAAAGCAGATATATTTGAAATATTTGGGACACCCTGCTGTCCACATTATTCAGAGGATTATAGGATCATTCCCCGGAACAGCATCTGAAACTCACTAATATTTGTTTTCCACTTAATGCTGTTACTAAAACACTCAGTTATCCAGTTTTTTAGAAAATCTCTGCTTCTGGGAGAGGGGATGCATGACAGGGCCATTAAATCACAAACGTGTTAATCTATCAGCTTACATTCTTCACTATGAGTTTCATATTTTAGTGTTTTGTTGGGTATAATATAAAAATGTAGAAAACAGCCAGTAAATACACGAATGGCAATACTTATAAATGCAAAATTTCTGGTAAAAGTGAAGTCAGATTTTTACTAATTACCAAATTGCTTTCTGAACTTCCTGACATATGATCCTACCTAGACTTAAAGATTTAAGGAATGGGACCTAACTAAAATTATTAGGGAACCTTTTTAAGGAGGTCATTATTGAACATTCCTTTTTAATACCCTGATTTCACAAATGACATCTAAGAAGTTATCTATTTTACTAGCATTGTAATGCAGTAATCCTCAAAATTGAGTCCTAAATATATTTTTCATGGATTTTGATATTCAAGATAAATTATTTTAACAAATTCAGAGTTGTATTCCAGCTCTTAAAATAACAATTAAAATTTAAACTTATTATTCTTTTGCTTTATATCCATTGTCTTCCCAAACTCCCCAAATCTCCCAAATTCAAAATCTCCCAATTTCAAAAGTCTATCTGACCACCTGAACGTGAAAGTGTGAAAGTGTTAGTCACTTAGTCATGACTAATATTTTTAGGACCCCATGAACTGTAGCCCAGCAGACTCCTCTGTACATGGAATTTTCCAGGCAAGAACACTGGGGTAGGTTGCTGTACCTTTCTCCAGGGATCACAGTCTCCCTAAATCTTCCATAGTATTCAACTGCAAAAAATTGAAAATATGACCACCAAGAGCATAACCTTAAATAAACTTGACCTCAAATGACCACAGCTGAGTTTATTTTGGCAGTGGGATATCAGAGAGTGCTAAGTTTCCATCAAAGAAAATTGTACTTCTGGTGTTCGCTGCTCTGCTGTTCATGCAATGTACACCAACACCCCATGTTTCCTGGAGGATTTTTAATCTTATTTATTTATTACATAATGATAAAAGAGCACTCAAATATCCTGTAGACCCTCTGATAAATTACATAAAAATAACATTCAAAATTGCCTTCCTGAATGTTTATCCATTGATTTCTATCTCCAGCTGGTTGAGGGAATTTCTGCTGGATATATGTGCATGAAGCTTAGAGATTCTCCATGGGCTTTCTTGGTGAGTTAGGTGGGAAAGTGTTGGCCTGCAAAGCAGGATACCTGAGTTCAATCCCTATTTGGAAAGATAACCTGTAAAAGGGAATGGTTACCTTTATAGTCAAACTCCAGAAAATAAACTCACAAAGAGTGACAGAGTGGATAGTGGAGTATAGTTTATTACACCAGCAACTCCAAGGGGAATCACTTCCAACCAAGAACCCCAAATGAAACTTACAACTAACATTTATACTTAGAGTCTATATGCATAAACCCATGTCTCCAAACCATTTGAAGTTATGTCTGAAAAAAAAATGTTAACAATAGACACTATGATGCATATCAACCCTCTGGGGGAAGTTACATTTCTCTGGCTTCTGGAGGTCCAGGTCTGACACAAGGTCAGCTCTGTTTTTCATTTCTTCATACCTCTGATATTTTCTTATTTTCAAAATGTCTTGGTGCAGAATCCAAGGCTCCTCACTGGGAGTTAAGGATGTACTCTTTCTGTCTAAGATGGAGTCCTTTTAACCAAGTTAAAACGTTTTTGCTACTCTCACATACCCACACCAGTATTCTTGTCTGGAGAATTCCAAGCACAGAAGAGCCATGAGGTCACAAGGAGTCAGACACGACTGAGTGACTTACACTTTTTTTTTTTTTTCCCCAGAGATTCTCTACAGATTGAAGTGAGAAGCCCCTTGTGGCTAAGATAGTAAAGAATCCACCTTCAATACAGAAGACCAGGGCTTGATTCTTTGATTCTTGGGTCTGGAAGATTCCCTGGAGAAGGGAATGGTTACCCATTCCAGTATTCTTGCCTGGACAATTCCATGGATGGAGATTCCATGGATGGAGAAGCCTCATGGGCTAGTACAAGCCATGGGGTGGCAAAAAGTAGGACTCAACTGAGAGACTAACACTTTAAGGACTAATGTTTTGAAGATAAAAATGAATGGTGGGGGCTTCCCTGGTGGTTCGGTGGCTAAGGACACCACCTTGCAGTGCAAGGGGCGCCAGTTCGATCACTGGCCTGGGAAGATCCCACGTGCCGCGGAGCAGCTGAACGGATGTGTCCGGTTACCGAGCCGGAGCTCTGGTGCGCATGTGCCCAGAGCCGGCGCTCTGCGACAACAGAGGCCGCCGCGATATGGGAAGTCCACAAGAGCCAAAGAACAAAGATGGATGAAAATAGACAAATGAAAGACCAATAGAAGTGGCCACCCCTCCCTCCCCAATCCGGCCCACCCAAAATAAATAAATAAATGTTTTTTTTTTTTTTTTTTAAAGAATGGTGAAAATTGCTTGTTGTGACCCATGGACAAGTCATGAAATTCTCCAGGCAAGAATACTGGAATAGATAGCCTTTCCTTTCTCCAGGGGATCTTCCCAACTCGGCGATCGAACCCAGGTCTCTCGCATTGCAGGCAAATTCTTTACCATCTGAGCCACCAGGGAAGCATAAAAGTGAATGGAACTGTCAACAATACTGTAATAATTATTAGCTGCATAATAAATTATTCCAAAACTTAGTGGCTGGGAAAAAAAACACAATTATTATCTCATGACATCTGTGGGTTAGGAATTTAGACGCACCAAGCTAGGGACTTCAGTCTCAAGGATATCTCAAAAGGTTGTGATTAAAATGCCAGCCAAGGGTAGAGTTCTTGTCTGGAGAATTCCAAGCACAGAAGAGCCATGAGGTCACAAGGAGTCAGACACGACTGAGTGACTTACACTTTTTTTTTTTTTTCCCCAGAGATTCTCTACAGATTGAAGTGAGAAGCCCCTTGTGGCTAAGATAGTAAAGAATCCACCTTCAATACAGAAGACCAGGGCTTGATTCTTTGATTCTTGGGTCTGGAAGATTCCCTGGAGAAGGGAATGGTTACCCATTCCAGTATTCTTGCCTGGACAATTCCATGGATGGAGATTCCATGGATGGAGAAGCCTCATGGGCTAGTACAAGCCATGGGGTGGCAAAAAGTAGGACTCAACTGAGAGACTAACACTTTAAGGACTAATGTTTTGAAGATAAAAATGAATGGTGGGGGCTTCCCTGGTGGTTCGGTGGCTAAGGACACCACCTTGCAGTGCAAGGGGCGCCAGTTCGATCACTGGCCTGGGAAGATCCCACGTGCCGCGGAGCAGCTGAACGGATGTGTCCGGTTACCGAGCCGGAGCTCTGGTGCGCATGTGCCCAGAGCCGGCGCTCTGCGACAACAGAGGCCGCCGCGATATGGGAAGTCCACAAGAGCCAAAGAACAAAGATGGATGAAAATAGACAAATGAAAGACCAATAGAAGTGGCCACCCCTCCCTCCCCAATCCGGCCCACCCAAAATAAATAAATAAATGTTTTTTTTTTTTTTAAAGAATGGTGAAAATTGCTTGTTGTGACCCATGGACAAGTCATGAAATTCTCCAGGCAAGAATACTGGAATAGATAGCCTTTCCTTTCTCCAGGGGATCTTCCCAACTCGGCGATCGAACCCAGGTCTCTCGCATTGCAGGCAAATTCTTTACCATCTGAGCCACCAGGGAAGCATAAAAGTGAATGGAACTGTCAACAATACTGTAATAATTATTAGCTGCATAATAAATTATTCCAAAACTTAGTGGCTGGGAAAAAAAACACAATTATTATCTCATGACATCTGTGGGTTAGGAATTTAGACGCACCAAGCTAGGGACTTCAGTCTCAAGGATATCTCAAAAGGTTGTGATTAAAATGCCAGCCAAGGGTAGAGTTACTGCAGTCCATCTTAAAAGTCGGTCTACTACACAAACTGTGCTTAAATCAGTAAGGCTCAAAAAATGTGGTCCAGTGCATCAAACTGTTTGCCAGATTTACTATAAAATCTTCCAAAAAACCTGAATATATCAATAGTAGGTGCATATGAAGTTATGTCATTCTGCATGGTCATAATAATGAAAAATGCATGCATAATACATTTTAAAGAAACCTTTATATTCATTCATACTTTAAAGCCCTCTTCCCAAAATAGGACAAAAGAAATAATCATTATCCATGTGCTTTCAGTAGGAGATGCTAAATTCCAAAAATTGACTACATTTTTAAGCTGAGAGGTTTGCAGAATAATAGAGAAAAACTAAAAGTAACAAAAGTAATAAAACAAATTTTCAATATCATTACTTGATTGTAACCAAGTTAACCATGACTAACAAAAATACTAACCAAGCCATGTAAAACAAATTATAGGCTAGAAAGATTGACAAATGAGTCAAGTTGAACCTCCTTTTCAAAATTCAAATCCTCATTAAAAAATCTTTATCCTGGGGATTTAAGTAAAGGTAAGTAGGACAATAAGTATTTCATTTCTCCTAGAAAGAGCTGAGGGCTAATGGGAGCTATATTTTATTAATTTTAACAAGATAGGTGAATTAAAATGTTAACTCTTGCTTTTTTTGAAAATGAATCATACAGCCATACAAAGCAAATTTTCCTAGAATTTGTTGCAGGAAAATATGACTCTTCTTCCTCAATTTTTTTATAGCCTTGCCAATATTGTATTCCAAGAAATAGGGAAATGGAAAACTTACCTATATAATTTTGTCTTTGGGAATAACTATTTTGAAATAGAGATAAATATATGCAAAGTTCTTGAAACATCAGTTTCTTTTCTGATCAACCTATTTACCACATTCCTAGATTTGAAAGAAATACTTTTACATAATATAGATCAATAATTACAAGAAAAAATTAAAAGCCATTTCTTTTAATAACAGAGATTTTGGTGTTCTGTGTTTCTGTAATTTTAGATATTATTCACAAGTATGTATTATTTTTTATGGAGAAACCTCTTTTCATAGGAGGTATGTTAATACTTATTATATTTATAAAAAAATTTTCAACTAGATCTCAGGTTGTGGATTTCTTCCTCTCAAGATTCAGTTGTACTTTTTATAGCAAACTAAATCTCACTGTGTGTATATTTGTAATATGCCAATACTCTATGGCTTAGAAATGCGTTTAGATAACAGAGTGAGGGAAAACTCACTCAGACATTCTCCTCATAGACGAAAAATATTGTGACTTTTAGAGATAAGCCTGATTCTCTCTGAATTGGTGAAGAAAGTGGATCTTTAAAAACATTACAAAGGGAAAGTAGTCTTCACAAGTTTTCTCTAGTAAAATCTCTTTCTGTTCTAACACTCCAAAAGGCACATTGCTAGAAGTTGCTGCTCTGTAGGACCTCCTATCAGGAAGCTCTTATTTCCCCCTGGTACTAGCTGATACTAGCTTCAGATAGGGAATGACAGATAGAACATACAGAAATTCACAACATAGGAAAAAATGAGAAAATGGATATCAGAAACCTATGATTTTATGCTTCATCTTTTTCAGGTTCAAAAGAAAAATTAGTCAGTTCAGGTATCATTTAATTTTATAAAATATGAATTTAACTCCTCTAAATAACTGCAAGAAATAATTCTGCTGAAATATTTCTTTTCAATGTTAAAGTAAGCATGTAAGCTACTACTTGCATATATCAAAATATATCCTACTTAAATAAACTGTATTAGTGAATGGGGTCCTGCCTTTAAAATCTGGAAGAATTTTCATTGTAATAGTATATACATATGCAGTCCATATGGGCAGTAGCTTTTTAAAAAGGAATACATTATTTTTTATACAAATTAGGAATCATGTAATAAGTAATAAATTGTTTTTTAAACCTTTCTGAAAATTTGTAGCTTTTGGAGAAAAATAAAATAGAATCAACCAAAATATGTTTAGACAAAATTCAGAGATTAAAATCATGTTAAGAAATAATGTCTATATTAATATTTCATCTGTATTTAAGTGTACACAGTTCCTGTTTAAAAGGAGAGATTCAGGTTTTGAAACCAGAAAGTTTTTAACTTAATTATGGCACTCAATTAATGTATTTATAATTAAATTCCGTATGTTTGCATTTATTTCAAAGTGCAAGATTTTCATGCTCAGTTAAACACAAGATCAGTTTTATAAACAATAATATAAAAAGAAATTCCCAAATTTGTTATTTACCATTTTTATTCATAGATATTAGTCAAATAAAAAAATATATACTCCTGTGTCCAGGAAAGAATTAACCATGTGCATACAATAGTTAAGTTTGTGATATTATATAACAGATTCCAAAGAGAGTTATAAGTTGGGAGTTTAAACTAGATATCAAATAAAATTTTATTTGAATTGTGTGTGCCTCTTTTACTTTACAGTGACTAAACCTAAAACTTTATGTATGTGTGTATTTCTTAGTTGCATGATTATAACTGACTCAATTCTGATTCTTATTCAATATTTAATTTTGATAATATTAAACTTGAAAATAGTATTGAGAGACACAAAAGTAGAGAAAATATTCCACTAGATGTAATTGAGTATTTTATTTATCATAAAACTGAACCTACCTCTTAATGCCACTCTTATTTTTTGAACAGATACTTATTTAATAATCTTAATTTAATGATTCTTGATATATATTTATTTAAATAATATCATTTATATTATACACATTATTATAATATATTAAATTAGATTCAAGGCCATTCACATCAACATTAAAACAACATTTTCAAATAAATAAAACAAATATATCTTGAAATTTGTTTGAAATTCTAAAGTACTCCAAATAGTCAAAGCACTCTTGGGAAAGGACAAAGCTGGAGACATCAGGCTTCCTGATTTCAAACTATATTACAAAGCTATTGCAATCAAAATAGTATGATGTTGGCATTAGAAGAGACGTATTGATCAGTGTAACACAAGAGAGACCTTAGAATTGAAACCATACAATGTTTAGGAATATAAAAATTATCATGTTAAGAATAATTTTTTTATTTCATTTTTTGTAATTCAACCAAAATATGTTTAGACAAAATTCAGAGATTAAAATCATGTTAAGAAATAATGTCTATATTAATATTTCATCTGTATTTAAGTGTACACAGTTCCTGTTTAAAAGGAGAGATTCAGGTTTTGAAACCAGAAAGTTTTTAACTTAATTATGGCACTCAATTAATGTATTTATAATTAAATTCCGTATGTTTGCATTTATTTCAAAGTGCAAGATTTTCATGCTCAGTTAAACACAAGATCAGTTTTATAAACAATAATATAAAAAGAAATTCCCAAATTTGTTATTTACCATTTTTATTCATAGATATTAGTCAAATAAAAAAATATATACTCCTGTGTCCAGGAAAGAATTAACCATGTGCATACAATAGTTAAGTTTGTGATATTATATAACAGATTCCAAAGAGAGTTATAAGTTGGGAGTTTAAACTAGATATCAAATAAAATTTTATTTGAATTGTGTGTGCCTCTTTTACTTTACAGTGACTAAACCTAAAACTTTATGTATGTGTGTATTTCTTAGTTGCATGATTATAACTGACTCAATTCTGATTCTTATTCAATATTTAATTTTGATAATATTAAACTTGAAAATAGTATTGAGAGACACAAAAGTAGAGAAAATATTCCACTAGATGTAATTGAGTATTTTATTTATCATAAAACTGAACCTACCTCTTAATGCCACTCTTATTTTTTGAACAGATACTTATTTAATAATCTTAATTTAATGATTCTTGATATATATTTATTTAAATAATATCATTTATATTATACACATTATTATAATATATTAAATTAGATTCAAGGCCATTCACATCAACATTAAAACAACATTTTCAAATAAATAAAACAAATATATCTTGAAATTTGTTTGAAATTCTAAAGTACTCCAAATAGTCAAAGCACTCTTGGGAAAGGACAAAGCTGGAGACATCAGGCTTCCTGATTTCAAACTATATTACAAAGCTATTGCAATCAAAATAGTATGATGTTGGCATTAGAAGAGACGTATTGATCAGTGTAACACAAGAGAGACCTTAGAATTGAAACCATACAATGTGGTCAGTTAGTTTAACAACAAAGGGCTAAGAATTCATAATCGGGAAAGGACAGTCTCTTCAATAACTAGTATTGAGAAAACTGGACAGTCACATAGAAAAGAGTGAAGCTAGACTACCTTGCACCACACACAAAAATTAACATGAATTAAAGACTTGAGGATAGATCTGAAACCATAATACTAGACTACATAAGTAATAAGCTCCTTGACATTGATCTTAGAGATGATTTCTTTTTGTTTTTTTTTTTGTAAATTTTAGCCTTTTTTATTGGTCTTTCATCCATTTTCATCCATTTTTGTCCTTTGGCCTGTGTAGGTCTCCCATTACAATGGCCTTGTTTTTCACAGAGCACTGGCTCTGGGCTCATGTGCTCCAGAGAGCTGGCTCATAATTGGACACACAGGTCCCATCGCTCGATGGCATGTGGGATCTTCCCAGGCCAAGGATACAACAAGCACCCCTTGCCCTGCAAGGTGGACTCTCTACCCACTGCACCACCAGGGAAGCCTCTGAGATGATTACTTCAATCTGACTTTAAAGCAAAAGCAATACAAGTGAAAATAAACAAATGGGAATAAATTAAAACTAAAAAGCTTTTCACAGCAAAGGAAGCCATCCACAAAATGAAAAGATATCCAGTCAAATGGGAGAAAATATTTGCAAATCATATACCTAGTAATGACAATATCCAAAGTATGTAAAGAATCCATACAACTCATTAGTAAACAAACAAAAAATATTTAAAAATGAGCAGATGATCTAAACAGACACGTTTGTAAAGAAGACATACAGACAGACAACAGATACATGAAAATATGCTCTACATCATTCATCATTAAACAGGGAAATGCAAGTCAAAAACCAAAATGAATCATCACCTCACATTTATTAAAATGACTTTTGTCAAAAAAATTAGAATTAGCAAGTGTTGGTAAGCATGTGGAGAAAAGGGAACACTAGTCCACTTTGTGATTAGAATGTAAATGAGTACAGCCACCATGGAAAATAGCATGAGAGTTCCTCCAAAAAATAAAAAATAAAACTACCATATGATTAAGCATTTCCACTTATGGGCATTTATCTGAAGAAAACAAAACCATTAATTTGAAAAGATATACACACCCTTAAGTTCAACACAGATTTGTTAATAGCCAGGATCTGCAAACAGCCTAGGGTCCATTGATAGATTAAGAAATACAGAAGTTGTATTATATATGCATAATAGAATATATTCAGTAATAAAAAATAATGAAATATTGACTTTTTTTTTTTGGCCACTTCTATTGGTCTTTTGTTTATTTATCTAAGTTCATTGGCCTGTGTGGGCCTCACATCTCAGTGACCTCTCTCGCTGCAGAGCTCCAGCTCAGTAGTTGGACACATTGGTCCAGCCACTCCACGGCACATAGGATCTTCCCAGGCCAGGGATCGAACCGGCGTCCCTTGCACTGCAAGGTGGTGCCCTTACCCATTGGACCACCAGGGAAGCCCATGCCATTTTTGACAACAGGGATGGACTTTATGGCCATTATGTTACATAATATACAGAGAAAGATATTGTATAGTCTTTCTTTTATGTGGAATATAAAAAATAAATAAATAAAACAAGACAAAATAATACAAAATAAAAGAAGCTCATAGATACAGAGAACAAAGGGGGTGTAGGTGTGGGAGAAATTGGTAAACTGCTTTTAGTTTTTGTTTCCTTTATTTTACTTAAACTTAATTTAGAAATATATAAATTATATTAACAGAGTTCATCCATACACCAAATTAGATTGACATGATGTTGGAGCACAATTAAAACTAAAATATTTAAGATTTAATAATTATATTTTATTAAATTAACTTTGAAAAATCTATAAGACAATTCCTTGATATTTTTATATTACCTCAAATCTGTATTGTTCACTACACGCTAGGTTAACTCTTTTCAGAGTTTGCTTTCTGAGCTCTATCATTGTCGCTAGAGGAATAGTGACACAAGAATTAGAATAATTCAGAGAAACTTTAACAAAAAAAATACTTAGAGAAGTGTGCTTAGAGTGTATGAGAACCACAAGTTGCTATATTAAGAACTGAAGTCCTTAGAGGAAAAAGGTATTATCAGAAATAAAAGAGGCTCATCCATTTAAAAATGACATAGCCAACCAATGAGACTTACAGGGAAGGACCCAGGGCACTAAGTATCTTGATCTTATTCTGTTGTTTCTCTTCTGTTGCTTTCCTGGGCTGCACACTGACTGAAATCAACTGGAAGTCTAAGCCAAGGAGCTAGATGGTATACATGATTCCTACAGATCAGTCACTTAGGCAGAAAAGATGGATATAGAAAAAGTTGGAAAATTTTGCTATCTGTCACTTCATTGGAAATTCATACATAGAAATGCAAGTTTCTGAAAATGATATCAAAGCAAAAATTGTACCAAAATTTAATACATAAGTGATGAAAGAAACCAGAATAAAAATCTGAACTGAGCTCCACTGAAACCATGGGAGGGAGATATTTTATAAGAACTGGAGTGGATAGGATCATAGATGATCTTTGTTTACTGACTGATTTATCCAAAAGAAAAGTCAGCCTCTTCTAGTTTTTATGACCCTGTGATAGGATGTCAATCCAACACACTACTGACTAGGTGATTTTTGCAAAAACTACTGCCTGTGGTGTTGATACCTCTCTGATCATTAATGTGCTTAATGGAGCCAGAGGACACGAAATGAAGAAATCTTAGGCATGTACCCTCAGTAGAAGGAAACCTAAGAATTGAGAGACTGATTTCGAGTAAATGCCTGATTTACATAAGATAGACCAAAATACATCCACCAAGAGCCTCTCCACATCGTCAAGTTGATGATCTTGCTTGCACTCTGGACTTGCCCCTCTTTGTAGTCTTTGTCCATGAAAACTGCAATAGCAAACTCTCAGTGGACTTTCTTATAGCTTACTGCACTACTTCCTAAATTGCTCTTTCTTTGTTATTACCTCATAAACTCAATTTCTGGTATTGAAGCTTGCCTCAATTCACCTCTTATTTAGGCTGGCAACAGGATGGAAAGAACATCAGAACACTAGAAGTAAGAGGGGCCTGTCTAGTTAATTTAGGCTTAGTCATGCCTTAGAATAATTCAGAGAAACTTTAACAAAAAAATACTTAGAGAAGTGTGCTTAGAGTGTATGAGAACCACAAGTTGCTATATTAAGAACTGAAGTCCTTAGAGGAAAAGGTATTATCAGAAATAAAAGAGGCTCATCCATTTAAAAATGACATAGCCAACCAATGAGACTTACAGGGAAGGACCCAGGGCACTAAGTATCTTGATCTTATTCTGTTGTTTCTCTTCTGTTGCTTTCCTGGGCTGCACACTGACTGAAATCAACTGGAAGTCTAAGCCAAGGAGCTAGATGGTATACATGATTCCTACAGATCAGTCACTTAGGCAGAAAAGATGGATATAGAAAAAGTTGGAAAATTTTGCTATCTGTCACTTCATTGGAAATTCATACATAGAAATGCAAGTTTCTGAAAATGATATCAAAGCAAAAATTGTACCAAAATTTAATACATAAGTGATGAAAGAAACCAGAATAAAAATCTGAACTGAGCTCCACTGAAACCATGGGAGGGAGATATTTTATAAGAACTGGAGTGGATAGGATCATAGATGATCTTTGTTTACTGACTGATTTATCCAAAAGAAAAGTCAGCCTCTTCTAGTTTTTATGACCCTGTGATAGGATGTCAATCCAACACACTACTGACTAGGTGATTTTTGCAAAAACTACTGCCTGTGGTGTTGATACCTCTCTGATCATTAATGTGCTTAATGGAGCCAGAGGACACGAAATGAAGAAATCTTAGGCATGTACCCTCAGTAGAAGGAAACCTAAGAATTGAGAGACTGATTTCGAGTAAATGCCTGATTTACATAAGATAGACCAAAATACATCCACCAAGAGCCTCTCCACATCGTCAAGTTGATGATCTTGCTTGCACTCTGGACTTGCCCCTCTTTGTAGTCTTTGTCCATGAAAACTGCAATAGCAAACTCTCAGTGGACTTTCTTATAGCTTACTGCACTACTTCCTAAATTGCTCTTTCTTTGTTATTACCTCATAAACTCAATTTCTGGTATTGAAGCTTGCCTCAATTCACCTCTTATTTAGGCTGGCAACAGGATGGAAAGAACATCAGAACACTAGAAGTAAGAGGGGGCCTGTCTAGTATTTAGCCAAGCTTCAGAAAGTTAAGGTCATATTAGTCAATGCCTTATATTTCTTTATTGTTTACTTTTATCTATGTTCAAGGAATTCACATTTTTTGTTTGTTTGTTTGTTTGGTTTAATTTTCTGTATTCTGTAGGCGTCATGTTTAGCCAGGTGTGAACAATTCACTGGGGGCCTTTCTGATTTTCCTGAGCTGACTCAACCTTATGCCTCTGTACAATCTTCCAAACCACCAGGGACAAGTGAGATTTTAGCCAAGCCTCTGGCTATCCCTTATGCTGGATCTTTCTGTTAAATTTTGACTGTTCTGTCTTTGTGTTGCTTGCCCCAACCAGTACTATGACCTCTAGCTAACCCGTATTAGCCTTTCTTAATTATTTGCCATTGAGATCTCTATTGTTTTTGACAGTGCCTTTGGCATGGACATTTCCACACTCCACTCCAAGTAAAATTAGCTCATCTGGCAGTATAGCAAGGCTGCTTGTGCTTAAGGCCTCCCCTACATCTTTGTGGCACAGAAACTGTCCCTGGCTGAAATGTCATGGTCTTCTAATCTCACCAAGATTTAGCAAGTTTTCTTAAGTAAATCATGTTTCTCAATTTACTTTTTTTTTAATTATATCTTAAAATGTTTATATTGACAACTTTATACATTCTTATCACTGCTTTGGGTATGTAGGATTAATATTAACCAAACTCCTCATACATGTACCCTCAGTAGAAGGAAACCTAAGAATTGAGAGACTGATTTCGAGTAAATGCCTGATTTACATAAGATAGACCAAAATACATCCACCAAGAGCCTCTCCACATCGTCAAGTTGATGATCTTGCTTGCACTCTGGACTTGCCCCTCTTTGTAGTCTTTGTCCATGAAAACTGCAATAGCAAACTCTCAGTGGACTTTCTTATAGCTTACTGCACTACTTCCTAAATTGCTCTTTCTTTGTTATTACCTCATAAACTCAATTTCTGGTATTGAAGCTTGCCTCAATTCACCTCTTATTTAGGCTGGCAACAGGATGGAAAGAACATCAGAACACTAGAAGTAAGAGGGGGCCTGTCTAGTATTTAGCCAAGCTTCAGAAAGTTAAGGTCATATTAGTCAATGCCTTATATTTCTTTATTGTTTACTTTTATCTATGTTCAAGGAATTCACATTTTTTGTTTGTTTGTTTGTTTGGTTTAATTTTCTGTATTCTGTAGGCGTCATGTTTAGCCAGGTGTGAACAATTCACTGGGGGCCTTTCTGATTTTCCTGAGCTGACTCAACCTTATGCCTCTGTACAATCTTCCAAACCACCAGGGACAAGTGAGATTTTAGCCAAGCCTCTGGCTATCCCTTATGCTGGATCTTTCTGTTAAATTTTGACTGTTCTGTCTTTGTGTTGCTTGCCCCAACCAGTACTATGACCTCTAGCTAACCCGTATTAGCCTTTCTTAATTATTTGCCATTGAGATCTCTATTGTTTTTGACAGTGCCTTTGGCATGGACATTTCCACACTCCACTCCAAGTAAAATTAGCTCATCTGGCAGTATAGCAAGGCTGCTTGTGCTTAAGGCCTCCCCTACATCTTTGTGGCACAGAAACTGTCCCTGGCTGAAATGTCATGGTCTTCTAATCTCACCAAGATTTAGCAAGTTTTCTTAAGTAAATCATGTTTCTCAATTTACTTTTTTTTTAATTATATCTTAAAATGTTTATATTGACAACTTTATACATTCTTATCACTGCTTTGGGTATGTAGGATTAATATTAACCAAACTCCTCACTCAGTCATTTTAGAAGTCTTACCCTTGTTTACTTTCTACAGTTTTTTCGCAGACTTTTTTTAAATAACATTTATTTATTTATTATTAAGACTTCATAGTGTCTTAGTTGCATTGTGCAAAATCTTTCATCATGGCACAAGGTCTTCTTTCTGGCTGTGATTCATGAACTCCAGAGCTCATGGGCTCTAAAGTTGCAGTCTGCAGGCTTAGTTGCCCCATGACATGCGGGATCTTAGTTCCAAGGCAAAGGGATCAAATCCACATCCTCTGCATTGGAAGGTGGATTCTTAACCACTAGACCTCCAGGGAAGACCCTCTCAGAATTGGACATTTCTTATTCCTAAAATGAGAATGCCATTCCTGAAAGTGCTTAAATAAAGGCAATTTTATTTTCTTCTTTCATGTCATTTATATCTAATCAAGCACAAATTGTCATCAGTCATATCAATAAAGTCTTTAATTAGAACTGTAATTTTGTGATTTGCAGTAAGGAAATGTATTTGGTACTGCTCCTAATTTTCTGGCACAAGCTCCTGAAATACTTGGAATATCCTAAGTGAAAGAGCAATTAATGTGTCCTTTGTTATAATAATGTTATAATAACCCATCCTTCCTGTCTGCTTGTTTACTACCCCCATTTGTATTTTATCTTTCAATAGCATGAAATTTTGTGTAGTTTTCTGCTACACACCATACTGCTTTTTGTCTTTACAAACTAGAATGCTTAAATTACATATGTAGGGATTATTCGTCCGTTGCATTTATCTAAATATCATTCAGTTACCCTTTCAGAGTATATACATTCCCACTGTCAGGACGCCCACCGTTGAGGCTGGGTTAGTTAGCCCTTGTCCCTCTCTTCACCTGCCTGTAATATTTTACCAGGACTTTCCAGGTGGTTCTGTGGTGAACAATCCACTTGCCAATGCAGGAACTGCAAGCTAGATCCCTGGGTCAGGGAGATTCTCCAGAGGAGAAAAAGACAACCCACTCCAGTATTCTTGTCTGGGAAACTGCATTGTTAGAGGAGCCTGGAGAGCTTCAGTCCTCAGGGTTGGAAAGAGTTAGATACAACTTAGTGACTGAGCAAGCACAATATTTTACCATAGTCTTGAAATCATTTTCTTTAGAATATCTACTATTTCTCAGGCTACCATATCCACTTATATGCCTGTTCCCCAAAGGCACGTAGTCTTTCTTTTTCTCTGTTTTTAGCATAGTCCTTGGCACTGAGAAGGAATTTTATAAATATTTGTGAACAAAATCCAACTGATTCTGGCTGACAGAAATGCAAATTATAGTTAATTTTCTCTATAAATTTGCATATATTCCTTTACATCAATCCAATTTTCCACATCAATTCTGTGAACAGAAGCCCAATGACTATGAACTTTGTTTGCAAAATGGCAAGGATGGACAGATGTACAGCTCCATGAATGCAATTATTTTCTGCAAGGTGGATTCTTAACCACTAGACCTCCAGGGAAGACCCTCTCAGAATTGGACATTTCTTATTCCTAAAATGAGAATGCCATTCCTGAAAGTGCTTAAATAAAGGCAATTTTATTTTCTTCTTTCATGTCATTTATATCTAATCAAGCACAAATTGTCATCAGTCATATCAATAAAGTCTTTAATTAGAACTGTAATTTTGTGATTTGCAGTAAGGAAATGTATTTGGTACTGCTCCTAATTTTCTGGCACAAGCTCCTGAAATACTTGGAATATCCTAAGTGAAAGAGCAATTAATGTGTCCTTTGTTATAATAATGTTATAATAACCCATCCTTCCTGTCTGCTTGTTTACTACCCCCATTTGTATTTTATCTTTCAATAGCATGAAATTTTGTGTAGTTTTCTGCTACACACCATACTGCTTTTTGTCTTTACAAACTAGAATGCTTAAATTACATATGTAGGGATTATTCGTCCGTTGCATTTATCTAAATATCATTCAGTTACCCTTTCAGAGTATATACATTCCCACTGTCAGGACGCCCACCGTTGAGGCTGGGTTAGTTAGCCCTTGTCCCTCTCTTCACCTGCCTGTAATATTTTACCAGGACTTTCCAGGTGGTTCTGTGGTGAACAATCCACTTGCCAATGCAGGAACTGCAAGCTAGATCCCTGGGTCAGGGAGATTCTCCAGAGGAGAAAAAGACAACCCACTCCAGTATTCTTGTCTGGGAAACTGCATTGTTAGAGGAGCCTGGAGAGCTTCAGTCCTCAGGGTTGGAAAGAGTTAGATACAACTTAGTGACTGAGCAAGCACAATATTTTACCATAGTCTTGAAATCATTTTCTTTAGAATATCTACTATTTCTCAGGCTACCATATCCACTTATATGCCTGTTCCCCAAAGGCACGTAGTCTTTCTTTTTCTCTGTTTTTAGCATAGTCCTTGGCACTGAGAAGGAATTTTATAAATATTTGTGAACAAAATCCAACTGATTCTGGCTGACAGAAATGCAAATTATAGTTAATTTTTCTCTATAAATTTGCATATATTCCTTTACATCAATCCAATTTTTCCACATCAATTCTGTGAACAGAAGCCCAATGACTATGAACTTTGTTTGCAAAATGGCAAGGATGGACAGATGTACAGCTCCATGAATGCAATTATTTTCTGCCTGTGAGTGGAAAGCAAGCTGCCAAAAAAGAGGCTTTGGATGCCCCACTTTTCATTATGGTGGGCTAGAAAAAATTATTAATTTCTTAATATGCAAGGTCAAAACTGTACTGTAGCATCATGTCAATGTAGTTATGTGCTTCTCTTGGTTTTTACAATTTCCTCCAAAATTTATGTCCTGGAGGCACAGATGGCGTTCAGCAGCCTGACCTCTATTCCTTTGGTGTGCTACTGTCATGGTCATTTTGAAGAGGATTGATGACATACTTATGAAGACAGAGCTGCCATTTTAGAAGACATTGCAGAAAATAGTACTTCATTTATTATCTTCCAGATATCCTGCAGGAGAGTATGGCAAGCCACTCCAGCAGTATTCTTGCCTGGAAAATCCTGTGGACAGAAGAGCTTGGCAGGCTACAGTCCATGGGATTGCAAAGAGTCAGATATGGCTTTGCCTCTGAGCACACACACACACACACGGTGGATTCTCCTTAACTATATATTAAATAAAAACTACAAGATTTGGGAAATCAATGTCAACCTTAATAGTAATTCTTCAATTTCTGCCTCATATTTTATTAATAATAAAATAAGAAAAGATGACTGCTGCAAGATATATTTCAAGTCTTGTACTCTATATCTCTTAGATTTAGTATCATTGTGATTTTTCAAAGATTATGGAATTGGGTAAATCATGACAAGAGAGATGAAATTCTCAATTAATAAAAATCTTCAATGCTAGAAAATTGGATAAACTAATTTCACACAGAGAAACTTTTTGAAATTTGTCTTTAGGATGCCTTAGGTCATTCTTCCTTTGTTTTATTTAATCACTAAATAGTTTGAATACCTAAAATATGGGAAAAATTAATATAACCAGTGAAAATATGCTGATTTTAAAATAAATAATCTTCATCAATTGATAAAAAAAAATTTTTTATAGTTAATTTCTCTATAAATTTGCATATATTCCTTTACATCAATCCAATTTTTCCACATCAATTCTGTGAACAGAAGCCCAATGACTATGAACTTTGTTTGCAAAATGGCAAGGATGGACAGATGTACAGCTCCATGAATGCAATTATTTTCTGCCTGTGAGTGGAAAGCAAGCTGCCAAAAAAGAGGCTTTGGATGCCCCACTTTTCATTATGGTGGGCTAGAAAAAATTATTAATTTCTTAATATGCAAGGTCAAAACTGTACTGTAGCATCATGTCAATGTAGTTATGTGCTTCTCTTGGTTTTTACAATTTCCTCCAAAATTTATGTCCTGGAGGCACAGATGGCGTTCAGCAGCCTGACCTCTATTCCTTTGGTGTGCTACTGTCATGGTCATTTTGAAGAGGATTGATGACATACTTATGAAGACAGAGCTGCCATTTTAGAAGACATTGCAGAAAATAGTACTTCATTTATTATCTTCCAGATATCCTGCAGGAGAGTATGGCAAGCCACTCCAGCAGTATTCTTGCCTGGAAAATCCTGTGGACAGAAGAGCTTGGCAGGCTACAGTCCATGGGATTGCAAAGAGTCAGATATGGCTTTGCCTCTGAGCACACACACACACACACGGTGGATTCTCCTTAACTATATATTAAATAAAAACTACAAGATTTGGGAAATCAATGTCAACCTTAATAGTAATTCTTCAATTTCTGCCTCATATTTTATTAATAATAAAATAAGAAAAGATGACTGCTGCAAGATATATTTCAAGTCTTGTACTCTATATCTCTTAGATTTAGTATCATTGTGATTTTTCAAAGATTATGGAATTGGGTAAATCATGACAAGAGAGATGAAATTCTCAATTAATAAAAATCTTCAATGCTAGAAAATTGGATAAACTAATTTCACACAGAGAAACTTTTTGAAATTTGTCTTTAGGATGCCTTAGGTCATTCTTCCTTTGTTTTATTTAATCACTAAATAGTTTGAATACCTAAAATATGGGAAAAATTAATATAACCAGTGAAAATATGCTGATTTTAAAATAAATAATCTTCATTAACTTGTATTCTAGTTGAAAGAAAAAGATATCTGAATCAGCAACATATAAACTTGCCCATTAAATTCAAAATTAAGAATATACTCTAACAGTGAAATATTTACGAATTTATTAGATATTCTAAGTAATGTAGTAAGAAAATAAAGTATAAATATCAGGCTAAAACTAAGAGCTGAAACTCTCATTACTCATAAATCGCATGTTTGTTGACCAATGTTTGTAATCATTGACCAATGCTTGGAAAAATATGCCAG
Organism: Tragulus kanchil; assembly: GCA_022376925.1. Taxonomy (NCBI): domain Eukaryota; kingdom Metazoa; phylum Chordata; class Mammalia; order Artiodactyla; family Tragulidae; genus Tragulus; species Tragulus kanchil. Next base: position 12,013,255 of record JAIOJX010000026.1, on the reverse strand, counting down.
AGTATTTTGCAACAGAGATGTAAAGGTTTCTGTGTATGTGCTTATCCATGCACTACTATCTATACTATAGTAAAATGCGTGTACATTCAGAGAGATGACATTTTTAACAGGACAAAGTAATTCTTTCATTATGCAATAAGAGAATAATCATTTTGTGTTTGGTCATTTAGCCTGAAAAATCAGGGAGGATGTCTACCAAAAAACGAGCCTACCTCTACAGTATTAATAATTATCAACGTTTCACTATTCTTAGTGTGTTTCAAAACATTTAAAAGATGTTACATTTAAAAAAGATAGTTTTTAAACTTGTAGCATGTCTTGATATCGGGTGTTTTCATATTATAATGACTTATTTACCAGAAAATCTTATTCATTACATCCCATTAGATTTTAAATAATGCATACTTTTAAAATCTTACAAATATACACACTCCTAAGGAGAATAGCACTGGAATATTTTTCACTAGGTCTTTACCTTTCAATCCCATGGTGAAAGTCTCATTTCAGGCTCATGACGTTCCTCCCTCTAATGTCCATCTGTTGGAGCTGAGGTCCCTCCTCATATCAATTATAGTTTTTTTGCCTCATATTTTATTAATAATAAAATAAGAAAAGATGACTGCTGCAAGATATATTTCAAGTCTTGTACTCTATATCTCTTAGATTTAGTATCATTGTGATTTTTCAAAGATTATGGAATTGGGTAAATCATGACAAGAGAGATGAAATTCTCAATTAATAAAAATCTTCAATGCTAGAAAATTGGATAAACTAATTTCACACAGAGAAACTTTTTGAAATTTGTCTTTAGGATGCCTTAGGTCATTCTTCCTTTGTTTTATTTAATCACTAAATAGTTTGAATACCTAAAATATGGGAAAAATTAATATAACCAGTGAAAATATGCTGATTTTAAAATAAATAATCTTCATTAACTTGTATTCTAGTTGAAAGAAAAAGATATCTGAATCAGCAACATATAAACTTGCCCATTAAATTCAAAATTAAGAATATACTCTAACAGTGAAATATTTACGAATTTATTAGATATTCTAAGTAATGTAGTAAGAAAATAAAGTATAAATATCAGGCTAAAACTAAGAGCTGAAACTCTCATTACTCATAAATCGCATGTTTGTTGACCAATGTTTGTAATCATTGACCAATGCTTGGAAAAATATGCCAGAGTATTTTGCAACAGAGATGTAAAGGTTTCTGTGTATGTGCTTATCCATGCACTACTATCTATACTATAGTAAAATGCGTGTACATTCAGAGAGATGACATTTTTAACAGGACAAAGTAATTCTTTCATTATGCAATAAGAGAATAATCATTTTGTGTTTGGTCATTTAGCCTGAAAAATCAGGGAGGATGTCTACCAAAAAACGAGCCTACCTCTACAGTATTAATAATTATCAACGTTTCACTATTCTTAGTGTGTTTCAAAACATTTAAAAGATGTTACATTTAAAAAAGATAGTTTTTAAACTTGTAGCATGTCTTGATATCGGGTGTTTTCATATTATAATGACTTATTTACCAGAAAATCTTATTCATTACATCCCATTAGATTTTAAATAATGCATACTTTTAAAATCTTACAAATATACACACTCCTAAGGAGAATAGCACTGGAATATTTTTCACTAGGTCTTTACCTTTCAATCCCATGGTGAAAGTCTCATTTCAGGCTCATGACGTTCCTCCCTCTAATGTCCATCTGTTGGAGCTGAGTCCAAATTTTTTGCTACCCTATCTACATATAGAGACAATGCTATTGTTGAACAGTTTTCTAAAATTGCTGATTGTCTTCTCTATTTGCATTTTATTACACTCCAAGAAATATGGATCAGAATGAACAACTAAAAGTTCATAGTGACATATGATATTTTTAAAAAGAAGCCTTGTTTGACCTATTTCTTATATTTTTCTTTTTTCAGATGTTCACAAAATTGCCCTTTTACAGCAGTGGTGGTTTGAGAAGCTGAGCTGACATTGGAAAGAATGTTCCTGTCTGTGCAAGAGTATAAGAGCTTGACATATTCATTTATTTGGAACTTGCATACTATTTGTACTTAATCAAGACTAAAGAAGATAAAACTTAATTCTTAACATAGTTTTCATGTTTTAGAACTATCCAAGTATGGTAACAATGAATATTACAAATAGATGCTAATCTATGGCATTAAGTTCAATAACTTATCAGGACATACATAGTTAAGAAGCAAAATTAATGCTTTATTACTACAGTTCATGTAAATTTGCTTGTTGTTTATATATGCCTATCATAGTGTTAAGAACTATGGAAACATGAAGCTCTCTGCCAATACTGCATTTTTTCTTCTTTTCTTTCTATGAGAAAAGAAGTAAGCCAGTAAACACAAATATTTTTTACTTGTTATAGTTGTTCAGAGCAGGAAACTAATAGATTATAAGAAGTGACACTTATATCAGATGAAGGAGTCTGAGAAGTTTGCTCTAAGCATGAGCCCATGAAGGTAGGATCTGTCTTATGAAGGGAGAACATATGTAAAAGGAAGTACTACAATACTATTGAGAAAAAAAAGAACAAATCTAGGTGTGTTTTTTATACTTCCAAATATCAGAACATTTATGATTACATCTTTTCTAAATGGACCTGTGACTGGTTGTTACTCCCTGATCATATTATACCCATTTACAAATATACACACTCCTAAGGAGAATAGCACTGGAATATTTTTCACTAGGTCTTTACCTTTCAATCCCATGGTGAAAGTCTCATTTCAGGCTCATGACGTTCCTCCCTCTAATGTCCATCTGTTGGAGCTGAGTCCAAATTTTTTGCTACCCTATCTACATATAGAGACAATGCTATTGTTGAACAGTTTTCTAAAATTGCTGATTGTCTTCTCTATTTGCATTTTATTACACTCCAAGAAATATGGATCAGAATGAACAACTAAAAGTTCATAGTGACATATGATATTTTTAAAAAGAAGCCTTGTTTGACCTATTTCTTATATTTTTCTTTTTTCAGATGTTCACAAAATTGCCCTTTTACAGCAGTGGTGGTTTGAGAAGCTGAGCTGACATTGGAAAGAATGTTCCTGTCTGTGCAAGAGTATAAGAGCTTGACATATTCATTTATTTGGAACTTGCATACTATTTGTACTTAATCAAGACTAAAGAAGATAAAACTTAATTCTTAACATAGTTTTCATGTTTTAGAACTATCCAAGTATGGTAACAATGAATATTACAAATAGATGCTAATCTATGGCATTAAGTTCAATAACTTATCAGGACATACATAGTTAAGAAGCAAAATTAATGCTTTATTACTACAGTTCATGTAAATTTGCTTGTTGTTTATATATGCCTATCATAGTGTTAAGAACTATGGAAACATGAAGCTCTCTGCCAATACTGCATTTTTTCTTCTTTTCTTTCTATGAGAAAAGAAGTAAGCCAGTAAACACAAATATTTTTTACTTGTTATAGTTGTTCAGAGCAGGAAACTAATAGATTATAAGAAGTGACACTTATATCAGATGAAGGAGTCTGAGAAGTTTGCTCTAAGCATGAGCCCATGAAGGTAGGATCTGTCTTATGAAGGGAGAACATATGTAAAAGGAAGTACTACAATACTATTGAGAAAAAAAAGAACAAATCTAGGTGTGTTTTTTATACTTCCAAATATCAGAACATTTATGATTACATCTTTTCTAAATGGACCTGTGACTGGTTGTTACTCCCTGATCATATTATACCCACTTTATTCTGGGGTATGTGATAGTACATTTAATTGATTTTTGAATAATAGTTAATTATGAGAATGACTAGGTTCTTTTTTCTCTATCTAAAGCAGATTCTAAATGCGCCCAAATATTTTTACTAAACATGTAATCTCACCAGTCTGCTATAATAGTTTTACATGTTTTCACACTTCATACACACATAGCCACCATGGTGGGTATACCCATCGTGGAGATAGAGTACTAAAGCAAAGAACTTAAACTGGAACTCTAAAGAAAAAGGATGTATTTCTTCAGATGGTAGTGCCAGATAGAGAAGTTGAGGAATAAAGGAAAATGGTAGACAACTTCAGAGAAAGACAACTTCAGAGAAAGAAGTATTTTACCTTGAGTGAATACAAGATAGATTTTTCTTATTTGCTTCACTAACTTAGAACTTTATCTTGGTAAAGGGCAGAGCTGGGGAAATGAACAAGAAAAGCACATGAAATAAAATACATTACATTATATACTTCAGAGAGAATTAATTTACCCAGTGGAAATCCAGGACACCTGGGACAATAAAGCAAAATTTTACGACTGAATTGTCAGTAAGTAGGAGTAAAAATGAAATTAAAGGAATGGGAAGATTAGAGACAGATTAAATATGTTCCAGTTTTCTTTGCAATTGATACATTTTCAATTAGATATATTTATTTTAGAGTATGTTTATTCAATTAAATGGGTTTATATATTAGAGTGCAAGATACATTGTGGATATTTTTCAAGCACATGAATTCCAGCTGCCACTGGATTTCAGAAGAACTTCTGTAAGAGAAAAAAAGTTTTTTAGAACCCTCTTTCTTATCTATCCTATATTAGCTGATCAAATTGGACATTCTAAATACTAGACTCCAGACACTTGTTTTTTATAGGTTTACTTTATTGTTGAAACAGGCAAAGGCAGAGTGAAAATGTCACACTGTCATTTTCCCTAATCTCCAACGTTTTATCCCAGGCCAAATCACACTCTTGGTCTGAGGGTTCAACATGATGGTGGAGATGTATGCTGATGGCTAATAATATGTGATTCCTCTTATATCATAAAATAATCCTCAGTGGACAGCTCTTTTCCTTTTCCTCTTCAAAGAGAGGAACAAAAATGTTGCGTAGGATGTGACATGTTTTCTTAACAAGCAGGATGTTCAGGCTGAGAAATAGGCAAGAGAAAATCAACTAAAACCCTATCAGAAATAAAATGGGAACCCAGCAAGTTAGCATGTTACATGATCAAGATACAAAATTCATAGTTTCTCCAAAAAATCAGAAATTGCATGATACAACGTCTCATTGGTAAATGCTTTGTTGAGATGTAGCAAAAAAACAAATCCACTATATGAATAATGTTACCTAGATATGTGTTAAAATCTCTATGAAACTAGTGATGACAATTTTTTAAGAATACAAAGAAGCTTTAAAATATGCATAAAGATGAATGTTAATGAGAGGAAAGACTTTAAGATTTCAGTTCTCTTTTTTTTTATTTATTTTTTGGGGAGTGGGGTGTGGAGAGAGGGGGATGGGCAGGCCATTTCTATTGGTCTTTCATTGCTCTCTATTTTCATTCGTCTCTGTTCTTTGGCTCCTGTGGGCCTCCCATCTTGGTGGCTTCTATTGTTGCAGAGCGCCGGCTCTGGGCGCATAAGCCCCAGAGCTCTGGCTCGGTAATTGGACACATCCGTCCAGCCGCTCCGCAGCACATGGGATCTTCCCAGGCCAGGGATCAAACCAGTGCCCCTTGCACTGCAAGGCGGTGTCCTTACCCACTGGAATACCAGGGGAAGCCCCTTCAGTTCTCTTTAAATCTACTAATGGCAACAGACTCCAATATTCTTACCTGGAAAGTTCCATGGACAGAGGAATTGATGGGCTACATGACTGAGCAACTGAACACACAAAGCACACAATAGTTATTTACTTATTTGGCTGATAAAAGAGTTAGTTTCATAGGAACTTACTCCTCAAAGATAACATATCTGTATTATATTGGATCTTTCTACACCTTGATCTCATGGAGTGAATTATAGTGAGACTCTTATGGCCAACAAGAGGCCACTGGGAGAATATCTTTTAATCTTGAAAGGGCCTTCCCATGGTCCTCAAAACATTGCAGAAACAAAACTTTCAATTCTTTTTCTGCCAAAGGATTGTTCTGTTTCGTGGAATTCATTATTACCTTTATCATCAAAGTTCAAACCTTGTGACCTGACTGTGTGGTTCAATTTTAATAAATGAAATATGAGATAAAAAAATAAATCTGCTAATGAAAAAATATATTACCATAATATAATAATAATAAAGTAGAAATAATAAAAATATAGTATCACACAATACACACATATATGGTAAAACACATGATGAAGTTATTCTAAATCAATGGGTAAAGGATAGCATTTAATGGTATTATAAATATAAATATAAAACTATACATATGTATATCTTTATCAAATTAAGAAATCAGGGATGGGGCTTCCCTGGTGGTCCAGTGGGTGAATTTTAGTAAAAAAATTTAAAAAACAATTTTAAAAGAATACAAAAAAAAGCTTTAAAATATGCATAAAGATGAATGTTAATGAGAGGAAAGACTTTAAGATTTCAGTTCTCTTTTTTTTTATTTATTTTTTGGGGAGTGGGGTGTGGAGAGAGGGGGATGGGCAGGCCATTTCTATTGGTCTTTCATTGCTCTCTATTTTCATTCGTCTCTGTTCTTTGGCTCCTGTGGGCCTCCCATCTTGGTGGCTTCTATTGTTGCAGAGCGCCGGCTCTGGGCGCATAAGCCCCAGAGCTCTGGCTCGGTAATTGGACACATCCGTCCAGCCGCTCCGCAGCACATGGGATCTTCCCAGGCCAGGGATCAAACCAGTGCCCCTTGCACTGCAAGGCGGTGTCCTTACCCACTGGAATACCAGGGGAAGCCCCTTCAGTTCTCTTTAAATCTACTAATGGCAACAGACTCCAATATTCTTACCTGGAAAGTTCCATGGACAGAGGAATTGATGGGCTACATGACTGAGCAACTGAACACACAAAGCACACAATAGTTATTTACTTATTTGGCTGATAAAAGAGTTAGTTTCATAGGAACTTACTCCTCAAAGATAACATATCTGTATTATATTGGATCTTTCTACACCTTGATCTCATGGAGTGAATTATAGTGAGACTCTTATGGCCAACAAGAGGCCACTGGGAGAATATCTTTTAATCTTGAAAGGGCCTTCCCATGGTCCTCAAAACATTGCAGAAACAAAACTTTCAATTCTTTTTCTGCCAAAGGATTGTTCTGTTTCGTGGAATTCATTATTACCTTTATCATCAAAGTTCAAACCTTGTGACCTGACTGTGTGGTTCAATTTTAATAAATGAAATATGAGATAAAAAAATAAATCTGCTAATGAAAAAATATATTACCATAATATAATAATAATAAAGTAGAAATAATAAAAATATAGTATCACACAATACACACATATATGGTAAAACACATGATGAAGTTATTCTAAATCAATGGGTAAAGGATAGCATTTAATGGTATTATAAATATAAATATAAAACTATACATATGTATATCTTTATCAAATTAAGAAATCAGGGATGGGGCTTCCCTGGTGGTCCAGTGGGTAAGGACACCACCTTGCAGTGCAAGGGGCACCGGTTCGATCCCTGGCCTGGGAAGATCCCATGTGATGCAGAGTGGCTGAACCGATATGTCCAACTACCCAGCCGGAGCTCTGGAGTGCATGCGCCCAGAGCTGGTGCTCTGCGACAACAGAGGCCACTGCAATGGGAGGCCCACATGGGCCAAAGAACAAAGATGGATGAAAAACGATAAGTGAAAGACCAATAGAAGTGGCCCACCCTCCCCCACTCCCTCCCCAACACGCCTCCCCACCCCTCTACCCCGGCAAAAAAAGGGACAACTTTAACAAAAAAAAAGAAATCAGGGAGGAAAATTTCAAAACATTATTTTGCCTTAGATTTCTTTATTTTTCATATTTAAGACTACAACATGAAAACAAAAGTAACATACTGGAAAATAACTGCCATATATGCACATGTATATGTATATATTATATAGGACTTCCTAGGTGGCACTAGTGGTAAAAAACCCATAAGAAATAACCCATAGGACTTCCTTGGTGGTCCAGTGTGTAGAGAATCCACCTTGCAGTACAAGGGGAACCGGTTTGATTCCTGGCCCTAGAAAACCCCATCTGCTGCTGGACCAGTGTGTGCAATTACCAGCCAGCGCTCTTGACTGCATGTGCTCAGAGCCAGTGCTCTGTAATGAGAGAGGTCACTGCGATGGGAGGCCCATACAGGCCAAAAAATGAAGATGGATGAAAATAAATGTAAAAATAAAAGAGGCATGATGGAGGGTGGAAATGTGTGTGTGTGTGTGTGTGTGTGTGTGTGTGTGTGTATGTAATATATATAAATCTTAAAAAGAAAAAAAGAGGAAATAACCCATAAAGAAATAAGGAGACCTATTCAGATTCAATCCCTGGGTCAGGAAGATCCCCTGGAAGAGAGCATGGTAACTTACCCTAGTAGTCTTGCCTGAAGAATCCCATGTACAGCAGAGCCTGGTGGACTACAATTCACAGGGTTGCAAAGAGCTGGATACAACTGAAGCAGCTAATCATGCATACATTATGTATCATATTATGAGTTAACTTTAATTAATATATTAAAAATTATGCAAATGTTAGGAGAATAAGGGACATCACATAAGTTTGGTTAGGCTACACCTCATATAAGGGTGATTATTGAGTGGCAAAAGAATTACAGTAGTATTCAGGTCTACATTGTGTTCAACAAACCCTGGGATTTATCTACAACAAACCCATGGGATTATATCTAATTTGAGGAGGATGTTTTTTTCTATTTGCAACAAAGTCCTCAGTGGCTTATGTTGACTCTGATGAAAACAAAAGATATAGACAATTGACAGAAGAAACACACTGTATTTTTATTTTCAAGTCCACTTGTTTATGGTTGGTATATAAGGAAACAGTTAACTTTGTATGCTAACTCTCTATTCTACCTGCTAAAATCACTTATTCCAGGAGATTTTTTTTGTTGATTCTTTTGAATTTTCCATGTAGATAATCATGCCATCTGTGAGCAGAGACAGTTTTATTTTTCTTCTCAGTCTATAAACATTTTATTTCAAACTCTTGGCTTCTTGCCCTAGCAAGAACTTTCAATACAATGTGATAAAGAGTGGTGAGAGGGTACATCCTTGCCCTGTACCTGATCTCAGTGCAAAAGCTTTGAGTTTCTCTATTATGTATGATGCTAGTTGTAGGTTCTTTGTGGATGGTCTTTATCGAGTTGAAATTTTTTCTCATAGTGTACAATGAATTTTATCATAATTAGATGCTAAATTGAGTTTTTTGAAGGAGAAATAAATATATGTAATCAAGATAGAAGTCTTGTATTTGAACCCAAATATTTGCTTCCCCAGGTGGTGCAGTGGTAAAGAGTCTGCCTGCCAATGAAGGAGACCCAGGTTCCATCCCAGGACTGGGAAGATTCCCTGGAGTAGGAAATGGCAAACCTCTCCAGTAGTCTTGCCTGGATAATTCCATGGACAGAAAAGCCATGGGGCTTCAAAGAGTCAGACATAACTGAGCATACCTGTATCCTGGGTTCTGCTAAAAAAATATTACTTCCCTATCCATTGCTATATGTCCCTGGTTAGAAGGGTATACTTCCTGCCCTACTATTTTTTGACAGGGCCATTGTCAATGCAATGTGAGTGAAATAGCAGACATGCTGTCTCCAAGCACAAGTTTAAAAGTGCATGATTTGGTTACTTCTCTTGCTCTTAATGTTGCTATTCCATGAGAATGTCATGCTCTAGAAATAGGGATTGTGCTTTCAGCCTGAGATGTGGAATGAGAACACATGGTGGGGAAACATAAGTTTGGTTAGGCTACCTAATATAAGGGTGATTATTGAGTGGCAAAAGAATTACAGTAGTATTCAGGTCTACATTGTGTTCAACAAACCCTGGGATTTATCTACAACAAACCCATGGGATTATATCTAATTTGAGGAGGATGTTTTTCTATTTGCAACAAAGTCCTCAGTGGCTTGTGGTGACTCTGATGAAAACAAAAGATATAGACAATTGACAGAAGAAACACACTGTATTTTTATTTTCAAGTCCACTTGTTTATGGTTGGTATATAAGGAAACAGTTAACTTTGTATGCTAACTCTCTATTCTACCTGCTAAAATCACTTATTCCAGGAGATTTTTTTTGTTGATTCTTTTGAATTTTCCATGTAGATAATCATGCCATCTGTGAGCAGAGACAGTTTTATTTTTCTTCTCAGTCTATAAACATTTTATTTCAAACTCTTGGCTTCTTGCCCTAGCAAGAACTTTCAATACAATGTGATAAAGAGTGGTGAGAGGGTACATCCTTGCCCTGTACCTGATCTCAGTGCAAAAGCTTTGAGTTTCTCTATTATGTATGATGCTAGTTGTAGGTTCTTTGTGGATGGTCTTTATCGAGTTGAAATTTTTTCTCATAGTGTACAATGAATTTTATCATAATTAGATGCTAAATTGAGTTTTTTGAAGGAGAAATAAATATATGTAATCAAGATAGAAGTCTTGTATTTGAACCCAAATATTTGCTTCCCCAGGTGGTGCAGTGGTAAAGAGTCTGCCTGCCAATGAAGGAGACCCAGGTTCCATCCCAGGACTGGGAAGATTCCCTGGAGTAGGAAATGGCAAACCTCTCCAGTAGTCTTGCCTGGATAATTCCATGGACAGAAAAGCCATGGGGCTTCAAAGAGTCAGACATAACTGAGCATACCTGTATCCTGGGTTCTGCTAAAAAAATATTACTTCCCTATCCATTGCTATATGTCCCTGGTTAGAAGGGTATACTTCCTGCCCTACTATTTTTTGACAGGGCCATTGTCAATGCAATGTGAGTGAAATAGCAGACATGCTGTCTCCAAGCACAAGTTTAAAAGTGCATGATTTGGTTACTTCTCTTGCTCTTAATGTTGCTATTCCATGAGAATGTCATGCTCTAGAAATAGGGATTGTGCTTTCAGCCTGAGATGTGGAATGAGAACACATGGTGGGGAAACTTGTAGTATCACCCACAATGGGAAACAAGGTCTTGTCCTGGAAGAAAATCCATTGAGTTTATAACTATTTTTCTTGAACTCACTCTTAGCAAAGAATAGCACATTATAGATTTAAGAAAAGGAAAGTGATTTAAAGAAGATGGAGGGCTTCCCCTGGTGGTCCAGTGGGTAAGGACACCGTCTTGCAGTGCAAGGGGCGCCGGTTCGATCACACGTGCCGCGGAGCAGCTGGACCGATGTGTCCAATTACTGAGCCCGAGCTCTGGAGCGCATGCACCCAGAGCCGGCACTCTGCAATGACAGACGCCGCTGCGATGGGAGGCCCACACGGGCCAAAGAACAAAGATGGATGACAATAGAGAAATGAAAGACCAATAGAAGTGGCCCGCCCACTCCCCTCCCTCCCCAACCCGACCCCCGCTCAAAATAAATAAACAAATAAATAAATAAATAAATCTTTTTAAAAAAGAAGAAGAAGAAGAAGACGGAAACTGTTGATAATTCTGATGACTGCTTTTATATAAGAAAGCATTAGAATTGCTTTCCTTCTTATACAGATAATCTGATGCTTAGCTTGACAATTTACCTTTGTCGTATATATAGAATATCTAGGGACATGGAAATGTTCCTTTAAACTTTATATAAAAAAAACAGCTTTTTCAAGAACATAAAAAGACAGTTAGTTTTGTTATGCCTTAGGAAATTTTATAGATCTATTTCTCAAACATGGAAGATTAGAAAACAAATAAAGGACATGAAAATATTAGCACTTAGATTACTTTCAATAATGCACATATTTTTCCCAATCCAATTAATTTTTAAAAGGTCATCTATTCCAGTTCTTAAGTAAATTTACCTTTTCTCTTTGTTTTTGCCTATTTTATATAATAAAAAAGTACCTAGTTGTTAACTGTAGCACGTCACCTTCTATTAGAGGGAGAAAGATGTAGATTAATTTTCTTTATTGGAGAAAGACAGAAAAGTATTTCTCTCAGCACAATTGCATAAATACCTGATTTGACTGATTTATTGATTTCCTCAAGTTATTACTGAGAGAATATTATGAAATGAGTCTGCTATTGGAAATGTGAAAGAAATCTTTCCAAAATTTAAATATCAAAAAAGCAAAAATCAAGAGCAGAAATAAATTCATTTTAAGCATCATACATGAATGTGAGATATAAGCTCTAAAGCAAATTAAATTCCCTAGAGCTGCTCATCAGCCAGTCACAACAGGTTTGAAGGTCACTGTTGCTGGCTATTTGGCAAAATTTCAACTCAATTTGTGCCCTGATCAGTGATTCAAAACTGACCCACACAGATGTGCAGCCATGCGGTGCCCCAGTGCATATTAATCAGAAGATTCCCATACTCCAAAAAGGAATAGATCTGATATTTGAAAAGAAACAGTGTAAGGACAAAATATAGAAAGCTATAGTGGTGTGTCAAATGATTCTGAGACACTGGGTATATCAACTCTTGATTCTGTGAAGGCTTTCTTTACCCCTAGGGAATCTATATCTTAAGTCATTTTTCTATGTATGAAAGGAGCAGTCAAGGAATACATATCTGTTCAAATGATTTAGAGATTTTAGCTCCATAGAATACAAGACAAGGAGTTCCCTAGTGATTGGTCTAGTGGTTAGGATCTGAATTTTTTCACTGCCGTAGCCCAGGTTCAATCCTTAGTCGAGGAACCAAGATCCCCAAAACAGCACAGCGTGGCCAAAAACAAACAAAAAATTACAAGATATCTATACTTTCAGTTTTTCTTTTATTTTGTGTCTGATCTTCTTGATGCTATAGAAATATAGTGAACTGTAAGTGTGGAGTAATCTAACCATGGGTGTGTGTGACTTTGAGAAATCTGTTTCATTTTGAATCCAAATTTAAATAATGTTTATACTGGTTTAAAAACTATGTCTTTTCCATTATCTACTTGTAGACTTCTGAAAAAGGTTCCTCTATTCTCAATAGGCTCTATAAAACCAAATAAATGATAAGTTAAAAACATAAAGTGAAAGTCATTTGAATATTTTCTATTCTCTTTTATTTCCTCAATATATACACTTATACGAAAAGAAATAAGTAGGATAATTTTATGACAAACCAAAATTGCCCAATAAAGCAAAAAATGATTGTCATGTCACACATCATGAATAGAAAAATAAGATAAATACTCACTTAGCAATGAGTATTTGGTCCTTTTTGTTTTTTAACTTTTTCTTTTTTTTGGTCACTTCTATTGGTCTTTCATTTATTCATTTTCATCCATCTTTGTTCCTTGGCCTGTGCGGGCCTCCCATCGTAGTGGCCTCGCTTACTGCAGAACACCAGCTCTGGGTGCACGTGCTCTGGAGTTCTGGCTCGGTAGTTGGACACATTGGTCCAGCCACTCCGCAGCACATGGGATCTTCCAGGGCCAGGGATCGAACCAGTGCCCCTTGCACTGCAAGGCAGTGTCCTTGCCCACTGGGCCACAAGGGAAGCCCTGAGTATCTGATTCTGACAACCCCTTGCATTTAGACAAAACTTCCTTTAAGATGTCTCATTTTGGTAATTCAGATGAGATTTAGAGAGCAACTTCACTTTTATTTTCATAGCCATATCAAACAAAATTTTCACCCTTTCAATCATTGCTCTGCAACAGCAACAAAGCAGCATCCTTAAATTTTAATATTCAACCACTTCAACAAAAACCTATAATTTCTGACTTGGAACTCCCTCCTGGACTTTTTTTTTTCTTATTCTTGTGCCTCTTCATTGCTATTTATTTTGCATGACTATATTTTAGTTTTCCCACCATGCTGTAAAATGCCTGTGATTTATGTCCCTCTTGAAAACCATAATTTTCAGTCTCTCCAGTTTTATATTTCTCATTTTATAGATTACAATTTTTAAAATAATATGCTCAAATCAAATATGAATAATCAAAACTTGCTTTGTCCCTGAGATCTTTCTCTTTGTGGAGCAGCTGAATTGGTATCCTGAGGTTCCATCCAAGTAGGAACCATTCAAACATTTTCAGACTCAGCACTGTCTTACTTATCTCCGAACACAAACAAGAACACTTCTAAATGATCCTGGAATTGTATTATAAACTTTACCTGAAAATAAAAGTGTGAATCTCTCAGTCATGTCTGACTGTTTGCAATCCCCTGGACCGTAGGCCACCTGGTTCCTTTTCCAATGGAATTCTCCAAGCAAGAATACTAGAGTGGGCAATGATCCCATTATCCAGAGGGTCTTCCTGATTCAGGGTTTCAAACCTGGATATCCTGCATTGCAGACAGATTCTTTTTTTTCTTTTTAAGTTTTTATTTTACTTCTTGCTTTTACAGAGTTTTGTTGTTTACAGATATGTATGATCCCAGATTAGTCATTCTTAACCATGTGAGACACCTGGGAAACCCATAAACTTTGCCTGTTGTTATCTCTTACATTAATCCTCACAATGATCCTGTTGTTTTCTACAGTGGCATATTTTTTCTCTTTTCTGTTATTTATTGTATTTTAAAGTACATATTAAGTTTCTATTTTTTCCATTGAATTTGTAAGTTTCATGTTAAAGACCCTCTTGATGTGTGTCTGCCTTTCTAATGGGAAAATCCATAATAGCATTTGATCAATAAGCATTTGTTCAGTAAATTAATGATTAGAAGACTAAGATACTGTTGTGGTTACAATAGCAAAATATAAGGCTAAACGGGTTTCACTTGCTTGCTCAGCATCACACAGCTAGTCAGTATCAGAACTGGGATTCTAAACTTCATATATATCTTTGCACAATCTAGATAATTCTCACTCAAAAACTCTTAGTCTTAACCATAACATTAGTATATGCATATACAAACCATTTTACTTAGTAATGATTTATCTCTGTCATCACTATCTAGCCATTT